>KV908345.1:237500-302500 GCA_002005505.1 Botryococcus braunii | reverse complement strand
TTCTCATGTGCGTGCACGGGCATGCGTTTGCGGGCATGCATGTGTTCGTGTGTGTCCGTGCATGTGTGTGCATGTGTGTGCATGTGGTTGCAAGTGCGGGCATGCGTGTGCGTGTGCGCTCATCGCACACACCTTGGCGGGCGCACCCGCATGCCTGCACTGGTGTGTGTGTGTGTGTGTGTGTGTGTGTGTGTGTGTGTGTGTGTGTGTGTGTGTGTGTGTGTGTGTGTGTGTCCACGAGTCGGGACAAGGAGGTGAGGTATGCTGGCGGGGGGCTGCAGGCTGGTGCACAGGGGCGGGGAAGGTGCCAGACGGGGTGGGCTGGGAGTTGAACGCCAAGGGCAAACTGGGCCCCCGAATGGTGGACCTGGGGCCGAGCATGGACCCGCGCAACCTGGCGGAGTCTGCCGTGGATTTGAACCTGCGCCTGATGCGCTGGCGGGCCGCTCCCGGTCTCTCTATCCGACAAATTGCTTCCACCAAGTGCCTCCTCCTCGGCGCTGGTCCGCCTTCCCTCCAAACCATTTGTTTTCCTGCTGCTTTTCTTCCCTGTGGCCCCCCTGCCCTTCCCCTTGGGGGGTCTGGGGTGATTTCTGTCACCATTATGGTTTAAGCCCAGGGGCAATGAGTGTGAGGAGCAATGAGTGTTAGGAGCAATGAGTGTTAGGAGCAATGAGTGTGAACAGCAATGAGTGTGCGGAGCAATGCATGTGCGGAGCAATGAGTGTTAGGAGCAATGAGTATTTCTCACGGGGGAAAGACAAGGGGACGGGGGAGGGGGGGGGAGATAGGGAAAAGAACGCATCGAAATCCGCGTGGAGAGTGGGCAGGATTTGAACCCGCGTCTCTCACTCGTCCAGTTGGCGCGCAGGCACATTGGGATGTGTGGTTGCGCGCACACTGATGGGGTGGGGAGTGCGGAATATAAGCCTGGTGGACTACGGCCGAGTGGCATTCTCGAATCCCGTCCGCCAATGGCTCTATACTTTTGAGGACTGCCTCGATGGGGGTCGCCCAAAAGCCCAGGCTGCTGCTACCTCCCTCGCTCAAATCTTACCCTCCATCAATGCTCAGCCCCTGGAGATTTCTGTCCCCATGCCCGGCCACCCGCTGCCCTCTCCCGCCCTTCTCTCCCAGGTTTTTGCCCCGCAGTAATGCCCAGACTCTGTCATGTCCTCGAGTCCTCAAAACCCTTTCTCCACCCCCCCCCCTGGCCCCCGGGCGCGCACGCGTGTGCGTGTGTGTTCGTGCGCGCGTGTGCGTGTGTGTGCGTGCGCGCGTGTGCGTGTGCGTGTGTGTGTGTGTGCGCGTGTGCGTGTGTGCGTGTGTGTGTGTGTGCGTGCGTGTATGTGTGTGTGTGTGTGTGCGCGTGCGCGTGGGCGTGTGCGGGTGTGTGTGTGTCCCCAGGCTTGTGACCGGAGCACGGGGAGCTGGTCAGGTGGTGGTAAGAGATAGAATCCCCTCCCCCCCCCCCCAGGGGGGGCGGGTATGGGGGAGCGAACCTGGCATGCGGAAGAGGAATCGATGAATCCTGTCCCCCTTCCCCCATCAGGAAGCCAGTGGTGCGGCGGAATATCCTGCAACCTGCCCTGGCGTAGCCCTGTTTGGTCCTTGCCCCGCCCCCCCTCCCCCTTTCTGTTTGTTTTGTTTTGGGTGGTCTTTTTTTCTCCCCGGGTCGTCCGGTTTTCTATTCCCCTTTTTCACCTCCTTTCTTCCGGATGCCCCCCCCCCCTTTTTTCTTTCTCTTTTCGGGGGCCTCCTCTTTTTGCTTTCTTCTGGACGTTTGTTCCCCCTTTCTTTCTATTTTCGAGGGCCGTTTGGCTCGAGGGCCGTTTGGATTTCATCTCCTCTCTTCTTCTGCACGTCCGGCTCCTCTTTCCACCACTCCTTTCCATTTGCTTTCCTCGTCATCTGTTGGAACAGTCCTCCTCGTGGTGGTGGCCCCCCGCGTCCGAAAAGCCCCTCTCACCAGACGGGATGGCATGACGGAGGATGACGATGTTTATTTCTTTTTTTGGGGGGGGGGGGCAACAGGCGCAGGACTCCTTCGAGAAGCTGAGGCGGTTGGTGGAGGAGCACGACGTGGTATTCCTGCTGATGGACACGCGGGAGTCGCGCTGGCTGCCCACACTCCTGGCGGCAGCTGCCGGGAAGCTGTGCATCAATGCGGCTCTTGGCTTCGACTCTTACCTCGTCATGCGGCACGGCCTCGGGCCCATTTCCGGTACAAACATCTCCGCGGCTCCCCCCCCCCCCCCACCCTGCATTAGAAAAAGTGTCAAAGTGTGCATGACCCCGGCACACGCGGAGAAAGGACTTAGAAAAAGTGTCAAATGTGCATGACCCCGGCACACGCGGAGAAAGTACTTAGAAAAAGTGTCAAGTGTGCATGACCCGGCACAGGTGGAGGAAATATTATGTGTAAGTACTGCAAATACTCCCTGCTCCCCCCTCCCCCCCGTTCAAACACAACGCTTCTTATCCTCTCCCCGCATAACTCCGTGGCCCTCCCTCCCTCCTCAGCCTCGCCTCCCTCCCCTTGCACCCGCTCCCCTCCCCCCCCCCCTTTCCCACCTCTCACTCCCTCTCACTCGTTCGTGCTCCCTCCCCGCTCCCCACCTCGGCTTCCCTCTTCTTCCGCTGCTCCTGGCGGCAGCTGCCGGGAAGCTGTGCATTGAAGCGGCTCCTGGCTTCCACTCCTTGCTGGTGTGCCGTTTGTGTTGTGTGTGTGTGTGTGTGGTGTGTGTGTGTGTGTGTGTGTGTGTGTGTGTGTGTGGGTGTTGTGTGTGTGTGTGTGTGTGTGTGTGTGTGTGTGTGTGTTGGAGAGACGAAGAGAGAGAGAGAGAGAGAGAGAGAGAGAGAGAGAGAGAGAGAGAGAGAGAGAGAGAGAGAGAGAAGAGAGAGAAGAGAGAGAGAGGGGGGGGGGGGGGAGGGGGGGAGGGGGGGAGGGAGGAGGGAGGGAGGAGGGGGAGGGAGGAGAGAGAGAGAGAGAGAGAGAGAGAGAGAGAGAGAGAGAGAGAGAGAGAGAGAGAGAGAGAGAAGAGGAGAGAGAGAGAGAGAGAGAGAGAGAGAGAGAGAGAGAGAGAGAGAGAGAAGGAGAAGAGAGAGAGAGAGAGAGAGAGAGAGAGGAAAGAGAGAGGAGAAGAACATGTGTGCGGGCGTCGGCTGGCTGGGTTCTAGGGAGGGCAGGACTGCCCAAATATTTAGCACGAAGAGGTCAACAACAAGGCGTGCCTACTGAATGTTACTTTTTACCCCAAGTAAATTAACGTGGGGCAACTCAAATCAGTGCGGAGGTCCAGCATATGCCAACCTGGCTGGAGTGGGTGGTTACAACTGCACCACCATTTTGGGGGGGGGGGGGGGCTCAGAACTGCACCATGGGGTGGTTGAATTGCACCATGAGGTGGTTAGATCTGCACCATGGGGTGGTGAATTGCACCAAAGGGGGGGGGAGGTCAGAACTGCACCATGTGGTGGTTGAATTGCACCATGAGGTGGTTAGAACTGCCCCGGGGGGGGGGGGGTAGAACTGCACCATGCGGTGGTTGAATTGCATCAAGGGTGGGGGGGCGGGTCAGAACTGCACCATGGGGTGGTTGAATTGCACCATGAGATGGTTAGAACTGCACGATGGGGTGGTTGGAACTGCACCATGAGGTGTTAGAACTACACCATGAGGTGGCTAGGATTGCACCATGGGGTGGTTAGAACTGCACCATGGGGTGGTTAGAATTGCACCATGGGGTGGTTAGTGCCTGCACGAGGATCTATGCTAAATACAACTGTGTGCGGGCGTGTGTCCTCAGAGGACGGGCAGGAGCGGAAGGGAAGGCTGGGCTGTTACTTCTGCAATGACGTCATAGCTCCGCTTGATTCCACAACCGACCGCACCATGGACCAAATGTGCACTGTGGCGCGCCCGGGCCTTGCGCCCGTTGCCGGTGCGTGCCTTCCTCCACACGTCATTCTTTTTTTCTATTCTTTTCAAGGGTCTCTCTGTCTCTCTCTCTCTCTCTCTCTCTCTCTCCTCTCTCTCTCTCTCTCTCTCTCTCTCTCTCTCTCTCTCTCTCTCTCTCTCTCTCTCTCCTCTCTCTCCCCCCCCCTTTTCTCTTTTTTCGCCCTTTCTGTTTTTTCCCGTTTTCTCTTTTTTCCCCCGTTTTCTTTATGAAGGGAGAGGGAGGGAGGCAGGGAGGGAGAGGGAGGGAGGAAGGGAGGCAGGCCTGACAGACAGCAATGCGTGTTTAGGGCTTATTTTGTTGCGCTGGTCATTGACACCGCTTTTTTGCATGTACATACGTGGCTGGCTTAAAACACGGGTCATTGCGGTTTTGTCGCTCGCCTTTGAATGCGAGTGTCTTTCAACAACCCGGGCTTGCAGGGGCAGGACACATCTGCTTTTGCCGGGGTTTGTTCCTCCCCGGAAGATGGCTTTTAAATGCGAATGCCGTCTGACTTTTGAATGCGAACCCCGGCTGCAGTGCTCTTTAAAGATGGTTCCACGCCTCTGCGTTCCCGGACAAGCAGAGTTCACAGTATCTAGTGACAATAACAGTTACCGTGACAGTCTCTAGTAACACGGTTGTCGTGCACGGACGCGGAGTCACGGTAAGATTGGGCCCAGCATAGGGGGCGAATCCCTAAAGGCCCGCAAGGCCCTCAGGCCACGTAAGCATCATGAGCAGGTATTTCGGGCATGCTGCTGGCGTGCTGGCGGGGAGTATGTCTTCGAGCTTGCAAACAGCAGGCCCAAACCGACTCACACACACACACACACACACACACACACACACACACACACACACACACACACACACACACACACACACACACGCGCGCATGCACACTTGTGCACAGACACACAGGAGGTTTGTGCCAAGCCGGTCTTTTCGCCACGGGGTCTAGGAAGGCGGTCGGGAGGCTTGTGACCTCATGGGGGCTGGGCCTCGTGTTGAAACTGCTGGGACTGTGGGATCGATTTACCTTGAAATTGTACTTACAAGATCCTACATGGGCTGCATTACATGTCCTGGCAGATTGTGTTTTAAGGTAAACGTGAAATCAGCCAGTCTCAGGGCCCCGGTGCCCAAATAGTCACGTGTCGATCCACGGGATTGTGCGGGATGGGGACAGGTGCGTTGGCCGTGGAAGTGATGGCGGCCACGGTTTCAAACCCCAAGGGAGCGGGGGCTCCGGTCCCCGGGGAAGAAGAGAACGCCACGTCTGAGGGCTTGCCACTGGGTCCGGTCCCCCACATGATCCGAGGCCAGCTCAGTGGGTTTCAGCAGACCGTGTTCACAGGCCATGCTTTCAGCCAGTGTACCGCCTGCTCCGCGGCCGTCGTGTCCCGCCTCAAACAGGATGGTTGGGACTTTGTACTGCAAGCCCTACAGGTGGGTTGTGGCCTTCTCTCTACAACATGCTTGACAGCACACAGGGGAAAGCGGTTGGAGCTTGAGAGGATGGCATGGGCTTAGGACAAGGTCGAGGAAAGCAGGCAGCCTGTGTGTGTGTGTGTGTGTGTGTGTGTGTGTGTGTTTGTGCGTGTGTGTGTGTGTGTGTGTGTGTGGGTGTATGTGTCTGTGTGTGTTTGTGTGCATGTGCATGTGTGCGTGCGTGCGCGCGCGCGTGTGTGTGTGTTGGGTGTGTGTGTGTGTGTGTGTGTGTGTGTGTGTGTGTGTGTGTGTGTGTGTGTGTGTGTGTGTGTGTGTCTGTCTGTCTGTCTGAGAGGGGCGGGGGATAGGGAGAGAGGGGGGAATGGGGTTGGGGTGGGAGAGGGAGGGGGAAGTGGGGGAAGGGACACACGCTCGCGCGCGCAGGCCCGCTCTCCCTCTCTCTCTCTCCCTCTCTCTCTCTCTCTCTCTCTCTCTCTCTCTCTCTCTCTCTCTCTCTCTCTCTCTCTCTCTCTCTCTCTCTCTGTGTGTGTGTGTGTGTGTGTGTGTGTGTGTGTGTGTGTGTGTTGTGTGTGTGTGTGTGTGTGTGTGAGCGCACGTGCGCCCAGGTGTGGTCATCGTCATCAGAGCGGAGGCTATAATCTTAAGCGTGAGTGTCGGTTCCGTGGACAGACCTGCCCCCAAACCACTAGGACATGGTAAAAGGTTGCAAACCCTTTGTTCACGTGATCTGAGCAGTCGTGATCTGGCGCGCAACAGGATCCCAAGAGCCTGGAGGACCTGACAGGCCTCACGGAGCTGCACGCTTCCACAGCGGCGATGTTGGACGGCCTCGACAAAGACGACGAGGACAACGGCGGCAGCGCAGGCATATCCAAAGGGCCTGCTGAAGTGGCCTCTCCGGAAGATGATGATGCCTGGGAGACCCTCTGATCGTACACCCTCTCATCATCCCTTCAGCCAGAATGGCTGGTTCTGGATGATATGTTTCCTTCCCTCCTTCCTTCCTTCCTTCCTTCCTTCCCTCCCTCCTTCCTTCCTTCCTTCCTTCCTTCCTTCCTTCCTTCCTTCCTTCCTTCCTTCCTTTCCTCCTTTCTTTCTTCCTTCCTCTCTCTGACCGAGCTTCCTCCAAACATGGTCGAGCAAAGACAGGCGGACTGTTTCTTAGAAAACGGGTTTTAATTTTCGACCCTGATGGGTTTGTTACCGTCGGCCTGGCGGCTACGGGCACGGACTTTTTTGTCCCGGTGCCCTTCAGTCGTCTGTCTTCAGCCCTAGTGGCTGGTCCTGGGTGTAAGATTCCTTCTTTCTTCTGGTAGTAAATTATATAAAGAGTGGATACTTCGATAATTCTGGAAAGGAGGAAAGTAGGAAAGTACCAGAGTTGGGAAGGCATTCACAGTTTTTCTTTCCATGATCTTTCCCATCCCGGATTGTGTGAAGGTGCTAAATTTGGCTGACGTTGGCGAAGGTGCTAATTCCCAAGCGATGGGCTTCCGCTTGCGCACCACAGGGCGTGTACAGTAATTAGGGAAAGGAAAGGAAAGGAAAGGAAGGGTCTTGTTTGCACTCACGTTTCTCCCTCCTCCTTCGGCTGGCTCACGATCGAGCCCGCGGCCGGCGGCGGATGCCGGCGGTATGGATGTAGCATGATAGAATGTTCGAATGGCATGAACTGATCTATGTGGAATAATCGATCATGACTGTGTGCATCTCTGCATCAAGGTCAGCAATGTTTGGGGGCCTCCCGCATTAATGTATTTTATCAGCAGAATGCTTCGAGACCTTCAAGCTGTGGGGGTTTAAATGATCGGCCAAATGGCAAAGTATGCTGGAACGCATCGTCTTCTACAGCATGTGTCGCATACATACTGAACGATATCCATGGATAGGGATACCACACGTACAACTTGTGTAGAGCCAATCACGTGATTGGCTCTACATGCATGCACGCGGGTAAAACGCCCCGCCTTCATCAGTGGTGAACACTGCAGAGCGACCTGTAAATTTAAAGAGTTTGCGGAAGCTCCATGTGAATGTACGGGGGGCACAGGGGGAATTTATGGTGCTTACATTCGAGTTTCCCCGCATGTGCCAGGTTATGCATACTTCACTTCTTTTTTTTTTCTACTGCAGAGCGACTTGTAAAGAGTTTTGTCTGTCGACCTTAAATTTGGTCTGTCGACCTTGAAGTGGGTCGACCCGCACGAGTGGATTTCTTTCGATGGGGAGCAGCTCCAAAATGTGTCGACTGTAATTTGTCAATGCTTTGTCGACATGAAAGTCCCGTCGGTGCGTGTTGTTTACTGAGAAGGCTCGGGGCTTGTGGGCCCAAGGTCGCTGCCACGTGGCATAAGGAGGCGTTCCAGAAGCTTCCGGGGTGGAGGACATCCGTCCTTAACATCAAGTTTGGCAAAAAAAGATAAATAACATGCTGCCGTCAATGTCGGTCTAGCCTCCGAGAGAAAAGGTGGTGTTCGCATGCTGCTTCGTGGGTTGACCTGGTTGTGGTCCCTCGGGGTACCCATCCCTTGAGTCTGAGGGCCCAAGGGTTGTTGTTTGATGGGGTTCAGAGGGTCTAGACGGTTTGGACAACTTACTGTTTTGATGGGGTTCAGATCTGGATGACATCCTTACTAAGTAATTTACTCGGTGAATCCGGAGCAACAAAATGTCGGATGTCTACAAATGTCGAATGTTGAGAATGTCGGACGTCGGAAATTCACATATCCGGGGTGAATTGCCCAGGATGCGTGCTGGCGTCTGAAGTACATTGTCTCACTGTCGGCAAATATACTGGCGTGAGGGAAGCCCGTTTGTTTGATGTCTAAGCACAGCTCAGGGCCACAAAGGCCTTGCATTGGACGAGAAACCTCTGTCTTGTTGCAAACTGCGATCATTCTCATGGTGATATTGCGGTCCAATTGGGGTATCTGCACATGCGGACTTTGGCTTTGGTCATCCTTGTGTGTGTGTGTGTGTGTGTGTGTGTGTGTGTGTGTGTGTGTGTGTGTGTGTGTGTGTGTGTGTGTGTGTGTGTGTCACTCACACTCACACACACACACACACACACACACACACACAGAGAGAGAGAGAGAGAGAGAGAGAGAGAGAGAGAGAGAGAGAGAGAGAGAGAGAGAGAGAGAGAGAGAGAGAGAGAGAGAGAGAGAGAGAGAGAGAGAGTATGTGTGTGAGTGAATGAATGAGTGAGATCGAGTGAGTGAGAGAGGGGGGAAGGAGTGAGAGTAAGCCTGAGAGTGAGCGTGTGCGTGTGCGAGTGCATGTGTGCGTCCTGGCTGGCATTGTGGGAGAAACCCGTGTTCACATATGGCTTGAAGAGCCCGGATTTGTTCAACTTAGACCGTCTGACAAATAATCTTCGTACTACCTGCAAGCTGGGAGCACCCTTGGTCGGGAGTCCAGAAACACTTTTGGGTCTACAGCCCACGTTTTGGATTGGCATCTAACAAGTAGGTGCTTTCTCTTATGCAGCTGCCTGCGCAAGGATTTGGGGCACGCGTGGCCCAAGTGTGAATACCCATACGGGTATTCGCCACATGAAACCACCCATTGTACACGTGCAGGTGCTACTGTCACGTTGCGCTTCGGACACGCTTCACTTTTTAAGTCGTGTAGAGATCTCTCCCATCTTTCAACCAGGCAAGTGGCACGGCAGGCTGGACTAGGCGCTTCGCAAACCAAACCGAGGAGTTGAGGGATGAAGTTGATTATGAAGAGGAAGAAGTAGAGCAAGGGGAAAAGGAAGAGGAGGAGGAAGAGGCGGAGGAGGAGAAAGAGGAGGAGGGAGATATGTCGCAGGAAGACGTCCGGTCACTGAGAGGCTGGTGAGCTATGTGTGAGGCAAGGTGCAGGCAAGAAGTCACTGAATATCCGCCGTTACACGGATATCCGGCATTACAAGAAGACTGGCGCACACCTAAGAGGGTTGACTAACTATATCATCTATACACGCGGCTGAACCTTTCATTCGTGCCTGGAAGTCGATTAATCCGTGAGCTTAAGCCATACCTGCCATATATGTAAATACTTCAACAAGCTCGGGCGCCCCAGCAGCAGCAGGAATCAATGTGCAAAGCGACATAAACACACGTCATTACGTAATTACTTTGTATAACAAAGCGCAGCACAGGAAGTCCACCACGAACTTTTGAAAGTATGGCCTACGAGTAACGCATACTCTCAATTCTAAATCCGTTCAACTTTGGGGATAACTTGTGCGGGAATGCTCCATTGTGCGTGCATGTGCAGGCACGCACATCGGAGTGAGTCTCCGATATGCCCCAATACATATGCATGTGCTAGTGGGAAATGTGATTCAAACTTGACCGTTCATGTCACGTGACGTCCAATACGAATCCTGGGTGTTGTAAAGTTCTACGTAAGCAAACTCAGAAATGTTGGGTGCCATTAATAATTTTGATGTAAGTAAGAATGTTGTTATAACGACTTACTTGCACTCTGACTATCGGAAACCACACCGCTCATCTCTCCAAAGGCGCACAAACCACGTTGCTTTTACACTTAATGTAAAAGCATGAACTTATGCCATTCGAGTTGGGTCATGCCCACAAAGATGCACACACTGACAAATTTGTTTCAAATGTACATACACAGATATGTATGCATGAACATGTATGTACGGAATTAGCTAGGGCAGGCCCAGTGGCTACTCCCTACAGTCAGGCCCATTTGCCACTCACGCTACCATCCTATAACGCCAAATGCCGGGGCTGAGGCTTGCCCCTTTTTGCCAGCTAAAGTTCATCAAAATCAAAACGATGGAGACAATATAACTCGAAATTGTGAGTTATAACCAATTTAATTACTATGGGAACTGTAGAAGGGGTGTTTGCCCAACCTTTTGCATGCTGTTTCCGCTCATATGGGATAGAAGAATTCGAATATACCAGCGGCCCCCTGCAGCGCATCCCCAGGTGGGGATGCGCTCCAAGAAAGATGACCGACTAGGATTTACAAAAATTAGATCCATATTTTGCAGGCAAGCATGCTCAGGTCGGCACCCCGGAAAAAATGTTATCGTATTGCTCTAGAGGTTGCTCTAGAGAAGATCTTGTAGAGTTGGCAAGATGGATACTCAGGTATCCCACTTAGCCTGACGTCAAGTAGCGTGGTCCTCGAGAATTTATACCCCCCATCGGGCCAAACGACCTCTCCCCAAGTATGGGAATTGATCGAACGTCTCATTACGACAGTACTGCAACCAGCACGACATACTAGATGTAGTACGACTACCGATCGCGATCGGGTTCTTCGGGACACTGGGGCCATGCCCTAGGTTATAAAAGCGAGACGCTAGTCACAAGCTCAAACAGAGCGAAGGATTGACTGCACAGTTTCCTTGAATTCGAAGACCAGCAGGCGGGCAAGAATGAGCTCATTCTTACCCCTCGAGGGGTAAGTACAATTAATACCTGAAGAAGTAAAAAAGCTGTGGCCATCGTGTATATATACACCATACGTGTATATAGGATATAACGTCGAAGAAACCTCTCCTTCGTGAAAAGATGGACTGAGTTATTGCATGGATGAACATGACCAGTTATAGTTACAACGACTTAAGTTGCCTTGGACTGTCATTACACATGACCTGTCACAACTATGACGACTAGGTGTGCCTAGGCTATCTGCAACATGCCTGTCTCCATTTGCATAAACCTCACAAAAACTTCTTCGCGACTCGAACAAGAAGCTAATGTCATCAATCAATGATACATTAATTCATACGTTCATTTATCCATTTTCCACTCCATGTCTTCCTTCCTTCCTTCCCCGAGGGTGGAAGCTCCCTCCCTCCCTTCATCCCTCCCTCCCTCCCTCCCTCTCCCCCCCCCCTCCTCCTCCACCTCCTCCTTCGAAGAATTCTTCTTCCTCCTCCTCATCTTCTTCTTCCTCCTCCTCCTCCTCCTCCTCCTTATTGAAATAAAACCTCTAGACAGAACCTCTATGGGCGTCACAGATCAACAATTTCCACACAGCTCAACAGTATGGACACCCTGCTGTCTCATGAGCCATAACAACATCCACCCTGCTCTAAGTATATACGTGAGACCTTCCAGCACACCGTCCACTGGCACATTTGATTGGAAGATGACTTGCAGCTTAAAGTAGGATTTGCCCCACTCTACGTGTAACAGGAATAGTCGCGTGTTATAGGAAAATGACCGGACCACGAGGATTTGGACCTCCATAAAGGTCCCTTCGTGAGTTATGGTCCTCCACGCCAAGAAGTGGCTGCTTCACGCGCCAAGGGAGTGACCCCTTACTTGACAAGGCGCATTGGCGATGGAGACAGGGACACTTAGAACAGGATAGAATAAAGCTTTGCCAGAGGAAGGACCGGGCCGGACTGGACGGGTACTGAGGTGGAGCCCAAACAAGTTGTAACCATTGTTCCCGCATCCTTTGGCCGTTTCTACTGTATCACTGGTATCGGCGAGAGGGGCCAAATTTTGAGCTCCTCTCGTTGAAAAAATTTCCCAAAGAAGTTTTTCAGAGAATTCTATAGGTTCGGATTGGGTTAGTTGTGGTGTGTGTGGCGCTTTTAGGGGCCTACGACTCGGGTCACCGAGTTTAGGGCCCCCACCCGGACTTTCTCGATTTCCTGTGTCACCGAGCCTCGCCAGCACTGACAGCTCAGAAATGGCTAGACGACAAGTTGAAGAGCTGCAGGCTGCTTTGGCCGAGGCCGAGGGGCGTGAAGCGGCAATGGCTGCCGAACTGGCTGAGTTACGACAAACCGCAG
Organism: Botryococcus braunii; assembly: GCA_002005505.1. NCBI lineage: Eukaryota > Viridiplantae > Chlorophyta > Trebouxiophyceae > Botryococcus > Botryococcus braunii. The sequence continues at coordinate 290,323 of KV908345.1, read as the reverse complement.
AAAACGCTGAAGTCGCGGCTCAAAACCCCGCGAACCCACAGGCAAGAATCCCGACAGTTCGAACGCATTTACCGGAAAAATTCGAGGGACGCAGGGACGATCTCGAACAATTCCTAGACGATGTGAGGTCATATTGTGAACTCACCGGTGTGCCCGCGAACCTCAGGGTTGATTACGCAGTGCGCTGTTTAGGAAAGAGCGTGAAAAAGGTGTGGTTAACCAAAAAAGCAGCTTACATGAGGCAAAATCCAGGTGCTGTCGTGGATTTAGCTCTCTTTGGGGATCTGTTGTCTTCTGTCTATGATAACACTGATAAGGTTGCAAAGGCAAGGGATAAACTTGATTCCGTATATCAGGGCAACGAATCAGTTGAGAAGTATGTTGAACGATTTACAACCTTGCTAGCTGAGGTAGAAGTCGGTGGGGACCTTTCTATGGGGGAGAAAATCCATAGGTTTCGTAAAGGCCTCCGTGAGGATTTAAAGAAATATTCAGCAATTAACCCTACAACAGGCAAAGATTTTGATGACTTGGATGCCCTGATAAGTTTACTCACACGGTACGATGCCGCGGTGGGCGGGCCCTTACAGGCAAAGAGACTGAGAACCGGCCCCGGGGGCCCTAACTCAAGCATTGCAACCGCCACCGTTGGCCCAGCACCGCACGTTGCTGGCGTCGGACAGGACTGGACAATCCCCTACTACAGTCATGAATTTGGGATGATGGCAGCTGCACCGATGGTGGCAGCGCCAATCCAGATGGCCCATGGTTACCCTGCGCCGCTCGCCACGGTCGCCGCGATCCAAGGCGCGACTCCTTATCCCCGCAGGGATGGTTTACCTCCCGAGTATCGGAGGGACACTAGAGTTGCCTTTCCCCTCAACAGAAGCTGTTACGCGTGCAATACCCCTGGCCATGAATCTTGGTTTTGCCCACTCAAAAAACTTAGAGAGGACCCTAACGCCTATCTTAATCAACAACAGTGGGACATCTTGCAGCACGTTGTGAAGGCCAGACAGGAGGTAAACCAGCCTGCTCCACCAATTCTAGGTCTGGCTGGTGATATGCTGCGGCGACGGGTAGGAGGGGGCCACAACAACTTTAGGTCCCTTGGTGTGGGAGCAGCCCCTATGCAAGGGTGGACAGCACAGGGTGGGGCCGGACGGGGGAGGAGAATCAGAGGACGGGGCCGTGGACGGGGCCGGGCAAGGGGACGCGGTAGGCCATGAGTGGAGTTAGAGAAGGAAACCTCCACACTTTTGTTCCTTGGGAATCTTTTCATTCTTCTATCGAGCAACGTTGTTCTGAGTTTTTGCATTGTTCTTCTTCTAGAGGCCCCTTTGACAATACCCTACCCGATGGAAGGTCTAAACCGACATTTGTTGCAGTACCTATAGGTAAAGCTGAGGACACCTTATCCACTTTCGCTCGTGAGCAACAAGCAAATAAACATTTAAGTGCTTGTTTTCTAATGGGTAGTAAAGTGGCGAAATCCAAGGCAGTGTACCCATGGCTAAAAGGCATGAGAGTTATCCTGCAAGGTACCAAGGGACCTGATGTCCCCTACTCCTATGTAGTTTACCATGCCGGACCCAAATTTAGCGTATCTTTTGCTCAAGCTTTTTCAAATAGGCATTTAGCAATGCTTTTTCATGTTAACTGTACTGGTGTGAAGGGCGTCGCTTTAGTCGATACCGGGGCGACGCACTCGTTCGTCAGACTTGACTTCCTAGCTACTCTCGGAGTGAGGCTGTCAAAGAAGTGTGTGGATGTCCAGCTTGCAGATGGGCAGACCATGCGCTCGGCGGGGACAGCTAAGCTCAGGGTGCACTTATCTCAAACATATGTGGAACAGAGGGATTTCATTGTCTGCGAAACTCTGTTGGATGGGGTGGACTTAATCCTTGGTGAGGATTTTCTGAAAGAAAGAAAAGCGTTAATTGACTACAATCATGGCGCAGTTCATCTTAAACCGCCTCATTCCTCACACTACATTACACTCCTCAACCCGCTGCCCCCTAGTGAAAGAGGTACCTTACCGGCGCAAAAAGTGAATGTTATAAGTGAGGGTCAAGCTAGGCGGGCTATGCGAAAGGGTTGTCCAGGGTTTTGGGGGGTTGTGCGAGAGGCAAGGAGTGGACAGGACTCAGTTTGTGCAACACACTATCTCCATAGGGTTGCAGTGGCAACTACAGAGGGGGATAATCCTTGGGACGAAGACAGCGGAGCCACCGGCCTAAATTTAAACGAAAACTCCCGGCGTGTTATTGAGGGTATGACTGACAAGCCACAAGACTTGAAGCAATTGTTGTTAGAGTTTTTGGATGTTTTTCCAGAGAAATTGCCAGATTTACCTCCAGACAGGGGCATCTTGCACACTATACCTATGACACCCGGCCATACGCCGCCCTGTCGCCCCACTTATAGGTTGGCTGAACCAGAAGTGGCGGAGTGTCGGAGGCAGGTTGAGGAATTACTAGCACAGGGTTTCATCAGGCCGAGTGCATCACCGTATGGTAGCCCCATATTGTTTGTGAGAAAGAAAGACGGAACATTCCAAATGGTTATAGATTACAGGGCAGTTAATAACTTAACAAGGAAGGACAAATATCCGTTGCCACGGATAGACGATCTTCTGGACAAGCTGCAGGGTTCAAAGTTCTTTACCTCTTCTGATCTCTTGTCAGGTTACCATCAAGTGCGATTACATGAATCTGATGTTCCCAAAACCGCTTTTAGAACACCCTTAGGTTCATTTGAATTTTTGGTGCTTCCTTTTGGTCTCACGAATGCCCCCTCCACGTTTCAGAGACTGATGAACAGTGTGTTTCATGATTTTATTCGAGAGGGTTTTGTTGTGGTTTACCTAGATGATTTGTTGGTATACAGCAAGTCCAGGGAACAGCACTTAGAGCACTTAACTCGCATCCTTACTCGGCTGAGAGAGGAAAAACTTTATGCAAAATTATCCAAGTGTGAGTTTTTTGCTGTTGAGTTGCGGTATTTGGGACATGTCGTGGGGCGCGACGGCATCAAAGTTGACCCTGCCAAAGTTCGGACTATTGTGGACTGGCCAACACCCACGGGGAGCACGCACGTACGACAATTCTTGGGACTAGCCAACTACTTCCGCAAGTTCGTCCCGGGTTACAGTACGCTTGCGGCCCCCTTAACCCGGCTCACTGGCAAAGTTCCTTGGACGTGGGGAGAAGCTGAAGAGCACGCGTTTCAAAGTTTAAAAGAAACTTTGTCCAATCCTCCTGTACTAGCACTCCCAGACAGTAGCAAGCCTTTCAAAGTGATCTCAGATGCCAGTGACTATGGGGTGGGTGCAGTACTATTGCAAGAAGGTAGACCTGTAGCATACTTCAGTAAAAAGCTTGGTAATGCCGAACGCAATTATTCCACAACTGAGAAAGAGCTTGCAGGTGTGTTGTATGCCCTCAAGGAGTGGAGGTGTTACTTATTAGGGCAAACTTTTACAGTTGTTACGGACCATCGCGCGAATAGTTTTTTGCAAACCCAAACCCTACTCTCACCCAGACGGGCGCGCTGGGCGGAGTTTCTACAGTTATTCGACATCCAATGGGAATATGCACCGGGATCCACTAACCCTGCTGACCCATTGTCTAGGAGTCCTCACTTAGCCGGGGCCCACGTCCGAGCCCTAGCTCGGGCCCAGGCTGGGGTTCAGGCGTCGGTTCAGGCTAGGGCAGGGCCCCTGGGGGAGCACTCTCCCCCTGTCGGAGTAGGAGCGATGGGGGTTGGGGAGGCTGCAGACTCCACCACCCTACCCACGCCGATGGACGGGTTGAGGGGATGGGGAAGGGTTTTAAGTGAGGCATATGAGATAGATGATTGGCTCCATCGTAAACAAAATCGCCGCAAGTTAAGCTTCCATAGTGGCTTGTGGAAGCGCGGTGCGCGCATTTACGTTCCCTCCCACCATATGAGTTCTGACGGTGTCGAACGTAACCTTCGTAGAGAAATCCTGGGAAATTTGCATGGACCACCTATAGTTGGTCATCCAGGCAGGGACAGGACCCTCGAATTAGTTCAACGTTCCTGGTGGTGGCCAGGGATGGCCTCAGATGTGGCTGACTTTGTGGCCCAATGTGACTCGTGTCAGCGTGTCAAAGCCCCAGCACACTTACCTGTAGGGTTACTACACCCTCTAGAAATACCTGACAGAAAGTGGCAATCAATGTCTATGGACCTAATCACTGGACTGCCAAGAACTAAGGAAGGATATGACGCTATCTGGGTTGCTGTTGATAGGTTGTCAAAGTATGCGCACTTCGCTCCGACGACCACTGACGCAAGTGCAGAAGTGATAGCTCAACTGTTACGGACCCGGGTTTTCACCTTGCATGGGTTTCCCACTCACATTGTATCAGACAGAGATCCTAGGTGGGTGGGTCGCTTCTGTCAAGAGCTCTTTCGGTTGACCGGTTGTCGCTCTGCGCTATCTACAGCGTTTCATCCGCAGACCGACGGTCAAACGGAACGAATTAATAGGATCTTGGAGGATTATTTGCGTCATTACGTCACTGGAAGACACAACGACTGGGATAAACATTTGTGTGAGGCTGAATTTTCTTACAACAACACTTTTCAGCAATCAATCAACACTACTCCATTTAGGTTGACTTTCGGTCAGGATCCCACGATTCCCTTCCAGGAAGTCTATGAAGGTGTGACATCTTCTGTACGTGAGTATGTACCAGCAGCAGCAGAGTTTGTACGAAGGATGAGATGGGATCTAGAAAGAGCGCGGACATGTCTCAAAGCTGCGCAGGACCGCATGAAGGCATATGCGGACGCGAGGAGAAAAGATGCTCCTATTTTAAAAATAGGCCAACCTGTCCTCCTCTCAACAAAGAATCTGAAATTCAAGCATACTCGGACAAGAAAACTCTTACCTCGGTTTATTGGGCCTTTTCCCATCGTCCAGGAGGTATCATCGGTAGCTTTCAGAATTAGGCTTCCAAAAACTTTGAGGGTTCATGATGTCTTCCATGTTTCTATGCTTAAGCCTTATAAGGAAGGTGGGACGGTACAACCTCCTCCTCTACCTGAGATTATTGATGGAGAAGAGGAGTATGAGGTCGAGGCTGTGCTAGCTCATAGGGAACGAAAGTTACGAGGTCGAAAAACTGCGCGAGAATATCTTGTAAAGTGGACCGGGTATCAGGATATTTATAATACTTGGGAGCCAGAGGATAACTTAGAACACGCCAGGGAGGCGTTACAGCGGTACTGGGATTTAACCACGGAGCACAGGCCGGAACAAAAAGAAAAGGTGGACAAGAAACGTAAAGGATGTGGTAAAAATGCTGAGAAGCAGCGGAAGCGCGCTAGGCGCGCTTAGTGCTCTGGCAGGTCGGGTCGGCCCCTCGGTGCGTCCTTGGGCTACCTTGGAGGCTCTAAGCTTGGCCCTTAGAGTGTACCCTGGGGGTATCCCAGTACTAGAGCGCACTCGGATGAATAGGACGTAAGCGGGGTAGAATGTCTACCTCGGGTGCAAGCGGTGATGACTGCTCACCCTGGACAGGACTCGTCGAGGTAGGGTGTCGTCTACCTCGGGTGCGTGCGGTGCTGACTGCTCACCCTTGTCAGGTTTCGGACGTCAATCATGTAATGTCGCGACATCCGTGCTAGCTCGCGCTGTAGCGTAACGCCCGACGCAGATGGGTGGCCCCACTGCCGTTGGGTAGAATTCCTATTGGACAGGACGGGCGAATTCATGTATGGACGGGACAGACTTTACATTGTTAGACGGACAGGGCTGGACAAGACAGGACAGGACAGGGGTCTGGCATTGGGCTGGGGACGCCAGACTAGTACCCGCGGACAGGACGTGACAGGACTGTACCTCTGCCAAGTGTGTTAGGTGCGTAGTGTAGTTGTTTAGAGTGAGCCTCCCTCTTGGCCGTGACGTCCAAGCTAAGGGGGGGAGGGTGTAACAGGAATAGTCGCGTGTTATAGGAAAATGACCGGACCACGAGGATTTGGACCTCCATAAAGGTCCCTTCGTGAGTTATGGTCCTCCACGCCAAGAAGTGGCTGCTTCACGCGCCAAGGGAGTGACCCCTTACTTGACAAGGCGCATTGGCGATGGAGACAGGGACACTTAGAACAGGATAGAATAAGGCTTTGGCAGAGGAAGGACCGGGCCGGACCGGACGGGTACTGAGGTGGAGCCCAAACAAGTTGTAACCATTGTTCCCGCATCCTTTGGCCGTTTCTACTGTATCACAATGTGAGTGGGATAGGGAAACCCGGGTCCGTAACAGTTGAGCTATCACTTCTGCACTTGCGTCAGTGGTCGTCGGAGGGAAGTGCGCATACTTTGACAACCTATCAACAGCAACCCAGATAGCGTCATATCCTTCCTTAGTTCTTGGCAGTCCAGTGATTAGGTCCATAGACATTGATTGCCACTTTCTGTCAGGTATTTCTAGAGGGTGTAGTAACCCTACAGGTAAGTGTGCTGGGGCTTTGACACGCTGACACGAGTCACATTGGGCCACAAAGTCAGCCACATCTGAGGCCATCCCTGGCCACCACCAGGAACGTTGAACTAATTCGAGGGTCCTGTCCCTGCCTGGATGACCAACTATAGGTGGTCCATGCAAATTTCCCAGGATTTCTCTACGAAGGTTACGTTCGACACCGTCAGAACTCATATGGTGGGAGGGAACGTAAATGCGCGCACCGCGCTTCCACAAGCCACTATGGAAGCTTAACTTGCGGCGATTTTGTTTACGATGGAGCCAATCATCTATCTCATATGCCTCACTTAAAACCCTTCCCCATCCCCTCAACCCGTCCATCGGCGTGGGTAGGGTGGTGGAGTCTGCAGCCTCCCCAACCCCCATCGCTCCTACTCCGACAGGGGGAGAGTGCTCCCCCAGGGGCCCTGCCCTAGCCTGAACCGACGCCTGAACCCCAGCCTGGGCCCGAGCTAGGGCTCGGACGTGGGCCCCGGCTAAGTGAGGACTCCTAGACAATGGGTCAGCAGGGTTAGTGGATCCCGGTGCATATTCCCATTGGATGTCGAATAACTGTAGAAACTCCGCCCAGCGCGCCCGTCTGGGTGAGAGTAGGGTTTGGGTTCGCAAAAAACTATTCGCGCGATGGTCCGTAACAACTGTGAAAGTTTGCCCTAATAAGTAACACCTCCACTCCTTGAGGGCATACAACACACCTGCAAGCTCTTTCTCAGTTGTGGAATAATTGCGTTCGGCATTACTAAGCTTTTTACTGAAGTATGCTACAGGTCTACCTTCTTGCAATAGTACTGCACCCACCCCATAGTCACTGGCATCTGAGATCACTTTGAAAGGCTTGCTACTGTCTGGGAGTGCTACTACAGGAGCATTGGACAAAGTTTCTTTTAAACTTTGAAACGCGTGCTCTTCAGCTTCTCCCCACGTCCAAGGAACTTTGCCAGTGAGCCGGGTTAAGGGGGCCGCAAGCGTACTGTAACCCGGGACGAACTTGCGGAAGTAGTTGGCTAGTCCCAAGAATTGTCGTACGTGCGTGCTCCCCGTGGGTGTTGGCCAGTCCACAATAGTCCGAACTTTGGCAGGGTCAACTTTGATGCCGTCGCGCCCCACGACATGTCCCAAATACCGCAACTCGTCAGCAAAAAACTCACACTTGGATAATTTTGCATAAAGTTTTTCCTCTCTCAGCCGAGTAAGGATGCGAGTTAAGTGCTCTAAGTGCTGTTCCCTGGACTTGCTGTATACCAACAAATCATCTAGGTAAACCACAACAAAACCCTCTCGAATAAAATCATGAAACACACTGTTCATCAGTCTCTGAAACGTGGAGGGGGCATTCGTGAGACCAAAAGGAAGCACCAAAAATTCAAATGAACCTAAGGGTGTTCTAAAAGCGGTTTTGGGAACATCAGATTCATGTAATCGCACTTGATGGTAACCTGACAAGAGATCAAAAGAGGTAAAGAACTTTGAACCCTGCAGCTTGTCCAGAAGATCGTCTATCCGTGGCAACGGATATTTGTCCTTCCTTGTTAAGTTATTAACTGCCCTGTAATCTATAACCATTCGGAATGTTCCGTCTTTCTTTCTCACAAACAATATGGGGCTACCATACGGTGATGCACTCGGCCTGATGAAACCCTGTGCTAGTAATTCCTCAACCTGCCTCCGACACTCCGCCACTTCTGGTTCAGCCAACCTATAAGTGGGGCGACAGGGCGGCGTATGGCCGGGTGTCATAGGTATAGTGTGCAAGATGCCCCTGTCTGGAGGTAAATCTGGCAATTTCTCTGGAAAAACATCCAAAAACTCTAACAACAATTGCTTCAAGTCTTGTGGCTTGTCAGTCATACCCTCAATAACACGCCGGGAGTTTTCGTTTAAATTTAGGCCGGTGGCTCCGCTGTCTTCGTCCCAAGGATTATCCCCCTCTGTAGTTGCCACTGCAACCCTATGGAGATAGTGTGTTGCACAAACTGAGTCCTGTCCACTCCTTGCCTCTCGCACAACCCCCCAAAACCCTGGACAACCCTTTCGCATAGCCCGCCTAGCTTGACCCTCACTTATAACATTCACTTTTTGCGCCGGTAAGGTACCTCTTTCACTAGGGGGCAGCGGGTTGAGGAGTGTAATGTAGTGTGAGGAATGAGGCGGTTTAAGATGAACTGCGCCATGATTGTAGTCAATTAACGCTTTTCTTTCTTTCAGAAAATCCTCACCAAGGATTAAGTCCACCCCATCCAACAGAGTTTCGCAGACAATGAAATCCCTCTGTTCCACATATGTTTGAGATAAGTGCACCCTGAGCTTAGCTGTCCCCGCCGAGCGCATGGTCTGCCCATCTGCAAGCTGGACATCCACACACTTCTTTGACAGCCTCACTCCGAGAGTAGCTAGGAAGTCATGTCTGACGAACGAGTGCGTCGCCCCGGTATCGACTAAAGCGACGCCCTTCACACCAGTACAGTTAACATGAAAAAGCATTGCTAAATGCCTATTTGAAAAAGCTTAAACAAAAGATACGCTAAATTTGGGTCCGGCATGGTAAACTACATAGGAGTAGGGGACATCAGGTCCCTTGGTGCCTTGCAGGATAACTCTCATGCCTTTTAGCCATGGGTAAACTGCCTTGGATTTCGCCACTTTACTACCCATTAGAAAACAAGCACTTAAATGTTTATTTGCTTGTTGCTCACGAGCGAAAGTGGATAAGGTGTCCTCAGCTTTACCTATAGGTACTGCAACAAACTTCGGTTTAGACATTCCATCGGGTAGGGTATTGTCAAAGGGGCTTCTAGAAAAAGAACAATGCAAAAACTCAGAACAACGTTGCTCGATAGAAGAATGAAAAGATTCCCAAGGAACAAAAGTGTGGAGGTTTCCTTCTCTAACTCCACTCATGGCCTACCGCGTCCCCTTGCCCGGCCCCGTCCACGGCCCCGTCCTCTGATTCTCCTCCCCCGTCCGGCCCCACCCTGTGCTGTCCACCCTTGCATAGGGGCTGCTCCCACACCGAGGGACCTAAAGTTGTTGTGGCCCCCTCCTACCCGTCGCCGCAGCATATCACCAGCCAGACCTGGAATTGGTGGAGCAGGCTGGTTTACCTCCTGTCTGGCCTTCACAATGTGCTGCAAGATGTCCCACTGTTGTTGATTAAGATAGGCCCACTCACACTCACATTGTATCAGACAGAGATCCTAGGTGGGTGGGTCGCTTCTGTCAAGAGCTCTTTCGGTTGACCGGTTGTCGCTCTGCGCTATCTACAGCGTTTCATCCGCAGACCGACGGTCAAACGGAACGAATTAATAGGATCTTGGAGGATTATTTGCGTCATTACGTCACTGGAAGACACAACGACTGGGATAAACATTTGTGTGAGGCTGAATTTTCTTACAACAACACTTTTCAGCAATCAATCAACACTACTCCATTTAGGTTGAGTTTCGGTCAGGATCCCACGATTCCCTTCCAGGAAGTCTATGAAGGTGTGACATCTTCTGTACGTGAGTATGTACCAGCAGCAGCAGCGTTTGTACGAAGGATGAGATGGGATCTAGAAAGAGCGCGGACATGTCTCAAAGCTGCGCATAACCGCATGAAGGCATATGCGGACGCGAGGAGAAAAGATGCTCCTATTTTAAAAATAGGCCAACCTGTCCTCCTCTCAACAAAGAATCTGAAATTCAAGCATACTCGGACAAGAAAACTCTTACCTCGGTTTATTGGGCCTTTTCCCATCGTCCAGGAGGTATCATCGGTAGCTTTCAGAATTAGGCTTCCAAAAACTCTGAGGGTTCATGATGTCTTCCATGTTTCTATGCTTAAGCCTTATAAGGAAGGTGGGACGGTACAACCTCCTCCTCTACCTGAGATTATTGATGGAGAAGAGGAGTATGAGGTCGAGGCTGTGCTAGCTCATAGGGAACGAAAGTTACGAGGTCGAAAAACTGCGCGAGAATATCTTGTAAAGTGGACCGGGTATCAGGATATTCATAATACTTGGGAGCCAGAGGATAACTTAGAACACGCCAGGGAGGCGTTACAGCGGTACTGGGATTTAACCACGGAGCACAGGCCGGAACAAAAAGAAAAGGTGGACAAGAAACGTAAAGGACGTGGTAAAAATGCTGAGAAGCAGCGGAAGCGCGCTAGGCGCGCTTAGTGCTCTGGCAGGTCGGGTCGGCCCCTCGGTGCGTCCTTGGGCCACCTTGGAAGCTCTAAGCTTGGCCCTTAGAGTGTACCCTGGGGGTATCCCAGTACTAGAGCGCACTCGGATGAATAGGACGTAAGCGGGGTAGAATGTCTACCTCGGGTGCAAGCGGTGATGACCGCTCACCCTGGACAGGACTCGTCGAGGTAGGGTGTCGTCTACCTCGGGTGCGTGCGGTGCTGACTGCTCACCCTTGTCAGGTTTCGGACGTCAATAATGTAATGTCGCGACATCCGTGCTAGCTCGCGCTGTAGCGTAACGCCCGACGCAGATGGGTGGCCCCACTGCCGTTGGGTAGAATTCCTATTGGACAGGACGGGCGAATTCATGTATGGACGGGACAGACTTTACATTGTTAGACGGACAGGGCTGGACAAGACAGGACAGGACAGGGGTCTGGCATTGGGCTGGGGACGCCAGACTAGTACCCGCGGACAGGACGTGACAGGACTGTACCTCTGCCAAGTGCGTTAGGTGCGTAGTGTAGTTGTTTAGAGTGAGTCTCCCTCTTGGCCGTGACGTCCAAGCTAAGGGGGGGAGGGTGTAACAGGAATAGTCGCGTGTTATAGGAAAATGACCGGACCACGAGGATTTGGACCTCCATAAAGGTCCCTTCGTGAGTTATGGTCCTCCACGCCAAGAAGTGGCTGCTTCACGCGCCAAGGGAGTGACCCCTTACTTGACAAGGCGCATTGGCGATGGAGACAGGGACACTTAGAACAGGATAGAATAAAGCTTTGCCAGAGGAAGGACCGGGCCGGACTGGACGGGTACTGAGGTGGAGCCCAAACAAGTTGTAACCATTGTTCCCGCATCCTTTGGCCGTTTCTACTGTATCACTACGCGGTCACAGTGATCACTGCGGAATAATGATTCTGCAGTGGGAATTCACATCCCAGGCTTCATGTGTTGATACATGTAACTTAACTCGTAAGGATGGCAGTGGGTGTTTACCTTTTGGATGACCTCCTCCACCACGTGTGGCAGCATCTCCGCTAACAGCGGGCAACAGCGGTACAAGGCTGGACAAGTATTGACTTCAATCAGCTTCACCTACGCATTAACGACCCTTTTAGCCGTGGCCACGTGGTGCTCTCTGACCCTTTCAGCCGTAGCCACATATGTCCGTGCATGGTCCACACCGACCCTTTCAGACCCCCTGGCGCTCATGATCTAGTAGATTCGTCACTACATGCGGGGACACGTGTTGCAGCTGCGCCTGCACTGGCAGACGTGGCAGATTGACTCTGGAGAATACATCACCGACAGTCGGGGGACGTCGTATACTCCAACATGTTGCAGATGCCTGAGCATTAAAGTACCTGCTTGTTGGAGTCGATCAAGCAGTCCAAGCCAAAGAGCTCGAACGTCAACTGCCGTTAGGGGGGAGTGAGCTTGTTTTCGACCGAACGGAACACGTGGCGAGCGCATTCCCACCCTTTGCGTACGATATCTCCCTCCACATGCATGTCCATGAGATCGAGTGAGTGAGAGAGGGGGGAGGGAGCGAGAGTATGCCTGAGAGTGAGCGTGTGCATGTGCTTGTGTGCGTCCTGGCCACCATTGCGGGAGAAAGCCGTGTTCACATATGGCTTGAAGAGCCCGGATTTGTTCAACTTTAGACCGTCTGACAAACAATCTCCATACTACTTGCAGCTGGGAGCACCCTTGGTCAGGAGTCCAGGAACCATTTTGAGTCTACAGCCCACATTTTGGATTGGCATCTAGCAAGTAGGTACTTTTTTTTATGTAGCTGCCTGGACAAAGGCACGAGCATTCGTCCTCCATGCATCCTTCTTCTTCTCCTTTCTTTTCTTCTCCAGGCCCACAACAAGAAACAATGACTTATGAAGAATGCCGTCCTGATACATGCCCCTGAAAGGAAATTCAGCCCGAAAGTAGGGTGGCTCGCGCAATGAAAACACTGTTTAACCCGCATGATTACTTGTGCACACTTTGCCTGCGGGTGTGTGCACAGCTGTGTGCCCCCCGCCCGCTTCCTTTTGGGAATCTCCTCCTCCCTAGGGTGGTGAGGGTGTCTGTAGGGTGGGAGGGTGAGTGGCCACTCACTCTCCCACCCTCCCATGTGGAAGGAAGGAAGGAAATATTACATCCAGGACCAGTCATTATGGCTGAAGGGATGACGATAGAAATGTCTAATATCTAGATCCACTACTAAGAGTTGGATGTCCCTGAAGCATTAATGTAGGCTTTTAAAGCATTAACCACAAACCTTGCAACCCCTTCACCGTCTTGCTGCCACATGAAGCGAGTAACTGATCGCACTCACGGGTGGAAAAGGTGGCTAAACTGAGATCGAATATGTTCTAACAATGGGCAAATGAACAGGAAATGAAACTCATCTCCCACCATCCCTAATGAACATCTAGTACAGATCCTCTCATCACGTGGGATCCCTTGCCGTCTACCAGTGTCAATTGGGAGGTCATGACATCCTAAGCGGAATCGTAAAAGAGTTCTTACAGTCTTCACGGGGAGATGAAGTCTTGGGGCACCTCTATGCAGAGGCACATGTTGAGGGCATATAAACCATCTATAATACCTACAATACAATGCCATAGCTGAGAGACATGAACGAGGAGAAGGGTGTAAGCCTTCCCACAACAGATCTGCCTGGCGATCAAGTAGGTCTTGCACCCGACGCACATCAATTCATTCAGGCATGTCGATACGGACGTGGTCGGTATTGAAATACCCAATTTTTTTCAATTGCTTAACCACAATTCCTGCAAAGGTATCACGCCTAGTAGTGTTGGCTAAATTGAGGTCCTTCACAAGAACCTTGTAGTGAAGCCTTTCTGGGCCCAAGTCGACAATGGGAATGGTCCAAAAGTTAACCATCCTTAACAAACATGTGGACCACAAGGGGTTGATATTCAACTCACAGTTGAGAATATCTTCTGGGGTATTCGAACGAACACCGGTGATCTTACAGAGCACCTTCTTATGTGCATCTAGTAGTTTGGACCCACACGGTCGAGAAGACGACTTGGATGTACCCTTGAAAGTCCTAAAGGCCCAAACCTCACATCCATAAGAGATGAGAGCAGGGAGGCATGCAAGGTACAGGTCCAGCATTAGGGACATGGATATATCACATTCAAAATTACTATAACCCTTTATTAGGTTAGCCCATGCCATCCAGAATCGCTGTTCGAGCCTTGCTATGCTAGCACCAAGTCCACTTTTATGGTGGACCTGTAGGCCCAAGTATTTAGCCTCCTCAACGACCTCAATAGGTTTGCCATCACATAAAACGGTAATCGATGAGGGTGTGGCGTCAGGGTTTATGTTCAACATTTGGGTCTTTGACCCGTTCAATTCATATTCATTGCCATGCACCACTCTTGAGTAGCATCAATGAGCACTTGAAGATCCTCTTGACTTGAAGCCAGAAGCGTGAAGTCATCCGCATATCCTAAAGTATCAATGACGGTTTCATCCAAGACTGGTATACCAATACCTGGACACCTAGCCTGAAGGTATCTAGGGAGGCCATCCGCCAACACCCCAAAGAGTGTGGGGCTAAGGGGACATCCTTGTGGAACCCCCATAGTAGCGACGACTCCCGGACCATGCCTATTTCCTATCTTAATGGCAAGGCGTCTACTATCTAGCGTAGATTGCAAGGCTTGGATGAAGGTGTTAGGCACCCCAACGTGGCGTGGTGTTAGGCACCCCAAGGTGTTAGGCACCCCAATGTGGGTGCGGTGGTTGGGGTTCTACTGGCAAGGGTTTGGGGTTGTTGGGGTTCTGCTGGTGAGGGTTTGGGGTTGTTGGGGTTCCCCTGGTAGGGGTTTGGGGTTGTTGGGGTGTTCTGTACCGCTCTAGCCTACAGGGCCACTCAATAACTCGGACTCAGCTGGGTTTGTACAGCACTTGGACTCGCCTAATTGGGGCAGCGCGTGCTTCGCCGTGTACATGCCTATGTATTGGCGCCCTGTGGTTACCAAAGCTATCAAACGTCCTATCTACCTGAAACTGGTCTTTTTCATTCGCAAATCATGGGCTCTATGTAAGCTTATAATCAAAAGTTAAAGGCTAGCTTGTTTTTGCACAATCGTTTTGTTTGTGGGTGCATGTACACACATATATATGTATATACGTACTGAGCTAGGGCAGGGCCATTTGCTACTCCCTCAAGGCAGGCCCATTTGCCACTCACGCTACCATCATACAGCGCCAAATGCCGGGCCCTGGGCTGGAGCTTGCCCTTTTTGCCAGCTAAATTTCATGAAATTCAAAACAATGGAGACGATACATGTACCTCATATTTCTGAGGTATGAGGTTATATCCAATCTAATTTGTTTAGGGACTCTGGGGGGGGGGGGTGTTTGCCCGACCTTTGCATGCTGTATTCGCTCATATGGGAATTCATGCAATACAAGCGGCCCCCTGCAGCACATCCCCAGTTGGGGATGCGCTCCAAGAAAGGTAACCGACTTGGATTTTGCAGGCATGCATGCTCAGGTCAGCACCCCAGAAAAAAATTTAATCAGACAACACAAGAATCATAGGTTAGATGGATACTCAGGTATCCCACCTAACCTGACTTCAAGCGTCGTGGTCCTCGAGCATTTATACCCCCCGTCCGGCCAAACGACCTCTCCCCAAGTATGGGAATTAATCGAACGTCTTATCACGACAGTACTGCAACTAGCGCGACACACTATTACCGATCGTTCGCGATCGGGTCTTCGGGACAATGGGGCCATGCCATAGGTTATAAAAGCGAGACGCTAGTCACAAGCTCAAATAGAGCGAGGCACTGACTGCACAATTCCTTGAATTCGAAGAACAGCAGGCGGGCAAGAATGACGGGTAATTACCTCTTGGAAGTACAAGTTGCTAGCTGAACAAGGAAAATATAAAGCTGTGGCCATCGTTTAGATATAGGTTGTAAGGATGTAGCAATAGCGGAAGAGATTTGGAATCAGCCAGAGTCGTGTGTTCACCGAAAAGAAGTTACATCAATGGTTCGCATGCCCACTCTTAAACTCACAGTGAGTTGAATTATACTGTACTGCCTCTGACGCGTAGTCGGGCAACCGAGCGAGCTACCTGAGCGAGGTTGTACTGCGAACCAAGATGACAAGGCAAGTCATAGAGCAATGCCAAGGACCACTAGAGCATTATACCCCAGGAAATGCTACATAGGTACGCTTTTCTAACGTCGAAGAAACCTCACCTTCGTGAAAAATGGACTGAGTTATTGAATGAATTGTTAGAAAAATGGACACTAACATGTATACCTTAGGTATTTCTTCAACATGTTGGGTCATTTCATATTAGCATGTTTGTGAGCCACATCAATTCATTTCAAGGGTTTATAATACTTAGAATGCTCATAAACATTAATGTACAATCTTAGTTCACTTGGGTGTGTTTGTACTGAATGGTACTTTAAGGTAAATTGACACTCATAGTGGTTTATAGAGGCCCTGGTACAATTTCGGCCTGTTTTCTGTCTGTTTTCTAGTAAGGTATACTTATTCCGAATCTCATCGATCGTGAGACTTTAAGTCCTGCGGTCCTTGGTGTTTGATTCGAGGTTCGTATCGGTGGTAAGTTAAAGTTCCGAGTCACTTAGATTCGAGATTAGCATCGACCGAGATTCGTACTATTCATCGACGACCATGTCGAATCATGAGGTACATTGAAATTCCAGTGCATAGAACTGATGGCATGCAAACTTGATCGTGCCCGTACTCGCTTAAGATCTGGAGTTGCAAACCTGTCAGGAGGCTAATAAATGAGTAGTCTCCTTAGTATAAATACGAAGTGCCCAAAGGGACAAGTCAGTCTTGAGTGCCCTTATCAAGCTCCTGTCCCGTTTGCTTGGTCGTGTTTCGTCCACTTCCACAAGCTTTTTTTGGGTACAGTTCACTTACTCAAAGAGTGTGAGTTACAGGTAAATGCAACATCATTAGATTAGTAGTCATTGTAACAAAGTCTTGAGTGCCCTTATCAAGCTCCTGTCCCGTTTGCTTGGTCGTGTTTCGTCCACTTCCACAAGCTTTTGTTGGGTACAGTTCACTCACTCAAAGAGTGTGAGTTACAGGGATTTTTATACCAATTCCAATTCTACAAATTCTGTTTTGATGATGCCATTATGCTAAATGGTATCGGCGATTAAATCGCTTATGGTATTATCGTCTCCCGGCGCACGGGATCTTTCTACGTAAAGAAGCCTCGCAGCTTTCTACGTTCTGCTTTTCATAGCACTCTTTTAAGACTCAAGACCACCGTGTCAGGTAGAAGGACTCTTGCTGTCTTCTGGTGGGTTACTCTGGTTGGACTTCTCGATTGTCTAAGCCCTTGTGGCTAAGGCAGTGGGAGAGAAGTTGGTCATTGGTGAAGGCAGCTTTCCTTTGGGAAAGCTGGGGTGGTCGCTGGAGAGCTCTACCTATTAGAGCTTGTGCTGACTACGTTATTTTCATGCAATGAGTGGTACATATACTGTGCCACCCTATGCTAATCCTGAAGAATCCTATGAAGTACCCATTGTTATTGAGGATGATCCCTCAAATGTTTATAACAATGAAAGTTTCGAACAATCATATTCTACTCAAGGAGACTCAAGGGGCTACACCTCTAGTGCAGGTGCAGGTGCCAACAGCTCAACGGAGGACAGTGAAGCTGAGGGGCGCCACGCAGGGGAGGTAAGTGATGAGTATCTATACGGGGATTATGATCACTCAGAGTCTCTTCCTGCTGATCCTGCTGGTCAACCTCTAGCTGTATCTGCTCCTGCTGTAAGCTCAGGCATCTCTCCTCCTAGTGGTATGCCTTCCAACCTCCCTTTAGATCCTAGCAGTGTCAGACGAGCAGTCAGGATTAATCCTGTTCCTGTTTCAAGCGCACCTAGGGTTCTGCGCAGACCTTCACAGTCTGCAGTTTCAGGGTCCAGGACACTTACTAGTGGTCCTTTACAAGTACCCGTTTCACAATATCCTGCTGTGACAGTCCAGCCAGCTAGCGTTCCAGTTATTACTAGTGGCGCAATAGTTCCAGCAACATCAGTAGCTAGTGCACAGGCAACTGTTTATCTACCACTGGCTACTGGGGGCATGATCCCCATTTCACTACCTGCCTCAACGCTGAACCAAATTTCTAATCCAACCTTGGTTCAGCCAGCTAGTGTGCAGGTACCATCCAACTTTGGAGTGTTAACGTCAGCTTCAGCAATTCCAGCTGGAGGCCCTCCTGGTGGTGGCTACCCATACAGCTCAGGCAGTGGTCCTCCTGGAGGTGGGCCACCATACAGTGGGGGTCCCCCTGGAGGAGCAAGCTCGATTTGGCATCCTCCACCAGTCTCAGGCAACTACCCGCAATACCCTGTCTATCCGGGCTCTGGTGGGAATGTTCCTGGTGGCTTTGGTGGGGGTGGTCCTGGTGGTCCTGGAGGACCAGGCGGTCCTGGTGGTCCAGGCGGTCCTGGTGGACCAGGTGGTGGTGGTTGGGGTGGTCCTCCTCATAGTCAGGGGCCACCATATAGTACTGGGCAAGGTCAATTTCCAAACGTAGGTATTCCTGGTCTGCCCAACATAAATCCAACCACTGGTCCTTCGTTCTCTTCTCATCAGAAGTTAACTCCAAAGATAGAGTTAGTCAAGCTGAATGATACCAATTGGTTGACATGGACAAAGCAAGTGTATGCTATGTTGTGGGAAATGAATGTCAACTACTGTGTTCATGATGATTATCAGGGAGCTTATGATGATTTCAAAGCTCAAACCATTATCACTCAAGCATGTACTGAGCAATATTCTGTTTAGATTACTGACTTGACAAGTGCTTACCATATGTGGAACAAGCTGCTGCAGGTGTTTAACGCTAGAGCAGCAGCTAGGCCGATGAGCCTCCACAGGGAGCAAAAGTTATTTGCCATGAAGCCAGGTGAAAAACCATCTGACTACGTGTTAAGGTGCAGGAAAATTGCAAACAACCTCAAATCACTAGGAGAGCAGTGTTCTGAGGTTTGCCAGTGCTCTATGATCATTGAAGGCCTCACTGAAGAGTATGAGGTAGATAGGCGTTTACAGCTGTCTGTGTGCAACAACTATCCAAATGTGCACCAACTCCAGCATGTTCTTGAGTTAACATATATGGATCTTCAAGCAAAGAAGCCATATAATCCTCCAAACACCTCAAACCCCAAACCTTATAGGAATCAAGGTGGGGGTGGTCAGCCTGCAGGCAGGCAAGGTGGTTCAGGTGGGGCTGGTCCAGGTGCTCACCAGGCAGAAGTGCCTAAAAATACTAACCGTGAAAATTCAGGGATAGGGTGTGATGGAATGTAGGGATTTCCCGGCATTTCTGGACATTTCCCTTACCCCCTAGCCTAGGCGCACATGTGGCGCACATGTCGTACGAGCAACGCGAGTACGCACGTGCCTAGCGTCTAGCCTTGGCTTCCTAGCCGTCGAATTCCATTGGATAGTTATGGACGTTACTCTCATAGTAGGATTCTAGGATATTTTCTAGATACTATTGTAGAGGTTTGGTGGACTAGTGCGCTACCATTGGAGGAACGTGAACACACGATCACGAACCACGGGAAGGAACGGATAGAGACGTAAGCCACGGGAAGACACGCACTCAGGTAATTTGGAAGCTTAGTAGACCACAAGTAGGGAGTGGAAGCTCCGTGAGGTGGGGGTTACTTGTAATTGGAAAGAGCGTCCAACTTGTCGGCCATCCGGCCTTGTCTCTCTCTCTCTCACAACTTGGAAATTCTCCTTAACTTGTGCATTCTACGACATCTGGTATCGGCGAGATGCCGAATTGTTCTCTGCAAGTCTTTCGCGTGGTGGAAGGAGGAAAGTCGTAGGAGGGAGATCGTTCGATGGAAGGTCCTAACTCTCATATGTGGGCCGTAGATGTCACCGCCCTCTTCTGGGAAGTTTAAAAACCTTTCTTCGGAAGAAAGAGAATTTTTGGAAGCGTTGGAAAGCTCAGGGGAGCTGGTTGAGGACTTGATGGAGGGGGCATCTCGCGATCCGTCGCCCGCTCCGTCCACACCAAAGACAAAGAAGATCAAGTTAACCAATAAAATAAAGGATCAGTTATTTTTGGAATTTAAGGAAAAGCTTCTTGCCGAAAGGCAAGTTGGAGGGGATGGGGTGGAGGAGACTCCTCGCCCTAGTGGACAAGTAAGAGCAACTCCTCCTTCTTTGTTTTCGGGAAAGAGGGGATCTTTTTGCTATTTTGCAAGGAAGTTGGAAGGCTATGCAAAACTAACCAATGTGCCTGCAGGAAAGTGGGTGGCCTTGGGAGTGCAATTGATGGAAGAAAGACCCACAAAAGTTTGGGACACACATGTAAGGAAACTAGAAAAGGAAGGGATACATGAGCATACATTGGAATGGAAGGATTTTAAAACTTTTATGGTTAAAAGATATGATTCCACAGACACAGTGGCCATTGCCAGGGCAAAATTAGACAAAGTCTTTCAAGGAAATGAGACTGTCGAGAGATATATTGAAAGATTTATGTCTCTCTTAGCAGATGTAGAGGTTGACTATCAAATAGCCATGCAAGACCAGTTACATCTTTTTACCAAGGGTCTTAATACTCCTCTCAAACTTGCATGCACTGTGAACCCTGCAACAGGCAGTCCTTTCACTGATCTGGAAGACATTTGCACTTATGTTGTTAAATATGAGGCAAGTCTCAAAAGCACATATGTGGATGCACAGGGACCCAAGAGGAAGAGGGTCTACACCCAGACACCTCAAGTGGCAGCAGGAGTGGTGGAACAACAGCCCCCTGCACCACCTTCCTTGGGTTTGGTGGGAGCACCCCCTTTTGGGTCCGGGAGAAAAATTGATTCTAGAACCTCTATTCCAAAGGATAGGGAATGCTATTTTTGTCATAAACTAGGCCACGAGTCATGGCAGTGTGTTGCTAAAAAGCAATATCTAGCTGCCAAAGCTCAAGCTAGTGGGCACACCCCATCAAATTTTCAGCCTGGATTCTATCCGAGGCAAGGAAACAATCAACCAGTGGCAGCACCACTGCAAGGAAGAGATGCCACCTTTGGTGGATATGGACGACCCCTCGACGGAGTCATCCGGGACTTCCTTACACAACTCTGCGCCGGGGGATACCTCGGGCACGGCCCCGGATATGGAGAGTTGCCTAGAAGTGGAGAAGGAAGTGGAAGAGGAAGAGGAAAGGGAAGAGGAAAAGGAAGAGGAAGAGGGAGAATCCGAGGTCACCACGGGTAAGCCTTCGGACCCTCTAGAGGAAATTTGTGCTAAAAAGCCTGAGCGGCTAGCACACTTGCTCCGGGAGTACAAGGACATTTTTCCAAATGGGCTACCAGGACTACCCCCACACCGACAAGTCTATCACACTATTAATGTGCAGGAAGGAATAACTCCTCCAAACCGTCCTGCTTACCGCTTGTCCGTGGAAGAAACTGAGGAATGTGAGCGAACTGTGGATGAACTACTTTCTAAGGGACACATACGCCCCTCATGTTCACCATATGCTTCACCGGTCTTGTTCGTGAGGAAGAAGGAGGGCACATACCGAATGGTTATAGACTACAGGGCATTAAATAAAATCACCATTCATGATAGGTACCCTCTCCCTCGCATAGACGACTTGCTTGATAAACTTAAAGGTGCTAAGATTTTCTCAAGTCTGGACCTCCTCAGTGGTTATCATCAAGTAAGGCTAAAGGAGGAAGACATTCCTAAAACAGCGTTTCGTACACCCTTTGGGCTGTATGAGTTCTTAGTGCTTCCTTTTGGACTCACCAACGCCCCCGCTACCTTTCAACGCCTAATGAATGAAATCTTTCATGATTTCATAAGGGAAGGGTTTGTGGTAGTGTACCTTGACGATGTTCTAATTTTCAGTCGGGATGAAGAGGAGCATTATGCTCATCTTCGGAAGGTGTTCCAACGCCTTCGGGAAAAGGAATTGTTTGCAAAACTTGCCAAATGTGAATTCTTATGCTCAGAACTCAAATACCTCGGGCATATCATTGGCAAGGATGGACTGAAAGTGGACCCCCAAAAGGTGGAGGTAGTCAAGGATTGGCCCACACCCCAAAACGTCACCGACGTGCGTAGATTTTTGGGGCTTGCAAATTATTTTCGAAAATTTATTCAGGGGTTCAGCTCACTTGCTGCACCTTTGACTAAACTGTCCAGTAGCAAAAGTTCTTGGACTTGGGGAAAGGAGCAAGATGAGGCCCTTGCGGCTCTCAAGGATGCATTAATACAGGCACCCATACTATCACTGCCAGACCTTCGTAAACCCTTCCAGGTAATTTGTGATGCGAGTGATTTTGGGGTTGGCGCTGTACTATTGCAGGAAGGTCGAGTCATTGCTTATTACAGTAAGAAGCTCAATAGTGCAGAAAGGAACTATTCTGCAACTGAGAGGGAGTTACTTGCTGTAGTGTATGCCTTGACTGAATGGAGATGTTATGTCCTAGGGAAACAAGTCACTGTCACCACAGACCATAAGTGTAACACTTTTCTTCAGCAACAGGTTGGTTTAAGCCCTCGGAGGGCACGGTGGGCTGAGAAGTTGCAGGAGTTCAACATTCTTTGGGTTTGGGAGCCTGGAAAGACTAACGTTGCGGATGCGTTGTCCAGGAACCCAGTCCTCCAGGGACAGCTCCAGGGACAACAGCAGCGCAACGTCTCCACGGAGCCCAACCCCGGGAAGGGGATCAATGCAACCTCGATGGATGGGGACGGGAGGGCCCGCTCGGGCTCCATCACCCTCGGGTCTGACGGGTGTGACACCTTCTTGGAATTGTTGAAGGGTGCTTACGCACATGATTCGTGGTTGGGAACAAGGGCAAATAGGAGAAAAGTTCACTTTACGGACGGGGTTTGGGAATTTGGAAGGGAGGGAAGAAAATATGTGCCTGCATTTTATGAAGTCCGGGATAAGGAAGGTCCAGTTGCTAGGAATCTGCGGCAGGACATATTGAAAGCTTTGCATGAACCTCCTTCTGTTGGTCATCCAGGCTTTGCGAAGATGTATGATCTAGTGAAGCGGGACTGGTGGTGGCCGGGAATGGCGGAGGATGTGCGGGAGTATGTGAAGTATTGTGATTCATGCCAGCGGGTGAAGGCCTCAAACCAGTTACCCGCAGGACTCTTACACCCTTTACAAATCCCCACAAGGAAATGGCAAAGCATCTCAATGGATTTCATCACGGGACTGCCTAAAAGCAAACACGGGCATAACGCAATATGGGTAGTGGTTGACAGGTTGAGCAAATGTGCCCACTTTGCCCCTACCACTACCAATGCAGATGCTTATGAAGTTGCTGTTCTGATGAGGGATAAAGTATGGAAGTATCACGGTTTCCCTGAAGAAATTGTTTCGGACCGAGATCCTCGGTTTGTGAATAATTTCATGAACACACTTCTAAGTCTGACGGGGTGCAAGCCGGCTCGAACTACGGCATATCATCCTCAGTCAGATGGTCAAACGGAACGGGTGAATAGGATCTTGGAAGATTTTTTGAAACACTATGTCAAGGATAACCCAAGGGAGTGGGAGGATTACCTTTCAGTGGCGGAATTTGCCTACAACAACTCTTGGCAAACTTCCCTAAACTCCACACCCTTCAGGTTAACATATGGGCAAGATCCAAATATACCGTTTGCGGTGGGACACATGGAGGGCACTAAGGTGGATAGGGCTGATCTCTTCATGAGAAAAATGCAAGACAAAATCACCCTTGCAAGGAAGTGTTTGCGTGCAGCTCAAGACCGTCAGACGGCCTATGCCAACCGGCATAGGAGGGAGGCCATCTACCAGGAAGGGGACTATGTCCTCCTTTCAACCCGTGCGGCCCCCACGCTAACTTCAAACAGATTCAGCAAGCTGCAACCCAGGCACGTGGGACCCTTCAGGGTCATGGCGGTCACGCCCGACAACGTTAACTTCGTCACACTGGATCTTCCGGACCGGTTGGACATCCACCCCCGCATAAATGTCTGCTATTTGAAGCCATACTGGACACGTGAGGAGGCGCAGTCGCGTGGATACTGCCCCCCAAAAGTCATCACCAAAGCGGATGGCACCACTCACCTGGAGTGGGTAGTGGATGCACTAGTCGATCACCGGCTGTTGCACGACAAGGATGGGTTCTCCTACCATTTTGAGGATGGCACACCCTTTCTCGAGTACCTTGTAAAGTGGGCAGGCCATGGGGCCACAGAGGACTCATGGGAATCTCAGGAGGCATTCGAGACCCATCCCGGGCTGGTTAATACCTATCATAGACTCCAGGGGCTCGCCCCGCCCATTTGGGACCAGGTGGCGCTGCGCGACACCTTCCCTTGAACGGGCCCCTCCGGACGGTTGTCCCCCTCATTCCACTTGTGGAGTTCCCACCTGGTGTCTGGGAATACATGGGACGGGACCTATGGTAGGGACTGTATATCTTGTGTACTTTGGGACAAGGGACGGGGTAGGTTGCCTACCTCGGTATGTGTGGCATGAGGCCTCATACCGCTTCGATGCATTGAACTCGGGGTTCTGCATTCAGGGATGGGAATTGAAGTACACATGGCGCGCAACCGCAGTCTGCTTAACTAGCACTTGGGACGTGGGCTTGAAGTACAGAAGTGACTTGGAACCCTTGGCTATGGGCTACTTGGAACCCTTGGATATGGACTACTCGGCATCTTGGGATGGATTTCTTTCTATGTACTATATGTGTACCTTATGTGTACAGTATGTGTACAGTATGGACAATGTATCATAAAGAAACTGTGTTGTATGGATAGCCACTTTAGGGAAGCATTGTGGACTGAGCTACACCTGTGTCATATTTATCTTGTTCGGATTGTTTATCGGTTGTGTCACAAGCATTGTATTGCTTTAATAAATAATAAATAGGGATGTGTCAATAAAGGCGGACTTGGATAGTTCGAAAGGAATAAGGCGAACGTTCGTCGTAGTTCGCCGTAATTTATCGTAATTTATCGTAATTATAGTACCGTGTCGTATCGTATCGTACAGTATTGTACTTAGGACTAAAATAAAGCACACCTAATAAATAAATTAAAAAAAAAAACAAAAAAAAAAAAAATGGACGCTTTAGTCAATTGCTTGGGATGATAGGGGAATAACTTGGAGGCGGGGACCCTAATGTAACCCATTCGGCAAGGGTCTAACGGCGCTGGTGGATGGGCCGTTCGGTGACGACCATTCCCTTATAATTGTGGTCTACTGTATGTGTGTATGTGGCTGCATGAGGACATGCAGGAATTAAGGGGGGGATGATGTGATGGAATGTAGGGATTTCCCGGCATTTCTGGACATTTCCCTTACCCCCTAGCCTAGGCGCACATGTGGCGCACATGTCGTACGAGCAACGCGAGTACGCACGTGCCTAGCGTCTAGCCTTGGCTTCCTAGCCGTCGAATTCCATTGGATAGTTATGGACGTTACTCTCATAGTAGGATTCTAGGATATTTTCTAGATACTATTGTAGAGGTTTGGTGGACTAGTGCGCTACCATTGGAGGAACGTGAACACACGATCACGAACCACGGGAAGGAACGGATAGAGACGTAAGCCACGGGAAGACACGCACTCAGGTAATTTGGAAGCTTAGTAGACCACAAGTAGGGAGTGGAAGCTCCGTGAGGTGGGGGTTACTTGTAATTGGAAAGAGCGTCCAACTTGTCGGCCATCCGGCCTTGTCTCTCTCTCTCTCACAACTTGGAAATTCTCCTTAACTTGTGCATTCTACGACATAGGGCAACCTGCGTTCCAACAGCAGGGAAGGCCTGTACTAATTTGCCAGTACTGCAGGAATCCAGGACACACCAAAGCAACGTGTCCTAAGCTTGCAGCACAGGAGAGGAGGGCACAAACTAATTGTGTACAAAGGGATACAGTAATTTCCCAACCTTCTCTACCTGCTTGGCTTATAGATTCAGGGTCAACTGATCACATTTCTCCTTCAAGTGACAACATGATAAATTGTGTCAAGTTTGATGTGCCACAACGTCTGATTGTGGCAAATGGCAAGTCAGAGGAAATTATAGGAGAAGGTTCCGTGCAAGTGTTCCTCGAGTCTGGCAGTTCCTTGTTCTTGCATAATGTCAAGCATGTTCCCTCTAGCAAGAAGTATCTTCTATCAGTGGGCAAAGCTTATTTAGATGGTATCAATGTTAATATTATGGGTCTCGAGTGTTACCTTACAGATTCTAATGGGTACCATTTGGGAAATGCTGAGCATGCTTTCCCTTATCAGTGGCTGGTGGACTTAGCTCTACCAGACAAGCATGTTTCTTTTCATCCAGAAACTAAGTTTGTGGAGGCATGCAATGTTCAGGTGCTTCACAGGGATGCAGACCTGTGGCATCAGAGGCTGGGGCACTTGTCTCTCGCCTATATGGTAAGAATGATGAAGGGAAAAATGGTCAAGGGAATGAAACTCCCCTCTTCTGATTTCTCAAGTTCTATTGGTACAAAAGGTGTCTGCAGTGCCTGCTTGCATGGGAAACAAACTGTGCAATCTTTTAAACCAACAGGCACTGCTTGCACTAGTAAACTAGAGGTTGTGCATATGGACCTTATGGGTCCAGTCTCACCAGAAACTTATGATGATGAGAAGTATGCACTTAATGTCTTAGATGAATTTTCTGAGATGTCAGCAACTATTCTACTCAAGTCAAAAGCAAATGCATCAAGAGAGGCAGTTAATTTATTGACTGAGTGGCAGACCCAGCACGAGTGCAAGGTTAAGTTTATCAGGACCGACAATGGTACTGAGTTTTCTGGTTTAGAAAAGTTCTGCAGGAAAAATGGTGCAGTCCACCAAAAGACTGCACCATATGCCCATCAACAAAATGGGAAAATTGAGAGGCTGAACAGGACTCTGCAGGAGAAAGCAAGAGCCATGCTGACTGCCTCGAGCCTACCTCCAGAATATTGGGGTGACTCTCTCTTAACTGCAAACTATGTTAGAAATTTGTCTGCAGTTTCAAATCATGATAAGACCCCATTTGAGATGTGGTTTGGCACTGTTCCTGATGTCAGTCACTTAAGTGTTTTTGGGAGCAAGTGTCATGTCATGATTGAAAAGTCCAAAAGGGATGGTAAATTTAGCCCTGTCAGTAAGGAGGGTATTTTCTTGGGCTATGATGGGCACAGCAAGAATTATCGTGTCCTCATGGATTCCAAAGTCACAGTGTGTGCAAGACAATTTGTCAAGTTTGAGGAGGCCTTGTCTGATGATGATGAAATGCCTGATCTCCTTGATGTGGTGAATGATGAAGAGGATTTTCCTGTAGATTCTGAACTGCAATCATTGGAGAAGATGTGCATGAAACTTCTGAAGACTTGTCTCCTGTTTCTTTGGCCCCTTTGGGCACTGATCCAAGTGTCATAAGGTTTGATCAACTAAACCTTGAAAGGGCTAAGTTCATAAGTCAAAACGATTCTAACCTTGGGGAAAATCAGGTCACTGCAGATTCTGAATCCCGCGTCCCGTTCAGGATGTTCCACAAGTGGTCCTCCAACAAGGTATAGTTAATGAGGCTCCTGATGTCCAACTTGAGCCTGTTGAGTTTGATTTTCTAGGTGCTGGTGTCTCACACTCACCTGCTGGTCTCTTTGGGAGTAGATATCCTGACAGAGTTAGGAACACAGTACTCCAAAATGAAGCAAATTCAGCTGAAATTTTCAGTGGTTATGTGCAAGTTCAAAAGGACACACTGATTATTGAACCAGCAAAATATATTGATGCAATAAATTCACCTGAGAGTGACAAGTGGGTTAGTGCAATGCAAGATGAAATGAATTCATTGAAAGCATTAGGCCTGATCTGTCATATGCCACTGGTGTCCTTGCACGTTTTGCAAATGCCCCTTCAAATACACATCTCAGTGCTGGCATGCATGTCTTAAAATATCTTGCTGGTACTAAGAATTTGGGGCTTGTGTTGGAGAAGAGTGACAAAGGTTTTATGGCCTTTGTTGACTCAGATTATGCAGGGGATTTGGATGGTAGAAAGTCCACCTCTGGTTTTGTTTTCATGTCTGGGTCAGCTGCAGTTTCATGGGGTAGCAAGTTGCAACCAATAGTTGCTTTGTCTACTGTTGAAGCTGAGTTTATCTCCTTGTGCACTGGAGTTCAGGAAGCACTGTGGTTCACCAAGTTGATTACTGACTTTGGTGAAAATCCTGGAAGTATTGTGGTTTACACTGACAATACTGGGGCCCTTGCTAATGTGAAGGGGATTCCCATCTCATCCAGGACTAAACACATTGCTGTAAGGTACCACAGGGTCAGAGATGAGGTGGAGAATGGAGCAATTGAGCCAAAGTATGTGGCTACCAGTGAAAATATTGCTGATTTCTTCACTAAGGTACTTTCCAAGGTCACTTTTGCCAAGCTTAGAGCAATGGCAGGTCTTAAATAAACTTGTGACCTGTTTTTCAAACAATATTTGAGAGATGTTTCTCCCTACACATGAGGGGAGGTGTTAGAAAAATGGACACTAACATGTATACCTTAGGTATTTCTTCAACATGTTGGGTCATTTCATATTAGCATGTTTGTGAGCCACATCAATTCATTTCAAGGGTTTATAATACTTAGAATGCTCATAAACATTAATGTACAATCTTAGTTCACTTGGGTGTGTTTGTACTGAATGGTACTTTAAGGTAAATTGACACTCATAGTGGTTTATAGAGGCCCTGGTACAATTTCGGCCTGTTTTCTGTCTGATTTCTAGTAAGGTATACTTATTCCGGATCTCATCGATCGTGAGACTTTAAGTCCTGCGGTCCTTGGTGTTTGATTCGAGGTTCGTATCGGTGGTAAGTTAAAGTTCCGAGTCACTTAGATTCGAGATTAGCATCGACCGAGATTCGTACTATTCATCGACGACCATGTCGAATCATGAGGTACATATAAATTCCAGTGCATAGTACTGATGGCATGCAAACTTGATCGTGCCCGTACTCTCTCAAGATCTGGAGTTGCAAACCTGTCAGGAGGCTAATAAATGAGTAGTCTCCTCAGTTAGTATAAATAGGAAGTGCCCAAAGGGACAAGTCAGTCTTGAGTGCCCTTATCAAGCTCCTGTCCCGTTTGCTTGGTCGTGTTTCGTCCACTTCCACAAGCTTTTGTTGGGTACAGTTCACTTACTCAAAGAGTGTGAGTTACAGGGATTTTTATACCAATTCCAATTCTACAAATTCTGTTTTGATGATGCCATTATGGTAAATGAATGAACATGACCAGTCATAATTACAACGACCTAAGTTGCCTTGGACTGTCATTACACATGACCCGTCACAAGTATGACGATTACGTGTGCCTAGGCTATGTGCAACATGCCTGTCTTTGCATGAACCTCACAAAAACTTCTTCGCGACGCAAACAAGAGACTAATGTCATCTATCAACAACACATTAATTCATATGTTCATTTATCCATTTTCCATTCCATTTCTTCCTTCCTTCCTTTCTTCCTCGAGGGAGGAAGCTCCCTCCCTCCCTTTATCCATCTCTCCCTCCCTCCCTCTCCCCCCCCCCTCCTTCTCCTCCACCTCCTCCTCCTCCTCCTTCGAAGAATTCTTCTTCCTCCTCCTCATCTTCTTCTTCCTCCTCCTCCTCCTCCTCCTCCTCCTCCTCCTCCTCCTCCTCCTTATCGAAATAAAACCTCTAAACAGAACCTCTATGGGCGTCACAGATTAACAATTTCCACACAGCTCAACATGTATGGACACCCCGCTCTCTTATGAGCCATCACAACATCCACCCCTGCTCTAAGTATATATGTGAGACCTTCCAGCACGCAGTCCACTGGCACATTTGATTGGAAGCTGACTGGCAGTTTAAAGTAGGATTTGCCGCACTTTGCGCGGTCATGGTGATCACTGCAGAATCATGATTCTGCAGTGGGAATTCACATCCCAGGCTTCATGTGTTTGATTCATGTAACTTTTCTTGTAAGGATGGCAGTGGGTGTTTACCTTTTGGATGACCTCCTCCACCACACATGGCAGCATCTCCGCTAACAGCGGGGCAACAGCGGTACAAGGCTGGACAAGTATTAACTTCAATCAGCTTCACCTACGCATTAACGACCCTTTTAGCCGTGGCCACGTGGTGCTCTCTGAACCTTTGAGCCGTAGCCACATATGTCCATGCATGGTCCACACCGACCCTTACAGACCCCTGTGCCGCTTATGATCTAGTAGATTCGTCACTGCATGCGGGGACACGTTTTGCCGTTGCGCCTGCACTGGCAGACGTGGAGATTGACCTTTGGAGAAATACTATCACCGACAGTCGGGGACTTTGTACACTCCAACATGTTGTAGATTCCTGAGCATAAAGGTACCTGCTTGTTGGAGTCGATCATGAAGTCCAAGCCAAAGAGCTCGAATATAACAGCTGGAAGAGAAGGAGGCCTTACGGATAGGGCATTCCATTCATTACATTACTTCATTGTATCTCGCTCGTCTCAGCCGTCAAAGGCAACCTTCTGGTATAACGCCCTGTAACGAGCTACTGAACCTCCAACCGTACTGCACTTCGATTGTACCGCTGCTACTCGGGACCTGTCTCGAGCGCGGTTACATCGAACGTCAACTGCCGTTAGGGGTGAGTGAGCTTGTTTTGGACCGAATGGAACACGTGGCGAGCGCATTCCCACACTTTGCGTACGATGTCTCCCTCCATATGCATGTCCATGATATCGAGTGAGTGAGAGAGGAGGGAGAGAGCGAGAGTAAGCCTGAGAGTGAGCGTGTGCATGTGCATGTGTGCGTCCTGGATGGCATTGCGGGAGAAAGCCGTGTTCACTGATGGCTTGAAGAGCCCGGATTTGTTCAACTTAGACCGTCTGACAAACAATCTCCATATTAAATGCAATCTGGGAGCACCCTTGGCCAGGATTCCAAGAACCCTTTTGAGTCTACAGCCCACATTCTGGATCGGCATCTAACAAGTAGGTCCTTTCTTTTATGTAGCAGCCTGGACAAAGACTTGGGGCACGAGCATTCGTCACGTGAAACCACCCATTTTGCAGGTGATACTGTCTGTTTGCGGTTGTGACACGCGCACTTTATAAAACATGAAATAAAATTTATGATATAGATCTCTCCCATCTAGATATATTGCAACCAGGCAACTGGTACGGCAGCTGGACTGGGCGCTTCGTAAACCAAACCGAAGAGTTGAGGGATGAAGTGGTGAAAGGACAAAAAGGAAGAAGAAGTAGAAAAAGGGCAAACGGAAGAGGAGGAGGAGGAAGAGGTGGAGGAGGAGCAAGCGGACGAGGGAGATATGTCGAAGGAGGACGTTCGGTCGCTTTGAGGCTGGTGAGGTATGTGTGAGGCAAGGTGCAGGCAAGAAGTCACTGGATATCCGCCGTTAAACCGACGTCCGGCATTACAAGAAGACTGGCGTACACTTCGGAGGGTTGACCAGCTATATCATCTATCACGCGTCTAAACCTTTGATTCGTGCCTGAAGTCGATTAATCCGTGAGCTTAAGCTGTACCTGCCATACTTCAACAAGCTCGGGCGCCCCAGCAGCAGCAGGAATCGATGCGCAAAGCGACATAAACACACGTATTACGTCATTACAGCACAGGTAGTCCATCATCAACTCTTGAAAGTACAGCCTTCGTTCAAGAGGGCTGCCTTGAACGTAGCAAGGCGTTCGTGGTCCTTGTATGCGCCCCACTTAAGAGTACGTGATCACGTTCTCTTAGGTGTAAGTCCTTTCAACTTTGGGAAAAGCTCATGGGGAAACGCTCCATTGTGCATGCAATGGGGCACATGGGGCTTAGTCACGTATCTAACATGCCCTTATACATGTGGACGTGCCACTGGGGAATGTGAGTCACCCCTTTACCGTTCATGTCATGTGAGGTCCAATCCCGAGTGCTCCAAAGATTACGCAAGCAAACTTAGTGAACTTGAGTACCATTAATTAATTTGACATTCTTGCAATCTGAGTGTTGGAACGTTCCCACACCGCTCGCCTCTCAAAGGGGCGCACGCCACGTACTTTTGTACTGTGAGTGCATAACTCATGGCTCTCAAGTCGGGTCACGAAAATGCACACACTGACTCTGTCTTCAATTTTCAAGATTCCAGTCTTGCGAGCTTGGGCTGAATCCCTTCCAAGTTAGAGTACCTCAGGTGTAAGGGGGATGTAAGGCAGAGATCCCAAGGACCTTTCCTTACAAAGAATGTTATCTGTGCCAGTTAGCAATTGCAAGGGAAGCCTCTTTCCTTCAAACCCAGGCCAGCTGGCGACATACTTGCCTCCGCTGGAGATCCCAAAAGCAAAAATTAATCCATTTAGAATTAAGAGTGAAGCCTAGTCTAACCGCATAACCAAAATTCCATCATGCCGGGACGCGGAATCTAGGGGCCAAATATTACAGGTGATATTGAGAGGGAGAGGGAGAGAGAAGGAGAAGGAGAGGGAGACGGGGGGGGGGGGGAGAGAGAGAGAGAGAGAGAGAGAGAGAGAGAGAGAGAGAGAGAGAGAGAGAGAGAGAGAGAGAGAGAGAGAGAGAGAGAGAGAGAGAGAGATAGATAGATAGATAGAGAGAGAGAGAGAGAGAGAGAGAGAGAGAGAGAGAGAGAGAGAGAGAGAGGTGCAAAATCCCCTGAAAAGTGCGGGAACTGCTGGTTTGGGCCGGAATAGGGAAAGCCGGGGAGTATGGCATGATAAAGGAAGTGTGTATAGATAGATAGTGTTATAGATAGGTGTATTAGAGAGACAGAGAGAGAGAGAGGGGGGGGGGAAGGGAGGGAGGGAGGGAGGGAGGGAGAGAGACAAGGGGCTGGGGCCAAGCAACCGAAAGTCGTAACGACAAATGTAAACCCTGACTGGTGGGTAGCAGGCAGTAGAAATGATGGATGGAGGTCGAAATCGAACTGGACCCTAAAAGGAGTAAGCTGAACTTGTGTGTAAAGTGGCAGACGTAGAATCTCCTGAGAAGTTTGGGAACTGGTGGTTTGGGGGTGAATAGCGAAGGCAGGGCGGTTATTTGTTAGACAATCGTAAGGCGTAACGACAACCGGAAACCCTGGGGGGTGGGAAGGAAGGTGGAGAACTGATAGATGGTGGCGAAAATTTTTTTCTGGACCCTAAAAATAAAGAGTGGAACTGGTGGGTAAAGGGGTTGGTGTAGAAGCCCATGAGAAGTGCGGGAACTGCTGGTTTGGGCTGGGATAGCGAGAGCCGGGGAGTAGTGGAAGTGTGCATAGATAGATAGTGGCATAGATAGGTGCGATAGAGAGAGAGAGAGAGAGAGAGAGAGAGAGAGAGAGAGGAGAGAGAGAGAGAGAGAGAGAGAGAGAGAGAGAGAGAGAGAGAGAGAGAGAGAGAGAGAGAGGAGAGAGAGAGAGAGAGAGGGGGGAAGAGGGAGGGAGGGAGAGAGATAGGGGGCTGGGGCCAGACAACCGAAAGGTGTATCGACAAACGTAAACCCTGACTGGTGGGTAGCAGGCAGTAGAAATTATGGATGGAGGTGGGAATCAAACTGAACCCTAAACATAGTAATCTGAACCTGTGTGTAAAGAGGCAGAGGAAGAATCCCCTGAGAGGGTTGGGAACTGCTGGTTTGGGCCTGGATAGCGAAAGCCGGGAAGTATTGCATGAGAGGGAAGTGTGCATAGATAGATAGTGGCAGAGATAGGTGTGATAGATAGATAGATAGAGAGAGAGAGAGAGAGAGAGAGAGAGAGAGAGAGAGAGAGAGAGAGAGAGAGAGAGAGGGGGGGGGAAGGAGGGAGGGAGTGAGACAGGGGGCTGGGGCCAGGCAACCGAAAGGCGTAACGACAAAACGTAAACCCTGACGGGTGGGTAGCAGGCAGGAGAAATGATGGATGGAGGTAGAAAACAAACTGGATCCTAAAAATATTAATCTGAATGTGTGTGTAAAGTGGCAGACGTAGAATCCCCTGAGAAGTTTGGGAAGTTTGGGACAGGGGGCTGGGGCCAGACAACCGAAAGGCGTATCGACAAACGTAAACCCTGACTGGTGGTTAGCAGGCAGTAGAAATTATGGATGGAGGTGGGAATCAAACTGAACCCTAAAAATAGTACCGTACCGTCGCAAATTATTGGGCAATAAATATTTCGGCGCCCAATTTAAAAAGAAATCGAATAAACGGCCGGAGGGGGTGCCCAATGATTTGCGCCATTGTTTTCTGGATTTTTGTCGGCGGTACGTGCGTCCTCGAGGTGCAGGGATGTTCCGATGAATCCAACATATCATTAAAAAATTACTGTGATGTGTTTTTGTCACAAAACTCACCGTTTTCAATGTTGATCAACTATCTAGTACGATGAAAGGGGGTTCTAAAAAATATTAAAAAATATTCCTTGACCCTCCTGGAGGGTGTGCCCAATAATTTGCGCCATTACTTTTCGGATTATTTCTTATCTTTAATTATTATTTAGGGATTTTTGGGTGCCCAAAATAAGTTTATTGCCCAATAATTTGCGCCGGTACGGGTAATCTGAACCTGTGTGTAAAGAGGCAGAGGAAGAATCCCCTTGGAAGAATCCATATATCAAACAGCAAATTTGGCTTTCCTGATGCAGTTCAACACTGACCGAGACCAACCGCCCCCTCCCCCCACACCCTTCACCGCAAACTATATTTGTCACTTGTTTTCTTTTAGTCTACCCTTTTTCACTTTGAACCATGTCTTTTTTCAATTTGAACCTCCGTCTTTCTTCCACAACTTCGCTAGAGGTTGAGACCGACTAGCGCGAATCGTTGCTGCTCGTGGAGCAGGAGGATCGGCGCAGGAGGCGCTTTGCAGACGTGTAAGGAGCATCCAGCTTGGGCACCAGCAACTGGAAGTCATCGAGTAGTTGGGGCACGCTCGCGCCGGCAGGGGCCGGGAAGTAGGGGTCGACAACCTGTGCATACAAAGTGTTTTGGAAAAAGCGTTGATTTACACGTTAAACTGTCCACGACATGGCACACGCGGATTAAATAAGTGTTGTTCAGAGCTCCTCCTTTGTTAATGGGTTGCTCCACTATTCGCGCCTCCTAATGTGTGGGCCCTTGTGTGTCCTGAAATGCAACATGAGATTGTATATCACGACTGTTTAGTCTTAGACGTTGTACTGTAGTGTATAGAATCCGTAAGGGATGCCTCCATGCATCCTTCCTTCTTCTCCTTTCTATTCTTCTTTAGGCCCTTAACAAGAAACAATGACTTATGAAGAATGCCGTCCTGCTACATGCCCCTGAAAGGAAAACTCAGCCTGAAAGTAGGGTGGCTCGCGCAATGAAAACACTGGTGAACCCGCATGATTACTTGTGCACACTTTGCCTGCGGGTGTGTGCACAGCTGTGTGCCCCCCGCCCGCTTCCTGCTGGGAATCTCCTCCTCCCTAGGGTGGTTAGGGTGTCTGTAGGGTGGGAGGGTGAGTGGCCACTCACCCTCCCACCTCCCATGTGGGTGTGGTGATTAAGGTTCTCCTGGTAAGGGTTTGGGGTTGTTGGGGTGCTTTGTACCGCTCTAGCCTATATAGGGCCACTCAGTAACTCGGACGCAGATGGGTTTGTGCCGTTCTTGGACTCCCCTGCTTGGGGCAGCGCGTGCTTCTCCGTGTACATGCGCCCTGTGGTTCCCAAAGCTATCAAACCTCCTAATCTACCCGAAACTGGTCCCTTTCTTTCGCATATCATGGGCTCTATGTAAGCTCATAGTCAAAAAATAAAGGCTAGCTTGTTTTTGCACAATCGTTTTGTTTGGGGGTGCATGTACACACATATATATGTATGCATGTACATATATATACGCACTGTGTTAGGGCAGGGCCATTTGCTACTTCCTCTAGGCAGGCCCATTTGCCACTCACGCTACCATCATATAAAGCCAAATGCCGTGCCCCGGGCTGGAGCTTGCCCTTTTTGCCAGCTAAATCAAGACAATGGAGACGATATACCTCAAAGTACGAGGTATGAGGTTATAACCAATCTAATTAGTTTGGGGGCTCTGGGGGGGTGTTTCCCCGACCTTTGCATGCTGTGTTCGCTCATATGCATATGAGCGAACATATGGGACCATATGGGAATTCATGTATATACTAGCGGCCCCCTGCAGCACATCCCCAGGTGGGGACGCGCTCCCATAAAGGTAACCGATTTGATTTTTGCAGGCATGCATGCTCAGGTCGGCACCCCGGAAAAAAATTTCTGTAATATGTGTTATGGGTCAGATTAGATGGATACTCAGGTATCCCACCGAACCTGACTTCAACCAGCGTGGTCCTCGAGCATTTATACCCCCCGTCCGGCCAAACGACCTCTCCCCAAGTATGGGAATTGATCGAACGTCTCATCACGACCGTACTGCGACTAGCGCGACACACTGTTACCGATCGCGATCGGGTTCTTCGGGACACTGGGGCCATGTCCTAGGTTATCAAAGCGAGATGCTAGTTACAAGCTCAAACAGAGCGAGGCATTGACTGCACAGTTTCCTTGAATTCGAAGATTAGCAGGCGGGCAAGATTGAGGGTAAATACCTCTTATAAGTACAAGTTGCTAGCTGAACAAGGAAACGAAAGCTGTGGCCATCGTTTATATATATATAGGTACCCTATATAGGTACCCTGTTCTGACGTCGAAGAAGTCTCACCTTCGTGAAAAGTGGACTGAGTTGTTGAATAAATGAACATGACCAGTCAAAATTACAACGACTTAAGTTGCCTTGGACTCTCATTACACATGACCGTCACAGCTATGACAACTAGGTGTGCCTAGGCTGTGTGCAACATGCCTGTCTCCATTTGCATAAACCTCACAAAAACTTCTTCGCCACGCAAACAACAAGCTAATGTTATCATTCAATATTAATTTATTCATATGTTCATTTATCCATTTTTATTCCATTTCTTTTCCTTACTTCGTTCCTTCCTCCCTTCCTCCCCCTTTCCTCCCTCCCTCCCTCCCTCTGCCCCTTCTCCTCCTCCTCGTTCATTTTCTTTTCTTCCTCTTCTTCCTCCTTTTCCTCCTCCTTGTCGAGGTAAAATTTCTAGACAGAACCTCTATGGGCGTCACAGATCAACACTTTCCAAACTGCTCAACATGTATGACACCCTGCTCTCCCATGCGCCATAACAACATCCACCCTGCTCTACGTATATACGTGAGACCTTCCAGCACACAGTCAGTTAACTCAACGTTGAGTTAACTTACGTCAACTTAAATGTGCAGGCTTGCACATGTTACTGGAAGCTGACTGGCAGCGTAAAGTAGGTTTCGCCCCGCTCTGCGATTTTCAACGTGGGTAATTACTCACAGGGTTCACGTGTTTGATACATTTAATTTTCCAGTGGGTAATTACCTTTTGGATGACCTCCTCCACCACACGTGGCAGCATCTCCGCTAACAGCGGGCAACAGCGGTACAAGGCTGGACAAGCGTTGACTTCAATCAGCTTCACCTACGCATTAACGACCCCTTTCAGCTGTGGCTATGCGGTGCTCTCCGACCCTTTCAGCCGTATCCACATGGTCCACGCCGACCCTTACAGACCCCGTGGCGCTTATGATCTAGTAGATTCGTCACTACATGCGGGGACACGTTTTGCCGCTGCGCTTGCACTGGCAGACGTGGCATTGACTCTGGAGAAATACATCACCGACAGTGCGGGGACTTGGTATACTCCGACATGTTGTAGATGCCTGAGCAATTTAGTACCTGTTTGTTGGAGTCGATCAAGAAGTCCAAGCCGTAGAGATCGAACATCAACTTCCGTTAAGGGGGAGTGAGCTTGTTTTGGACCGAACGGAACACGTGGCGAGCGCATTCCCACACTTTGCGTACGATGTCTCCCTCTATATGAATGTCCATGAGATCGAGTGAGTGAGAGAGGGGGAAGGGAGCGACAGTAAGCCTGAGAGTGAGCGTGTGCATGTGCATGTGTGCGTCCCTGTTCACATATGGCTTGAAAAGCCCGGATTTGTTCAACTTAGACCGTCTGACAAATAATCTACAAAATACTTGCAAGCTGGGAGCACCCTTGGTCAGGAGTCCAGGAACCCTTTTGAGTCTACAGCCCACATTTTGGATTGGCATCTAACAAGTAGGTGCTTTCTCTTATGTAGCTGCCTGGACAAAGACTTGGGGCACGAGCATTCGTCACATGAAAGCACCCATTTTGCAGGTGATACTGTCACGTTTGCGGTTGTGATACGCGCAATTTATATAAAGTGAAATAAAATATATCAGGTTAATTGAAGAGATCCCTCCCATCTTGCAACCAAGCAACTGGCACGGCAGCTGGACTGGGCCCTTCGCAAACCAAACCGAAGCTTCGACTCTTAAGAGTTGAGGGATGAAGTGGTGAAGGGATTAAGATGAAGAAGTAGAATTAGGGGAAAAGGAGGAGGAGGAAGAGGTGGAGGAGGAGCAAGCGGACGAGGGAGATATGTCGAAGGAGGACATCCGGTACCGGTCGCTTAGAGGCTGGTGAGCTATGTGTGAGGCAAGGTGCAGGCAAGAAGTCACTGGATATCCGCCGTTAAACCGACGTCCGGCATTACAAGAAGACTGGCGTACACTTCGGAGGGTTGACCAGCTATATCATCTATCACGCGTCTAAACCTTTAACTCGTGCCTAAAGTCGATGAATCCGTGAGCTTAAGCCGTACCTGCCATACTTCAACAAGCTCGGGCGCCCCAGCAGCAGCAGGAACTGATGCACAAAGCGACATAAACACACGTTATTACGTCATTACAGCACAGGAAGTCCATCATCATGTCTTGAAAGTATAGCCTAAAAGTAAATCGCGTTCTCTAAAATGTAAGTCCTTTCAACTTTGGGAATAGCTCAGGGAAAAACGCTCCATTGTGCATGCGTGCACATGGGGCTTAGTCACGTGTGCAACATGCCCTTATACATGTGGACGTGCCAGTGGGGAACGTGAGTCACGCCTTTACCGTTCATGTCATGTGAGGTCCAATACCAATTCCGAGTGCTGCAAAGATTACGCAAGCAAACGTAGTGAACTTGAGTACCATTAATTAATTTGATGAAACTGAAAACATTCTTGCAATCTGAGTACTCACTAGTGTCGGAACGCTCCCACACCGCTCGCCTGTCAAAGGTGCGCAAGCCACGTTGCTTTCGTACTGTAGGTGCATAAGTTATGCACTCTCAAATTGGCTCACGGCAATGCACACACTGACTCTGTTTTAAGTTTTCAAGATTCCAGTCTTGCGAGCTTGGGCTGAATCCCTTCCAAGTGAGACTACCTCACGTGTAAAGGGGATGTAACGCAGAGATCCCAAGGACCTTTCGTTACAAAGAATGTTATCTGTTCCAGTTAGCAAGGGAAGCCTCTTTCCTTCAAACCCAGGCCAGCTGGCAATATATACTAGCCTCCGATGGAGATCCCAAAGGCACAAATTAATCCATTATCAAACAGCAAAATTGGCTTTCCTGAAGCAATTCAACACTGACCGAGCCCAACCGCCCCCTTCCCCCCACCCCCTTCACCGCAAAACCTATTTGTCACTTGTTCTCTTTTTATCCACCCGTTTTTTCACTTTTAAATCATCTCTTTTTTCAATTTGAACCTTCCGTCTTTCGTCCACAATTTGCTAGATTGAAACCGACAGGCGCGAATCGTTGCTGCTCGTGGAGCAGGAGGATCGGCGCAGGAGGCGCTTTGCAGACGCGTAAGGAGCATCCAGCTTGGGCACCAGCAACTGGAAGTCATCGAGTTGTTGGGGCATGCTCGCGCCGGCAGGGGCCGGGAAGTAGGGGTCGACAACCTGTGCATACAAAGTGTTTTGGAAAAAGCGTTAATTTACACTTTAAAGTGTCCATGACATGGCACACGCAGAGGAAATAAGTGTTGTTCAGAGCTCCCCCTTTTGTTAATGGGTTGCTCCACTTTTCGCGCCTCCTGGTATGTGGGCACTTGTGTGTCCTGAAATGCAACATGAGACTGTATTTCGCGACTTTTTAGTCTTAGACGTTGTACTGTAGTGTATAGAATCCTTAAGGGATGCCTCCATGCATCCTTCTCCTTTCTCTTCTTCTCCAGGCCCACAACAAGAAACAATGACTTGTGAAGAATGCCGTCCTGTTACATGCCCCTGAAAGTAAAACTCAGCCTGAAAGTAGGGTGGCTCGCGCAATGAAAACACTGATGAACCCGCATGATTACTTGTGCACACTTTGCCTGCGGGTGTGTGCACAGCTGTGTGCCCCCCGCCCGCTTCCTGCTGGGAATCTCCTCCTCCCTAGGGTGGTGAGGGTGTCTGTAGGGTGGGAGGGTGAGTGGCCACTCACCCTCCCACCTCCCATGTGGGTGTGGTGATTAAGGTTCTCCTGGTAAGGGTTTGGGGTTGTTGGGGTGCTTTGTACCGCTCTAGCCTATATATATATATATATATATATATATATATATATATATATATATATATATATATATATATATATATATATATATATATATATATATATATATATATATATATATATATATATATATATATATATATATATATAGGCCACTCAGTAACTCGGACGCAGATGGGTTTGTGCCGTTCTTGGACTCCCCTGCTTGGGGCAGCGCGTGCTTCTCCGTGTACATGCCTATGTATTGGCGCCCTGTGGTTACCAAAGCTATCAAACCTCCTAATCTACCCGAAACTGGTCCCTTTCTTTCGCATATCATGGGCTCTATGTAAGCTCATAGTCAAAAAATAAAGGCTAGCTTGTTTTTGCACAATCGTTTTGTTTGGGGGTGCATGTACACACATATATATGTATGAATGTACATATATATACGCACTGTGTTAGGGCAGGGCCATTTGCTACTCCCTCTAGGCAGGCCCATTTGCCACTCACGCTACCATCATATAAAGCCAAATGCCGTGCCCCGGGCTGGAGCTTGCCCTTTTTGCCAGCTAAATCAAGACAATGGAGACGATATACCTCAAAGTACGAGGTATGAGGTTATTACCAATCTAATTAGTTTGGGGACTCTGTGGGGGTGTTTGTCCGACCTTTGCATGCTGTGTTCGCTCATATGGGAATTCATGTTTATACAAGCGGCCCCCTGCAGCACATCCCCAGGTGGGGACGCGCTCCAAGAAAGGTAACCGACTTGGACTTTGCAGGCATGCATGCTCAGGTCGGCACCCCGAGAAAAAACTTAAAACAAACCATTGTAATAAGTTAGGTTAGATGGATACTCAGGTATCCCACCTAACCTGACTTCAAGCGGCGTGGTCCTCGAGCATTTATACCCCCCGTCGGGCTAAACGACCTCTCCCCAAGTATGGGAATTGATCGAACGTCTCATCACGACAGTACTGCAACTGGCGCGACAAACTACTACCGATCGCAATCGGGTTCTTCGGGACACTGGGGCCATGTCCTAGGTTATTAAAGCGAGACGCTAGTCACAAGCTCAAACAGAGTGAGGCATTGACTGCACATTTTCCTTGAATTCGAAGATTAGCAAGCGGCCAAGAATGAGGGAAATTACCTCTTATAAGTACAAGTTGCTAGCTGAACAAGGAACCGAAAGCTGTGGCCATCGTTTATATATATAGGTACCCTATATAGGTACCCTGTTCTAACGTCGAAGAAGTCTCACCTTCGTGAAATGGTGGACTGAGTTGTTGAATGAATGAACATGACCAGTCATAATTACAACGACTTAAGTTGCCTTGGACTCTCATTACACATGACCATCACAACTATGACGACTAGGTGTGCCTAGGCTACGTCCAACAGGCCTGTCTCCATTTGCATAGACCTCACGAAAACTTCTTCGCCACGCAAACAAGTATCTTATGTTATCATTCAATATTAATTTATTCATATGTTCATTCATCCATTTTTATTCCATTTATTTTCCTTCCTTCCTTCCTCCCCCTTTCCTCCCTCCCTCCCTCCCTCTGCCCCTCCTCCTCCTCCTTGTTCATTTTCTTTTTCTTCATCTTCTTCTTGTTCCTCCTTTTCCTCCTCCTTGTCGAGGTAAAAGTTCTAGACAGAACCTCTATGGGCGTCACAGATCAACAATTTCCACACTGCTCAACACATATGACACCCTGCTCTCCAATGAGCCATAACAACATCCCTGCTCTAAGTATATACGTGAGCACACAGTCAGTTAACTCAACGTTGAGTTACCTTAAGTCAACTTACAAGTGCAGGCTTTCCCATTGTACTGGAAGCTGACTGGCAGCGTAAAGTAGGTTTTGCCCCGCTCTGCACGCACGGTCATGGCGATTTTGCAACGTGGTGAACTACTCACAGGGTTCACGTGTATGATACATTCAACTTTCCAGTGGGTGGTTACCTTTTGGATGACCTCCTCCACCACACGTGGCAGCATCTCCGCTAACAGCGGGCAACAGCGGTACAAGGCTGGACAAGTGTTGACTTCAATCAGCTTCACCTACGCATTAACGACCCCTTTCAGCCGTGGCTATGTGGTGCTCTCCTTCCCTTTCAGCCGCAGCCACATGGTCTACGCCGACCCTTACAGACCCCGTGGCGCTTATGATCTAATAGAATCGTCTCTACATGCGGGGACACGTTTGCCGCTGCGGTTGCACTGGCAGACGTGGCATTGACTCTGGAGAAATACATCACCTATAGTGCGGGGACTTGGTATACTCCAACATGTTGTAGATGCCTGAGCATAAAGGTACCTGCTTGTTGGAGTCGATCATGAAGTCCAAGCCAAAGAGCTCAAACGTCAACTGCCGTGCGGGGGGAGTGAGCTTGTTTTGGACCGAACGGAACACGTGGCGAGCGCATTCCCACATCTTGGGTACGATGTCTCCCTCCATGTCCACCTGCGTGTACATGCCATCTTAGGGGAAAGGAAGATCAGCAGGCTTTGCTGGATTTGGGCAACCCCTAGGGGTTTTATGGAGCAAAATTAGGAAGTCATTGGTCATATGACCCCCTATATTTTGCTCAAGAGCAATCTTGCATCCCGCTACTCTACCAGATCTACCAGATTCCGATATGTGACACTGTTACTCACAGTGGTGCGAGCTGTCCTGTACCGTCGGTACTCTGGGAGAGCCAAAGTACTGGGGTGCCGTTCAGGAAGTGTCGCCCAACATCACGTGGGCCACACGTGAACAGACTGTACACTGAACAGGCCCCAAAACGTTCGAGGTGATGGGCTGTCAACAGATGATCCCGTACACGTCTGGATCTTCTAAGAGAGCCTGCAGGCTCATGCTGGGGTTGCAGCACCCGGGTTTAGAATATGAGGTGAGGCCTATCCTAACCGCACGCCATGCATCCTGCAACTGGCTTTACAGCTGCTGACGGCACGTGTTCACGACTAGAAAACTAACTTGCGGCCTTTCCTAGCGTGGAAACAGTGAGTTGTTTGGGCATCGTATGCGGGAAGGGATGGAAAACCCGGACGACACGTCGTCTGCGCGGGATCTGTGCAGCTTGATTTTGAATAGTTTCAACCAATTTTCACCTTGGTGGAAGGGAGTGACACGGGGACCACGTGAGAGGCGGACCTGGTCATTGAGAGCGGTCTGAAGCTGGGCCATGGACAATTTGTTGTTGACCTCGAA
The DNA here is from genome assembly GCA_002005505.1 of Botryococcus braunii. Classification (NCBI taxonomy): domain Eukaryota; kingdom Viridiplantae; phylum Chlorophyta; class Trebouxiophyceae; genus Botryococcus; species Botryococcus braunii. Next base: position 246,989 of record KV908345.1, on the reverse strand, counting down.
CGTCCCGTAGTGTGGCATGTCCTTTTGCACTGCGTCATTCGTCAGATGGACGCCCCTGTTCGCGCCACCATTAGCTTTCTATCAGGGCTCACTACAAGGCTTTCTATCGGGGCTTTCTATGGTAAAAACGTATGAAAGCTTTCCGTGCCTGGCCTGCCTGACGTCGTTACGATCGGCAGTTCTCTACGCAGTACCTCCGGACTTTTCCCGCGCTCGGGGAAAGGGTTACGGACCTGTGGACCTGGGGTCTGCATAGCTGTGTCCTTAATTAAGGGTCTGTGACTTTTGTGTATCATTCTTCTGTGCCTCCCATATTGCCGACATATGCTTCAAGAAATCTTGAAGGCCGCCGGTCCACCCCCCCCCTCCCCAACCTTATACGCATGGGCTTGCGCTTGCGCACTCTCTCTCTCTCTCTCTCTCTCTCTCTCTCTCTCTCTCTCTCTCTCTCTCTCTCTCTCTCTCTCTCTCTCTCTCTCTCTCTCCTCTCTCTCTCTCTCTCTCTCTCTCTCTCTCTCTCTCTCTCTCTCTCTCTCTCTCTCTCTCTCTCTCTCTCTCTCTCTCTCTCTCTCTCTCTCTCTCTCTCTCTCTCTCTCTGACTCTCCCCCCCCTCCTTCGTCTCCCCCCCCTCTCTCCCCCCCCCTCTCTCCACCCCCTCTCGCACACCCGCACACACGTTGCATTTCACCATCCGGCTACAGAAAGACAGATGTACAAGAGCAGGCTTCCAGCACCCTCGTCTCCCTCCGCCCTGGCTTATAAATCAGCACTTCCTGAGCATCCTGAGCTCACGCTCGAGCGTCGCTGGGGGACCACACGACAGGGCCCTGGACTCCATACAGCGTGGCCACCCAATGTTGGTTTCGAAGAATTCTTCCTGAGTGATCGTGCTTGGAAGCATTCTTCCTGATGTTTCCTCTTTAAGTTAAGAAGTGAAGCATGTCTGAGCGTAAACCGTGCATCAATGCATGATGGTATAGGGAAGCCGCTGGGGCACCGTGAGGTTCCCTTCCCGCCCCAGCTGGGCTCCCCCGGGCCCTTCTCCTGAGTGACTTTCGCCTCATATTCGTGCACGCACCTGTCCTCTAAGTCGTCCAGCGTAAATGGCGTGGAGCTGGTTCGGACGTAGCTGTCCCGGTGCATGTAGATGTTTCCGTCTGGGGCGACCATGACGAACGAGCGGATATCGAACTTGCGGCCGTCAACCAGCATTGGTGCCTCCATGTACTTTTGCACCACCCACGTGCTGTCCGGCCTGCCTCGCAAACCCCTCTTGTCGCCCAGGGCCATTTGTTTCGGTTTGGCTTCTTGGATTTCTTGGCTTCTTGGTTTATTTTTTCCCCTTTTTTCTTGATTGTTTCTTGTTTTTCTTGTATGTTCTTGGTGTGTTTTTCTCGTTTCCCGGTAATTGTAAATTCAAAAGACGCACGTCTGATTGATATTAACGCCACCATCCGCAGTAGAATTGAAGAAAGTATGTCTGGTCTGCAGACCACTGGCGAGGACGTGATCCAAGTTGGTCGAGGTGCCATTCCACCTAGGCTTCCAGCAGCATAGGGCATATGCATATGACCCACGTCGTTCATTGCTGTGCACCCCTACCTGGCGATTCTGTCGGGTTCGACGCTGGTCGGGGGTCAGGTTCAGCGTTAGCGTAACAAACCGCTCTAGAGCGCAGCTCAGGGTACTCGAGAGGATTTGGACCTTTGAAGGGTCCACTTCTGGACTCGCCCGCTGACATAACAAACACGACGTGATGTGTCACAATCTTCTATGTGTTCCAGTGTCCTGGACTAAGTGGAGGAGATCGATCTCTGAAAGGAGCTCGAGATTGGCAGGAACTCATCTGGCGGCCGGAATGTGCAGAAGTGAGTATGTACCTACTTCGTGTTTCCGGAAACAAGATGCAGTACCTTGGCTGCCCCGACAGGTGAATTGGTTATGCGGTTACACTAGGCTTCACTCTTAATTCTAAAAAGTGTTGAAGTGTACTGCTCTTGAGCCGCCCGAATGGTGTCCCCATCCCTGATCCCGCGGGATCCGGCCGGGGATATGAACAGACCAAAGATGTTGTGAACCTAGCGATCTAGTCTGATAAGGAGTGGCCGCGCTCGCTCCTGGGAGGGAACGACTGCTTCGTAGCAATCGGTATACCAGAAACTTTCTGGTGGGTGTTTCACGAACTCACAACAACTCAAATGTGTCGTGATCTGAGGGGAGGTGAAGGCTCACTTTTGGGACGCGAGGTGTTTGCAGATGGCTTCGAAGCTGTTCATGACAACAATGCCATTACCTCGGTTCCGGAAGCCCGGCTTCATGATCCACACCTTACCTGTGCTCTCTGGCCCTTCGCAAGTAATTAGGTATACTTATAACCGACGATCCCACTTTCCATGGTCAATAAGCGCTTCTAGATGTTCTTCTCTTTTGAACCACTGGAAACCTTTTGGCAATGACTCCTTCCGTAAACTTGAAGGTGGACACGAGCAGTCGATGTTGTTCACCCCTTCAGCCAGAATGGCCGGTTCTGGATGTAGTATTACCTTCCTTCTTTCCTCCTAGTGTAATCTGAGGTAGAGTACGATGGAGAAGAAGAAGAAGCAGCAGCAGCAGCGCTGCAGAAGAAGAAGATTCCATCCGTTGATTCACGAGTCTTAGCAGAGCCTCTTGAAGCCGATCGATTAATACACAATTATTTGTATTTATTGATGCAACATCACGATAAGACGTGTGTTATAATACACAGCCAATACAACCCCCCGATGTCACATGTTTCCCACCCCACGATTACTACAACACCACGATCTCAGGTGTTCAGGTATTTGAATTCCGCAGGACAGTTCTAGTACATGAGTTCACGTATTGCCCTCCCTCCCCAAAATAGCTCGTTGATATTATTCTGTACGTGGACAGATCCATCTGACGCCAAGCCATGCTTGCAAAGACGAGCTTTAAAATAATTCACCTTCGCCTACAATGTAAGTACAGTGAACTGAAAGTGGAAGGGGTGTGTGTGTGTGTGTGTGTGTGTGTGTGTGTGTGTGTGTGTGTGTGTGTGTTTGTGTGTGTGTGTGTGTATGTGTGTGTGTGTGTGTGTGTGTGTCAGTCAGAGAGAGAGAGAGAGAGAGAGAGAGAGAGGGGGAGAGAGAGAGAGGAGAGAGAGAGAGAGAGAGAGGGAGAGTGAGAGAGAGGAGGGGGAGTGAGAGAGGGCGCGGCGCGGCGCGACGGAGGGGGGGAGCGAGGGAGGGGGGGGGGGGGGGGGGGGAGAGAGAGAGAGAGGAGGAGAGGAGAGAGAGAGGAGAGAGAGAGAGAGAGAGAGAGGAGAGAAGAGAGAGAGAGAGAGAGAGAGAGGAGGAGGGAGGGAGGAGAGAGAGAGAGAGAGAGATAGAGAGAAAGAGAGAGAGAGAGAGAGAGAGAGAGAGAGAGAGAGAGAGAGAGAGAGAGAGAGAGAGAGAGAGAGAGAGAGAGAGAGAGAGCGTGTTTATGGTGGAAGAGCAGAACCTTTTTGGCCAGCATGCCTTCTCACTGCAGCCGCAAGCTTTGACATATCTCCACCACCCGTGCCTCCAGACACGATGTATGTTTCCGGAACCCAGGAACAGGGTATCCGCAAACGGTCCGCGTACGCCCGAGTGTTTTGTGCCAACCTTGTCTTGGTGCATACTTCGCAGTGATGCTCAAGACGACTCACTATTCTGGGCTTTATTCCTGTAAATCCCCACAGCAAGGACCAGATACGGATCCCTTCGCTTCCGAAACTTAAGTATAGCCAGGCTTCCTCAGTCCCTCACTTAACACCCTCCCCCTCTGTCTCCGCCAATGGGACGTCTGTCTGTCTGTCTCTCCTCCCCCCCCCCTCTCTCTCCGCCAATGGGACGTCTGTGATGAGTGACGGCATTGGGACACACACACACACACACACACACACCACACACACACACACACACACACACACACACACACACACACACACACAACACACACACACACAGAGAGAGAGATAGAGAGACAGACAGAGAGAGACAGAGAGAGAGAGAGAGATTGAGAGAGAGAGAGAGAGAGAGAGAGAGAGAGAGAGAGAGAGGGAGGGAGAGAGGGAGGGAGGGGGGCCGACAGCAGCATCTACCACCAAGACACACATATAGGCTCCATCAACAAACCGTCGGACCTTAGTAAAAAAGCATAAAGGAAACAACAGCAGGTTATGGCAATTTAGTGAGAAGTGACTGTGAATCGTTTGCAGTAGGTTGAAGTAAATGCACTCGATCAAGACGAACAACGGTTGTCTGTTTAGCTATTTAAGGGATTTTATGTGGGCACCTTTTCTCCATTGGGCCCATGGGCATCTCTGGCCATTCCCTCCCCACCAGAAAGTCCAACCGTTGTCAGCATCGCCCTTAATTGGGGTCCACCAAGGTCGCCCCAACAGTGAATCAAGAATAATAGAAGATTCATTTCCAGGGAGGACTAGGTACTGATACTGATCTGGCGGTGGGCGTCGCTGTTGACGGCAAGAAAACTCGTTTGTAAAGTTTCGAACAATTTACCTCAGAAACCATGGGGACATCACTCAGGATGTCCAAAACTGGAAATCAAAAGGAAGCATTACCATTGTTACTGGCTCCGTTTCATTAATTCCTGGAGCCATTTCCGAAGGAGCCGAAGTCAACGTCCGATCCGCCACTATATAGATCACAATCAGTTTCCGATATCTAATAATCAGGTTTCGTCGTTGTGAAAGAAATCATGCCACAGTAGGTGTTCTGGATGTGTCATATTGGATTCTTGGAATGCGCACTCCCCGGAGACTTCTAGGCGAGATCAGCGAACCGCCAGGGGGATCATAATTTTGGCAGTACAGTACAGTGCGATACATTCTAACTTCCTGCCTGTACGGCTCCAACGAAGTTCGGCCACTGCTCAGACGACGCTCCCATTTGCCTCCCTCGATTAATCCAAACACGGCTACAATGCATCAAAAGCTCAACTAATCCTAAGTTGCGACACGTCTTAATATTGCCCTGTCGGCGAAAGTATCAACGGAGTTGTTATAAGTTGATCTGGTCGTGCGGACAAACTGCGAACCCCCCTTGCATACGAAAAAGAACATTAAAATGTTAATTTAATTTTCACGAATATACATGTGATATGCATTTGGATGAGGCGGTTGGATCATATGTGAATTCGCTATGCAAACTACTGGAAGAGTCCACGACTGTCGACAAGGTAAATGCGATCAATTGTAGACTCAGGTGACGCTGAACAAATGAAAATGGCCCCCCCTCTTTATTCACCTGGCTGTAGTGACGAAGGAACAACTCCATCGCGATTTTGGCGTCCATCGTAATGGCCATACGACTTGCCCCACCCGTTCTGACGTTTCAGTGTGCCGGTTGGAAGGTCAAGAAACTACTGCGATCCAGCGGGAACGTGTTGCTCGGCGATTCGGACTACAAGGACGCCGTCCTTGGTGGGCAAGGCATTCCGGACATAAGTGGATCTGGCAGAAGCGAGGATGTTGATGATGAGAGACAGAGAACTGCCTTAGCAACTGGCAATGCTGGAGCTCTCCAAAGTATCGACTTTGCCCAGGCTGGTTTGGGGAGCTCCAGCCAGAACCAACGTGGCAAAGTACATCTGAGACGGGGAGGTGCAAAACCAGCAGGACCGTCAGAGGATGTCGGGCTCAAGGCTGTGCATACGCGACCTTTGAGGCAGTCAGGTGAACAGCTTGCGCATGTGTGTGTGTGTGTGTGTGTGTGTGGTGTGTGTGTGTGTGTGTGTGTGTGGTGTGTGTGTGTGTGTGTGTGTGTGTGTGTGTGTGTGTGTGTGTAGCGGGCTTTTGGGCGGGACGGGAGGTGGAAGGGACAGGGGATGGGAAGGAGGGAGGGTGGAGGTCGGGGGATGGGGGCCTCTGAGAGAGGGAGGTAACAGGCAATGGGTGGTGGGAGTCGAAGGGGACTTGGTGGGGGAGGCCCCGCGGTGGTCCAATGTGGGGGAATCATGGGGGAGGGGCCAGGTGAGGTACAAGGCAAGACATATGGGAGATGAGGGGGAGGTGTGGGGAAGCTGGACTTATGCGGCGTAAAAGCATTGATGGTTGAGGGAGTTCAATGTGGTAAAGGGGCCATATGAGGTTTCCGGCAAACATGCTTTGCAGTACTGACGGGTAAAGCTTCCTGATGGAAGGCGCTACTTTAGAGAAAGGGGTTTGTTGCAACGTGTGGAAGTTACCGTGTTCTTGGTTTACCACTGGGGGCTTGAGATCTTTGCCCGCCTGCCCATGCCAAGCGAGCTTCTGACAAACAATCCTCTCCCCCCCCTTCCCGGGGGGGGGGGGGGGGTGCCTCCATTTCCTGTCACCCTCATCTTTGCAACGCATGTGTATGGTCCAAGTTTAGTTCGGGCGATGTGTTTTTATTTGTGCAGGGGACCCAACAGCCTTCAATGGTGAGGAGTGGGACAGGCAGTGGGGGGCCCTGCACAGCCTGGGAGCCCAGATCAGGCAAGGGGTCCTAGATAGGCAATGGGAGATGGCAGACGTGCGGTTGACCTTCTTCAACCGCCATTTCAACCAATTTGGCGATGTGCTTTTGAGTGGTGAGCTCAGCTTCTTGCTCAGCTTTGTGCTCAGCTGCCCTTGAGGGTTGTATGATATCCCCTTCCCCCCCCTCTTTTCTCTCTCTCTCTATGTCCCTCTCTCCGCTTCCTACCCCTCCCTCTTGCCCCCGTTCCTTCCCGCCTCCGTCTCTCTTTCTTGCAATGCGTGTAAGAAAGAAGAAGAAGAGAAGAGGAGAGAGAGAGAGAGAGAGAGAGAGAGAGAGAGGAGAGAGAGAGAGAGAGAGAAGAGAGAGAGAGAGAGAAAGAGAAAGAGAGAGAGAGAGAGAGAGAGAGAGAGAGAGAGAGTGTGTGTGTGTGTGTGAGTGTGTGTGTGTGTGTGTGGTGTGTGTGTGTGTGTGTGAGAGAGAGAGAGAGAGAGAGAGAGAGAGAGAGAGAGAGAGAGAGAGAGAGAGAGAGAGAGAGAGCGAGGGATGGGGGGGAGGGGGACAGAGAGGGAGGGGGACTACATGTGTGTGTGTGTGTGGGTGTGTGTTTGTGTGTGTGTGTGTGTGTGTGTGTGTGTGTGTGTGTGTGTGTGTGTGTGTGTGTGTGTGCGCGCAAGGGAAGGGGAAGACGAGTGGGAGACGGGGGTTGGAAGATTGGGAAGGGATGGCAGGAAGACAGGTCAGATGGGGGGTAGGAGTCAGAGCCAGGGCCGGGGACGAGAGAGGGGCACACATCTCAGCCGTCGCCTTAGCCCCTCTGTATGTCCGACCCTGTGAACAATCTACGATAAATCCCACGCCTGTGTTACATTTTGAACCTGTGGTGAGTTTTGAACCCCCTGGAAAATTACGAAGAGTGGAAAATTACGAAGAGTGGAAAATTACAAGTGACAAGTCTGTGAACAGTTCCGACCCTTTGGTGAGTTTCGAACCCGTGACAAATTACGAAGAATTTAGTAAATCGTGATTTGTCCCGATCCTGTGGAACTTAACCGTCGGAGGCTGCCCACCGACTCTTGCAGCCGGGCAAGCCCTGTGGGTGGTCCCCAGGAGTAGTACCTGGGGACCACTCCCATGACCGTTCTTGTGCCTGTAATCTAGTGGGGCGCGACTGAGGAGTCAATAATTTAGAGTCAATAATCAATCAGGAGTCGATAATAAATCTTGATTATAAATACTCTTGAGTATTGAACATGTTCAGAAGTTGAGAGGCTGGGTTGGGGGGGGGGGCAGGTGGGGCTGGAGATTGCATCCCGCAGTTGGCTGAGGAGGGCGGCGGGCTCCTGGTCTCCCAATTCTTTCTTTTGGCTCCCGCGGACATCGCACTCCGCTCCCTTGCATTGTGAGTGCTCCCTTCGTGGCGTGCGCGCTGGCGGGTGGGTAAGAAAGAGGGGGAGGGAGCCGGGGGGGGAGAGAGAGAGAGCGAGAGAGGGGGGGGGGAGAGAGAGAGAGAGCGAGAGAGGGGGGGAGGGAGAGAGAGAGAGAGAGAGAGAGAGAGAGAGAGAGAGAGAGAGAGAGAGAGAGAGAGAGAGAGAGAGAGAGAGAGAGAGAGAGAGAGAGAGAGAGAGAGAGAAGGGGGGGAGAGGAGAAAGGGGGGGGGACAGGGAGGCAAAATGGGGAACAAATGAGTTCAGAAAAGGAGCGACAAACCCCGACCGCCCTCCCCCCCCCTGGGGCCATTGCAATAGGAAGCAAAAATGAGAAACAACCAACTGTCTCGTGTTCTTGCAATCTGTTTCGCTAAATTCCTTCCTCTGCCGTTCTGCCCCATCCTTGGGTGATTTCACTCATACGCGGGCGTCAGAGGAGGTTCAGGGGGGGGGGGGATCTGAGGGGCTGGGGGGTTGCCTGAGCAGGCGCTTGGCGAGCGTGACTTAGAGTGGCGTTGGGGGGTGCCTGAACAGGCAAATGGGAGCGTGACCGAGGGGCTTTTTTTTGGGGGGGGGGGGGAGGTTGCCTGAGCAGGCGCTTGGGGAGCGTGACCTGAGGGGCTTGGGGGGTGCCTGAGCAGGCGCTTGGGGAGCGTGACCTGAGGGGCTTGGGGGGTTGCCTGAGCAGGCACATGGGGAGCGTGAGGCGGTTAACCCCCATGAGGGGTTGGGAAGGAGCCACTGGAACCGCAACAGCCATAGGGGCCCATGTGGCTGCCCATGTGCTGTCCCTCCGCTTTGCTGGCGCATCAGCCCCCGGCCTCATTGTAGGGATCCTTTCACGGACTGCAAAGTGAGAAGGGTTTTTGGGGGAGGGGAAGGGGGAGGCGGGGAGGGAGGAGGGGAGAGAGAGAGAAAGAAGAGGGGAAGGTGGGAGGGAGGGGGAGGGGAGGAGGAGGAGGCGCGAGAGAGAGAGAGAGAGAGAGAGAGAGAGAGAGAGAGAGAGAGAGAGAGAGAGAGAGAGAGAGAGAGAGAGAGAGAGAGAGAGAGAGAGAGAGAGAGAGAGAGAGAGAGAGAGCACATGTGTGTGTGTGTGTGTGTGTGTGTGTGTGTTTGGGCGCACTTAAAAGGATACAGAACGAAATCAGATGCACGTGTATGTGTGCGAAGGATTGTATAAGAGCCCAGAAGAGGTAGGTAGAATGGCTTGGCGACCCTGCCCCTCAAGCATATTCTCACGCAGCCCCAATGACAACTTGTTACTGCTCATTTGTGACTCTAATATGTCGAAGGACTTCCTGACATGGTTATCATGTGGCGCCACATGTTCGCTTATCATGTGGCGCCACATGTTTGCTGACGTGGTTATCATGTGGCGCCACATGTTTGCTGACGTGGTTATCATGTGGCCCCACATGCTTGCTGACGTGGTTATCATGTGGCGCCACATGTTTGCTGACGTGGTTATCATGTGGCACCACATGCTTGCTGACGTGGTTATCCTGTGGCGCCACATGCTTGCTGACATCCTTATCAAGTGGTGCCACATGCTTGCTGACGTGCCATTCATGCGC
>KV908345.1:217500-225000 GCA_002005505.1 Botryococcus braunii | reverse complement strand
TGATTGGGCCAATCAGGCGCGTTTGTAGGGCACTAGCCTTGAAAGGGCAGGGCAGTGGGAGGCCTTGCTGGCGTACTCCTGCCTCACCACGTGCTTCCCTCCCTATCGTACGGGAAGCAATTTTGAGCAATGCGGAAGTACGGAAGTCGCTCTGCACTTTTCTTATACGGAAGCCAAGGTATCTCCCCCCAACACTGCTAGCAAGGCGGTCCCCAATAAGAGCACGGCAGCATTGCGCCTGCGTACCGAATTTCTTCTTAGAGTCATTATCTGAGTCAGGGTGAGAAGGGGCACTTTGAGATGTGCGTGAAGTCCTGCGTGGGCGCTTACAAGTTAAATTAATTAATTTAACGACAGGACGAAGGTGCGAGGAAAAAGTTTTTTTAAAAAAAAAACACCGAGAGGAACACGTTCACGACTTCTCTCCTTGCCACTAGAGGGTCAAGTGACTCGAGTCGAAGGTCAGGGCGTCTCTCACTTGGTCAACACCAACGCCTTTGCGATTGCATTTACGCGTCCGCGTGGCCGCACATTCCTGTGGCACTGCAAGTCAAGGGAGCTTTCAAGAAACTGTAATTCGCACAACTGAGTCTGTTATGATACTGCACTTAAGATTTAGAAACTGCTAGCAGAAACGGTCAAAATATCAAAAGCGCGGCAGCACACGCGTGAAATGGGCTTTCCAGCTTGCTGTGGTCGCCAGCGTGACTTGTAGAGGGCCTAGAAAAACTTGGGTGGCGATGATGGCGTCTGGTTTCGGGAGCGAACCTTCTCCTTGGCCGAGCCAGGAGCCACGAATGCTCCTCCGAGGTGGCTTGGCGGAGCCGCAAGGCCGAAAGTGAACAACTGTAGTGGGTCAGTTGCTGAACCCCTGACTCCTTGAAGGGGTCAGCAAGGAGACTGCCATAAACAGTGGCGCCAGAAGTGCTGAAGGGTGAACCAGTACTTTGACTGTGACTACTGGGGACCGTTCAGTTGCTGTTGTTATTGGCAGTTACAGGGTGCACTGACGCGCTTGATATCTGTCAGGTTGATTCGACCCACTGTGATGGGTGTGACACAAGTGGCTGCACTTGTGCTGCAACTTGCCCAACACTTGAAGTGCACACCCAATGGCTGGACTGGGCTTGACGGCAGAGTCCTGCTCCTGCTGTGCTCATTGGCCACTGCCGTCCCTGTACAAAAAGATGGCACGTGTCGTTGTACAACAAAGACGGCAGAGTCCTGCTCTTGCTGTGCTCATTGGCCACCGCCGTCCCTGTATAACAAGATGGGCACGTGTCCAGCACGTGTCATTGTACAACAAAGACGGCAGAGTCCTGCTCCTGCTGTGCTCAAAGCCCACCGCTGTCCATGTACAACAAGACGTGTCCAGCAAGGAGTGGCTGGCTAGGAGGGTAGCTTACGCAGGAACGAGGTTCCTCCGCGGTTGCCAATGGAGATGTGGAAGTCGTCATCCACATAAATGACATCCCGCCATCCGTCCGCAGGCTCTGGAAATTTGACGTCCAGCACGCCGCTGGAATCCTGGACCCCCCCCCCCCCCGGGCCAAAAGGGGCAGAACAAAGTCAGGAAACAGGGGCATGTGGACACGCTTAGCGCCTCTATGAGCCCCCCCTCCCCTTATCAGTATCTGTGTGTGTGTGTGTGCGTGCGCGCGTGTGTGTGTGTGTGTGTGTGTGTGTGTGTGTGTGTGTGTGTGTGTGTGTGTCTGTGTGTGTGTGTGTGTGTGTGTGTGTGTGTGTGTGTGTGTGTGTGTGTGTGTGTGTGTTCCTGTGTGTGAGTGAGAGAGTGCGCGCGCGTGCGCGTGGGGAGTTACAGTTGTCCTGTTTGTGGGGGCCAAGGGGCTTGAAAGGAGCTCAAAAGTGGATACGATAATTGATACCAAGCAGATGGAAGGCAGTGTGCAACAAGGAGAGTCCGGGAGAGAGCACAGCGCACAGAGCACAGAGAGCAGAGCACAGCCCAGCACAGCACACGGCACAGAGCACAGCGCTGGGGAAAGGTTCAAACCGCTATTAATCAGCCTCTCCCCCACCTTTGTCCACCCCCCCCCAGCCCGAACTCACTGCGTTACAGCAAAGATACCAAGATATCAAGATACCAAGATACGCGTTTCATACAATGATATACAATGATAAAAGATGAACCCCTTCCCTTTAAAAGAAAAGGGAACGCGTTATGTTTGTACGCTTGAACCGTACTTCCAAAAGGACATGGTGAAGGAGAGGGGGAAGGAGAGACCGCTTGTGCCCGTGAAGAGTTCGCATTCCCCAAAGTCAGACCCCTCCGATGCTCCGCTCGGGCCTTTTCAGCAGGCACGCACATAGCCGTTGGAGTTGGCACAGGCCACCTCAGGGTGGGGCACTACAGGCAAACTCAACGGAGGCCCCTGGATTCCGCATACCTACCTTGTATGATGCATGGTGTGCGGTCATAACCGAAATAATTGACATATGCTTAAATTTTTGTTCTTTTACTCACAGAAGGCCCAAGGCCCTCACCATTTCCGGGTTGGCTTCCTTGAAGGTTCGGAGCCAAGCCTCCTGCTGCTGTGGATCAGCTGCCCGAATTTCCACCCCTTCAAAGCTGATGTACTGCCGATTTGCAAGGGAAGGATCCTCCGACAGGTGGGCATGCGCCTTCACCGTCGACTTGCCCCTCAGCCCGGCCTTCTCACCCTCATCCACCTGCAACTCCCCGCTCCCCTTCAACATCTTATTCTTCTTCTCCCCACCCCCTCACCATCTTCTTCTTCTTCTTCTTCTTTTCCCTGCCTTTCACCATCTTCTTCTTCTTCTTCTTCTTCTTCATCATCATCTCCACGCTCCTGATCCCCTTCTCTTCCTTCTCCTCCAGACCCTTGATCTTCCTTTTCTTCTTCTTCTCCCCAGCCTTGATCACCACCTTCGGCTCATTCCCCCCTCCCTTATCCTCCTCCTTCTCCTCCTCCTCCTCCTCCTTGTTCTTCTTCGCCTTTTTCTTCTTCTTCTTCTCTTTGCTGCTGCGTCGGTAGGGTTTCACAGAAAAGATAGTGTGTTTGCTGGTTCCCTTGAGCAAGCCAACCGCCGACCCCCTTTCCGCTGTCTGAGTGTATATTTGTGTGTGCAGAAGTGTAGGCGAGGGGGCTTCAGAGGGAGAATTGAGAGGGGGGGGTTGGGAAAGTGTCTGTGTGTGTGTGTGCGAGAGAGAGAGAGAGAGAGAGAGAGAGAGAGAGAGAGAGAGAGAGAGAGAGAGAGAGAGAGAGAGAGAGAGAGAGAGAGAGAGAGAGAGAGAGAGAGTATGTTGCGGTCGGTCGTGGTCGTCTCATAAAAAAAAACAGGGGTGATCTGCAAGGGGACCAAACCTCAAAGGTGGTTGTTACTCTGTAGTTAATCCAATCATCGGAGTTGGCACCCTTAGACTCCATATCCACAAAGAGAACGCGGATCTGCAGGCCCCAATCTGCCTTGTCAGGCCCCCCTGCCACTTGAGGAAAGTCAAACAAGAAAACTTACAGGAATTCCCTTCTTCACACCACCCCATACCTTCCTCCCCATCTCTCATTTCTCTCCCCCTCCCAATCCCCCTCCGCCTTCTTTCATATCTGTCCCTCTCCCTCTCCCCCCTCCCCCCCCTCTCCCTCTCTTGTGCACGCGCGCTCTCTCTCTCTCTCTCTCTCTCTCTCTCTCTCTCTCTCTCTCTCTCTCTCTCTCTCGCTCTCTCGCTCTCTCTCTCTCTCTCTCTCTCTCTCTCTCTCTCTCTCTCTCTCTCTCTCTCTCTCTCTCTCTCTCTCTCTCTCTCTCTCTCTCTCTCTCTCTCCCCCTCTCCATGTGTGTGTGTGTTGGGGGGGGGGGAGCACACACACACATACAGTCACGCACTCTTTTGCACTTTACACACTCGTTCAAGTATACTTGTGTACACAATGCACACCCTTGTCCAACACTGACTTACCCCATCCCCCCCGCCCCCACACACACACACACACACACACACACACACACACACACACACACACACACACACACACACACAGAGACAGGGTGAGGGGGGGCGAGAGAGAGAGAGAGAGAGAGAGAGAGAGAGAGAGAGAGAGAGAGAGAGAGAGAGAGAGAGAGAGAGAGAGAGGGGGGGGCGAGATAGAGAGGGGGGCGGGGGAGTAATAGAAGGGAGGAGAGCAGTGGGGGCGAAGCACGGGGATGGAGGAGGAAAGTCGAACCCGGGGGGGGGGGCGAGAGAGGTGAAGAGAATGAGCGAGGAGCCCAAGGGGGGGGGGGGGATAGGCGAGGGTTGGCAAGGACGACAGAAGGCGAAAAAGAGGCAAAACACAGAGATAGGGGAAACACAGAGATAAGGGAAACGGTAAACCCTTGAAAGCTTAGTCTTTGACTGGGACCTCCAGCGAGATCACATTTCGGCCCGAAATCTGCCGCGATCGGGACTGTCCCGGTTTGAAAGGAAGAAATTTGCACTGGAAATCCACACAAATTCGACCTCATGGAAGTTCCCACTTTAACCACTAGGTTCCTCATGCCATTGCAAACTGCAAAGTCGATTCAGTTTTAGTTGCCCCGACCATGACTTACTACGCTTTGGACATGCAGACTGCAAAAGGCTTGGCAACAGATGGAAAGAGACAGAAATCGCAACGCTTCTGGGTCGTTCCGGTGAAGTGCACCATTGAGAGGGACGTGGGAACAGTTAGAGGTACGGGGATAGGCGTAACACTGAGAGGACATGGGAAAAGTTAGAGATAGGGGGTAGGTGTAACACTGAGAGGACATGGGAAAAGATAGAGGTAGGGGGATAGGTGTACCGCTGAGAGGACATGGGAAAAGATAGAGATAGGGGATAGGTGTACCGCTGAGGGGACATGGTAAGAGTTAGAGAAAGGGGCATAGGTGTAACACTGAGTGGACATGGTAAGAGTTAAAGGTACGGGGATAGGTGTAACACTGAGAGGACATGGGACAAGTTAGAGATAGGGGGGTAGGTGCAACCTTTACTAATTGATCCCAAAAAGTTAAAAATCTACCTCTTTTTTCGACGTTTCCCCTTGGTTTGCTTTCCAGCTGAAAGCCGCTCCAGCTATTTCTTTTCGGCTCTTTTAAAAAATAAAAAAGCTGAGAGGACACGGGGAATGACAGAGATAGGTGTAACACTGAGAGGACATGGGGAATGACAGAGATAGGGGGATAGGTGAAACCTTGAGGTTTTTGGGATGCAGGTAGCCAAAGGTGAGGATCCCGCAGGTGGTAGTGTCATCTGCTATGGCGTTCTTGCTGAAGAATTTCATGTTCTCGAATCTGCCTTCCAGACGGTCCCCCGCAAGGTCCTGGTGTCCCCGCCCCCATAAATCCCCCCAAACCGTCGGCAAAGCTGCACCTGAACAAAGACATGTGAGATCCTCCACGAGCACGAGCCCCCAACCTCCAATTGTACCCTCCGACTCACCAAAACACGTGTAAGATCCTCCTCTAGATGGAACCCCAAAAAACTTGGTAAGGTGCACCCCACCAAACATGCACCTCACCAAACATGTACCTCACCAAACGTGTACCGCACCTGACATGCACCCCACCAAACATGTACCTCACCAAACATGCACCTCACCGAGCATGAACCTCACCCAACATGTACCTCACCCAACATGCACCTCACCAAAGTTTTACCTTCAAACATGGACAAGCTGGTGCCGCTTTAAATCCAGGCCCTGCAAGCACAGGGCTTGGCCCCTTTTTGAAAAGACCGCCACGGCAGCACAGTGCAGGAGGCCAAAAAAAAAAAAAAAAGTAAAGAAGAGGAGTCCTTGTGCGGGGTAGAAAAGCTCTACTGTAGCGCAGTCGGTGAAAAGTTTGGAAACTGCTCAGGTCTGGAACAAAGTCAAGCACAGACTCTGCCTGCTCAATGATATTGTGGACCGACCCCAGCCCCTGTTGCTCAAGGATAATGCTCAGCGCTCACTTCCGTATGCTTACCAAAGCGTTGACACGCGTGTATGTCCCCATTGCCCATGCTTGTTTTCAGACAAATTGCGCCGAACATGTGCCAGTGCACAGAAGCAGGCATGCAGACTTTGAGGCATTAAAAAGGGAATGGTTTCCCTCCCTCCCCCATCCTCTCTCGGACTGAGTGCGTGCGTGCATGCGTGGATGCGCGCGCGCGTGTGTGTGTGTGAATGTGTGTGTGTGTGTGTGTGTGTGTGTGTGTGTGTGTGTGTGTCTGTGTGTGTCTGTGTGTGTGTGTGTGTGTGTGTGAGAGAGAGAGAGAGAGAGAGAGAGAGAGAGAGAGAGAGAGAGAGAGAGAGAGAGAGAGAGAGAGAGAGAGAGTAAAATGCAGGTTTATTCAATCCAGATGTATTCAAAGCATTTTGTGCCCTAAAATCAAATTTTAAAGATGCTTACGCAACATATTGGATAAAAGCACACACGCACGCACACACACACACACACACACACACACACACACACACACACACACACACACGCACGCACACACACACACACACACACACACACACACACACACACACACCCACACACACTTTTAAATTGTTTAAGTGCTTAAAGGGAGAAGACGGAGGACTGATTATAACACAACTTATTACTCCGATGTAGTGCCATTCGGACCGGTTCTGTAAGTGGATTGATTTCGGTTCCTGAAGTGAATTCTTCAAATGTGCCTTTGCAAAGGAGTAAATTTATCCAACCCAACTGCTTTGCTGAGTAAATTTAGTGCCGTAGCTGTGACTAAGCGGTGAATTAGTCGTGAGTTAGTGCTGTGAGTATTCTCATACTCACATCAGCAGAGACTTTGCCGCCCGCTGCGCAAAGAGCCTCTGTGGCCTCTTCAACATCGGCGCCCTTGGACTTCAGCCTATAACCACATCCCACCCATTTCTCTTCAGGACTCCGATGCACCAGAAATCGAGTTTGCACTATTCTAAATGTCAGTCGTGAAGTGAAGGCACATGTGCTTGCTGTGTAGATCGGTTTTCAAGCACTGTGCTGCAATTGTACAAAATTTGGCATTCTGTTGGCACAATTGCATAGAAATGGCTAAAAGAGCACCTATATGCAATCAAATATTGCGCTCTGACAATTGATACAACATACACTGTGCAGCACAACGTAGCATCCCTCAATCGAAGAATCACTCCAGAACGCATTGGGTCTCCACCCCAACAGCCCTCTTTTAGCAGTTCCCTGCTAAAGACGCCCCGTTTCCCAAAATCCAGTTGTCAAAGCATCCAAATTATTGTAACAGATCAATGTGTGTGTGTGTGTGGGGGGGGGGGGAATGTCTCTGTGTGGTTGGGGGGTTGCGTGAGCTTACGTGTCTCACTTGTGCGTGTGACTGTGCTGGTCCAATTTTTATAAGCTGTGAAAGTGTATGTTTCCTAACTGCACTCCCCACACCTTCTTAGCCTTATAGACAGATCCAAAGTTTCGATCAGACGGTCTTTGAGGGATTGTGTTTCCTCAGCAAGAGTAGCGTGAATTTGGAGGCGGTCATGG
>KV908345.1:205000-212500 GCA_002005505.1 Botryococcus braunii | reverse complement strand
ACACACGTCTGCCTCTGTCTTTGTGTCTGTGTGTGTGTGTGTGTGTGTGTGTGTGTGTGTGTGTGTGTGTGTGTGTGTGTGTGTGTGTGTGTGTGTGTGTACGAATGTCCAATGGATGCTGGCGCGTCCCTGCTCCTATACAGCTTTTTACAGAATCAGTGCAAGCTTACTGCATTTTGATGGTGGTCATCTCTGTGCAGGAAACTCTGATTTGGGCGGTTTCCAACTCGTCCCCCTTGTCCCACAGGTCCAAAAGATGGATCCAGGAGGTTCTGCAGGTCCGGGATTCCGCGAAATCGGAATGCCCTTTCGACAACGGAGACCATTTGCCAGCATGCATGCAGGTACCCCATCTCAACCTTCGCCTCTCTCCCCCCTCCTCTGCGGGTGGGTGTGTGTGTGTGTGGGTGTGTGTGTGTGTGTGTGTGTGTGTGTGTGTGTGTGTGTGTGTGTGTGTGCACGCGGGCGTGAGACATGTATTTGTATAGATAGATAGACAGCCACGGGCGCCATGGGTGCTTTAGAAAGCTTTTTGGTTCCTCGCTTTTTAAAGGTGAGAGTGAAGCATATCAGTCTCACTTTTTTGTATCTTACTCCTTGTGTTGCTTGGGGGAGACAGTCGGCGCTCCACATCGCTTTGACCTCTGGCGACTATCGGAGCGCCGTCCAAAAGGCCATTTTGCAGGGTGGAGAGAGCTGTACACGTGCACAAGCGGTGCCGTCCCCACTTTTTCCTTCTGCCCTTGAAATGGAGAAAGCCCGGGGCTCTAGAGTCCTACATAGGACATACGTCTAGAGTGTCCTTGTGTTACAGCTGGAGGGTGGGGGGATGTGCATCTCTCTCATTGTGGGAAGCAAAGGTTTCCTTCCCTCTCCCACACGTTCCTGCTGACACCCTGCTACCCTAATTGAGACGATGCTACCACCGTCTGCAGGGTGTCAACCAGTCCATTTTGCTGCGCCAATTGAGCTGATTCATCATCAAGGTGCAGGATTGCAACCCAAAGGGCCCCTTGCCCTCTCACTTCCCTGCGGGCCGGCTCAGCCTCCTGCCTCATAAACCATGACATTGCTATACTAGGGTGAGGATTAAATGTGTGTTGCGTTCCAGGCAGAGCTTGAGTGGTAGACTGCCCACGAGATGATGGCTCTGGAGCTGGCCTCAGAAATTAGGCCATTACACCCACACCCACACCCACACACACACACACACACACACACACACACACACACACACACACACACACACACACACACACACACACAGACACACACACACACACACACACACACACACACACACACACTCACACACAGGGCAAGGGCCATCCGAGAACGAACCGAGATGCCATGATCTTTCGCACGATTACTGGCAAATACTTGCTGTAAACTGAGTCAAATGCTGTAGGTTGAACTGTTTGTTATAAGGTTGTATGTACTCAGTGCTGAGTGTGCAAGGCGAATCTATGAGCGATCAATTTGAAGATGTTTCAGAAGGAAAACGGAACATGTCTGACACGTACTGCGCATCTTGTGCGTGGAGAAGATATTCCTGAGAAGGCTGCAACCAATTGGGCTTTGCGCCTTGCATGCAGATGGGCTGGTTTTTAACATGTTGCTCTGCTCGGCCCACCACCGCCAAAACGCGGTTTTGCCTTTTCTTTTAGCCTTTTTTTTGGAGACTTGCTTTCGCTGTGGTGAAGATGATTCTTCACCACAGCGACTCATACAGCTTTAAAGCTGTAAGCTGTTTATACTGGTCCCACTGGGATAAACACCCACACCTTTTTCTCTGTAAATTAGTAAAGTACATTATAGTGGTAAATTAGTACAGTATGTTTAGTGGCTGGACAACTGTGACCCCCTCCTTAAGGCCTGGGGAGGGGGAGGCAGGCCGCCTGATGTTCTTAAGGTAAAAGTGAACTACCTCAGTCAGATATAATTCCATTGACGTGTATATGCTGCAAATTGCCTACACATTCTCCCAACCAACTCATACGTATGCATGCTTTGAAACACCCAACGGGTACACCCACAAGCAAGGTCACACACACCTACCGCACCCAATCACCCACCCACCTGGCTAAAACTCAGCATAATTCTGATAAGTACGTCACCTATCAGTCACGATATACTGATCATGAGCCTGATTGAGTTGATTCGCAATATATTAACGTGGATGGTGGGCGCAGGTTGGCGCGCTGATGGCGGCCCAAGAGGGCCTTGAGAGTATTCCCGAAGAGTGGATGATCACTCTGACAAAGCACGACGACATTGAGGGGGCGGTGGATAAGGTTCTAGGCCAGCGTGTGTATTTTGAAGCCCTGTGACCCTCTCTTAAAATGAAAAATGGCTTTTCATGCGTAAATCCGCCTGGTATTTTTTTTCACTTAAAGAGCTGATGACGCTTGAACGTATGCCTGTACCTATACGTACTGCAGTACATGTACACATCACTGATTTTCGGTTCTTCGAAGTTTCTGTACTGAGACTCGGGATTGTTGCGGCTCTGAGGAGCATGCGCAAATTCTTTAATACTGTTTTCGTACATTAATGTACGGAAATGGATTCACGGTAGCACATACAGAGGGGGCCACTAGTGCTCGGGGAGAGCATCCACAGCACACACAACTAGTAGTACTAGTCAACACACGACTAGCTATAGCTCAAGCACAACCACCAACAAGAAGCAGCAAGAACATGTTTGATGTTACCATCAAAGCGCAAAACCTACGAAGCTCCTTCATATCTCGTTCAAATCACGTCGTCCATCACCTCATGTCATCCTGATGTCATACTTCGCACTTGATTCGCCCGGCTGTAGTGTGGGCACGTGCAACAGAAGACCCCCCTCTGATGAGGGGCTCATGTCGACCAGATCTTCCAGGGGCGTCCATGATTATGCAAAGCTATATGCAAAACTGCGAAGGCCACGTGTCATCAAATGCGTTAAGCCGATTAGATTTGAGATTGAAACGATTACATGAGAGGAAGTCAACATTATATTTCAGCTGATCAGCTCCTGAGAAAGCCCGAGACAAGGAAGGGGACGGCCACTCAAGATTGGTGAACCCCGGCCACCACCGCACACTGACCAATACTTCACCACCGGAGTACTGGCGACTCGCCAGTGCCTGGATTATAGTCAAGACCAGGACTTCATAAACACGTGTATATGTACGCATACGTACATATGTGTGAATCAGTACACGTACATACATCTGCGATTGTGTATGTACGTACGTACATACATGTGGATACGTACACGTACATACATACATATACATGTATACTTAGAAGTATGTACGCATACTTGTATACGGACTCCTGAGTGTAAGTAGAAGGACATACATATACGTGAATACGTACACGTACACACATACGTAGAAGTATGTACGCACACGTGTATACGAACACGTAGGTACGCACACGTGTGCACGTGTTGAAGTACGGTTAGCTCAGTTCATGAAGGTCTGATCACACTTCGACGACACCCCGAAAACCAAACAAGAAATGCAGCAAAGAGGGGCGTCACTAGAACAAAACATCTCCTCCAATATCAATACCCTTCATACGTCGGACCTTTACAATCTGTGGGAAATCTGTAGAGCACACTCTCCACTCATGCGCGCCAAACAAACATATCTTCGAAGAAATTCCTCCTTGCCCTTGCGACTCCCCAGAAAAGGCCAGCTCAAATTTTGGGAATCCTGTAGGACGCTCTCTTCCCCACATGCACGCCAAACGAAACCGCTTCCTCTTTCCCCTTGCAACGGCCAGAAGAGCCAGCTTGAGGAGGCTTCACCGGAACCCCTCCGATATTTGGTGCCAGCCAGACCCACAGAGGGAAAGCTCAAGAATATTTGAGGGAGAGCTCAAGAGTAGTTGAGCTAAAGCTCAACGGTACTTGAGGGAGAGCTCAAGAGTAGTTCAGCTAAAGCTCAAGAATAGTTGAGCTAGATCTCAAGAGTAGTTGAGGGAAAAGCTCAAGAGGACTTGAGGTAAAGCTCAAGTACACAAGACTACTCCACTAGCTAGTGGACAGGTGTTCAGCGCTGGTTCACCACCAGCGGCCTACACCACGCGCAATTCTTCTCATCTCATCTCAAACCAAATAATGTGGAATTAAATGCGCGAGCCCGACACTCCTGATGAGTGGGACTCCAGCTCACCCACGTGGGATGCCCGACTAGGACCCGGATCACCCAAACCCTCGAAGTTTTCCAGAGCTACGAGCCTCTCCCCAAACATACGCGTAGCTCAAGTCCTGGGCCTCCCGACAAACCTAAAACCCCTCCCGACAAACCTAAATCTCCTCCCGACAAACCTAAAACTCCTCCCGACAAACCTAAAACTCCTCCCAACAAACCTAAAACTCCTCCCGACAAACCTAAAACCCCTCCTGACAAACCTAAAACCCCTCCCGACAAACCTAAAACCCCTCCGCTTCCCTAAAAATGAATGTGTTCATCTTCTTTGTACTTCCCTGCAGAGGTTGGGAGGTTGGTGCTCCAGATCCAAAATTCAGGGAACGTGTCTCCACCTCCCGTGAACATCCCCCTGGTTTCATGAAAATCCGCGATCAGCTGATCAGCGTACCGGCATGCAGGATACGGGGTCTGTGGTTAGGATATGCTTCACTTGTAAGAAGGTAATTACATTAAAATAAAAATCTATACAATAAAATAAAAATTTCTACATTTTTATTTTAGTTAGTGAAGCCTATCCTACCCGCACATCATGAATCCATGCTTCACTTCTGATCTATTGCTAGATGAAACGTTAACGTCCCCCCACATGGGGGGAGTGCAGGATGGGGGTGCACCCCCCTGCTACAAGCTGGGGACTCGAGGTACTCTAGTCTCGCCGCACACCCGCCCTCCCTCTGCACAAGGGGCGTGTCTCAGGCAGCAAGTCGGGAGCGGATGCGGCACTCCTCACCTTTTTGACATGAAAACTGATACAAGTCGGATGCAAAAACCAATAAACATCGACAACGTGAGATTGATAATCATCGGCACAGCATAAAACATGTCGCCCTGGGAGGAAGAGCCTTCTCTCTCTCCCGCAGGCGGGCGCACATGGAGTACTAGTAGTACTGACAATACCAGCTACCCCAACTTCCACACCCCCCCCCCCCGGGGGTGTGGGGGGAACGACTGCAGCGCAAAATCCGCTCATTTGCCCCCGCCCCCCCTTAACCTGTCCTCTGCATGCGTTCCTTTTGTCCCCCCTCCCCCCCCGGGCCCGGAAGCATCCCCTCGCCGAGCCCTGACAAACTCAATTCATTTCTGTTCAATCTATCTTGAGATGTGCACCACCCTCTTGAGCACGTACCACCCCCTTATAAGGCCTAATTAGGCACGACCCGGTCAAGGCCTCTGGGCGCAGGGCTGTGAAGAGGAGTGAGGCGTCGGAATTGCCAACCCTCCCTGATGGCCCCTGCTCTGGGCTGGGCATCAACGAGAAGCGAAATTTCCAAAGCATCTCCAGATAAATTCCAGGCTATTTCAAGGTTGTTTCGAGATTATTTTCAGCTTATTTTCCAGGCTGTTTGCATCAGCTGGAAATAATCTTTGGAAATCGGATCAGAATCTTTGTGTTCCTTTCTCCCGATACCGCTCTTCGCTCCTAATACCACACTCTCTCTCCCAATACCACACTCTCTCTCCCAATACCACACTCTTCTCTCCTAATACCACACTCTCTCTCCCAATACCACAATCTTCTCTCGTAATACCACACTCGCTCTCCTAATACCTCTCATTCTCCTGATACGACCCTCTCCCCTGTTACCACCCTCTCTTTCCTGGCACAACTCTTCTCTGCTAGGACCACTCTTTAACCTGACACCACACTTCTCTCCTATCACCACCCTTTCTCCTGATGCCGCTCTGTGTCCTGCTACCAATCTTCTCTCATGACACCACTCTCTCCTGACACCACTCTCTCTCCTGATACCACTCTCTCACCCAGTACCACTCTCTCTCCTGATGCCACTCTAAACAGAGGCGGATTCGTGTGACAGACCGCGGAGTCCCGAGCAGGGAACCCTGCACATGGGAAAGCGCTCTGTGTCAATCCAACACACGCAAACACCTCTCAGACGCACGCGGCATTCACACACACACACACACACACACACACACACACACACACACACACACACACACACACACACACACACACACACACACACACACACGCGCGCGCTTGATCCCCAGGCAAAGCCTGTCAGGCCCTCCCTTCCCCCGTCTCCGTGCATACACTGCAAAAACGAGCACGCGCAAGTCCCAACAGCGTACTCGACCCCCAGGCGCTTCTTACCACGTCGGCCCCCTTTTTGGCAGGGACCAGCCCTTTACAGCAAAAAGGAGCCAAGCCCTCCCCACGAGGAGAGCTGCGCCGGGATCGAACCACGTCTCGAGGCTCCCGATCGCGCCCGGGTTGCGATTCTGCCGCAAATGCCAAATTAGAAGACTAGGACAACCTTCTTTTTTATCATAAAAAATTGTCGGATCAGGCGATCATTTGTTGCGCACCGCCACTCCCATCGTGTGTTGCAGTCGGCCACTGCCATCATTTGTTGCGGACGGCCACTGCGATGAAGCCGCGGTGGTCTATGGAGATCTGCATGTCGCCGTCAACGTACAGCAAGTCCCGCGTCCCCTTCTCGGGGGTCTCAAAATCCGTCTTCACCAAGCCGTCACCTGACTGCACCAGACCACCGCCGCCCTCCCCAGCTCAAACAGTGTTAACACCACCCTTGCAGACTAGTGAAGACTGCCCCACGCGCCCCACAGGGCCAGATTGCCCCGTATGCGCACATGGCCAGATTGCCCCACGCGCCCACATGGCCAGCTTGCTCCACACACACACACACACACACACACACACACACACACACACACACACACACACACACACACACACACACACACACACACACGCACACACACACACGCACGCACACGCACACGCACACGCACACGCACACGCACACGCACACGCACACACACACACACACACACACACACACACATACCACACCGCACGCACAGCTTCTTACTTGATGCAAACACGTACCATAGAGGGGTTGGCGCCTTTGAAGAGATCCAGCCAGGCCTGGAGGTCGGTGCCCGCCGCCGGCTTCAGTTCGACTCCCAGGAACTGCTTCAACTGGTACTTGTTTCCATCTTCCCCTTCCGTCAAGGAGTACCTGCCGGGCACTGTCAGAATGCCCTTCAAGCCCTCCTGAGGTCCTCCGGCGACCTGCTGGCCCCAATCCCCATGCTCATGCAAATTTCTGAGGGTCCGACTTGGACATTTCGCAAGGCACTGGGGCCAGTCTGCGCCAGTTTGGGAGAAGTCCTACACACTTTCATTTTTTTCTAGTACTAGCAGTACTACTACACAGGAATACAACGTTTTCTGATAACCGAGCACTCGAAATTTGTCTACAAGCCCATGTGGGCCAGCCCTCTGGGTCTGGGCCTTTCA
>KV908345.1:187500-197500 GCA_002005505.1 Botryococcus braunii | reverse complement strand
CACGCTAGATCAATTGCGTGCTGGTCAGTGGTTAAGTTCATTTAACCGTAAGAACCAAATGTCATCAATGTTGTGCAGGGAGTTGTGTTGCTGTCTGTTGTATGACAGTGGTGGCTGCATAAGTGTAGTGTTTGCACGGGTTGGCAGCGGTACGAACAACTACTGGAACGCATGTGCATTGATGAAAAGACATTGTGTTATTTAGTTACTGTCATAAGAATGTTACTTAAGGTTTGCGATGGCATGATATGTGCAGGTGATCAGTTGACGATAGCACGATCGTAACTGATGCTTGCGTAAGATAGTAACATATGTTTACGGGTTGATAAACAGGTAATAAATAACACCATGTAACTAAGACAGTTGGGATTTCTAAAGAAGTAGCTTGGAGTCCTATATTGTGTGACTGCGCGGCAGGACCTGTCTGGATAACTCTGCCGAGATATTGGTTGAGTTCGTAGCATGCGTTGCGTTGCATGTTAGAGTGACTGAGAATATCGGGAGTTGTGTTGCTGTCTGTTGTATGACAGTGGTGGCTGCATAAGTGTAGTGTTTATACGGGTTGGCAGCGGTGATCGGTTGACGATAGCACGATCGTAACTGATGCTTGCGTAAGGTAGTAACATATGCTTACGGGTTGATAAACAGGTGAACCTACTTCCACAAATCCGTACTACGGACATGATCTCTACACTACAGTGTGTGCGCGCGCGTTTCTTTTCTCCCACCTCGCTTTTGTTACACGCACTTAATTCTCCCCCAATATGTTTCTCACTGGCCATGGCTTTTCTGCAACGAGAAGAACACCGGTAGGGAACCTCTGAGCTGCTGCACAACAGCATGTGTGACACGTGATAGGATGCTTCACCTTAAGTTTATGTTTCAACTAGTATAGCTATTGTTTCGTCTTGAGACATTTAGCACTTAGTGATCCAAGATATCACATAAACACTGACAACCTGTAGCAAGGCCATTTCCCGAAACTGTCTTGGCACCCCTCGGTAGGCTGACATGCTCACTGAACTGGGTGTGGCCTCCGGTAATGTGATGTCACAAATGCTGTTCTGCCAGAGGCTGTTTTCGGCTTTGACAGGCAGTTAGGCAAAATGAGAGTCAACGACGGTTGAAGGGACGACCCCGTGCAGGTGAAAAGTATGAGCTTCCTGTGTCATCCAAGATATTATGTGTTTGCCGTTGAAAAGATGGGACGGTGTAAGACGGGGTTGGAAAAAAAACGTGGGTGCCTATCCCAGGGGTACCAAGATAAAAGCCAGTTGGGTGCAAGGCGGTACAGTCCCTGGGACCGCACAGGCGACCCGATTGAACAGGAGTGGGACCAGTCCCATCCCTGCCATGGTTCCTGGGGGACCGTTTGGAACGAGCCAGAAATGGCCTGGTCCTATCCCATCCCATCCCATCCCTGCCCCAAATGAGCTGCGGGTATTGGACGGACCGTACGTCACGGACGGGGTCGAGCTGCTCTGAGATCAGAACCGATAGCCCAGAACTTATTGGAGGCCCATGCGAAAAAAATCCAAAGAATAAGATTGTTTTTGAGGCGAAGAGCTCCAACTCTGGAAGCTTTCCATAGGCGATGATGGAGCAACGCAGTAAACACACATAAGGAACCGTTTTGGTACAGAAAAATAAACAATTGCGTAGTTTTCCACGCCATTGGTCCTACGAAGAGCCACCATGCAATGTATCTCGCTCCGATTCAGCGAAGATTTAAGTTATGAATCGATATGCGCTTAGCAAGCGCCTTCCCAAAGTTGACAATTTCCGGGAGGTTGTTGATCTTTTAGGGGGCGTCCTAGGACAACTTGCCAGTCGTTTTACTGATTTTTATGGGTCTCACAGCAGACATCTCTTAGGCTTCGAATTTCTCAAAATGATTGAAACAATTGAGTAGAATCAATTACAGCCGAGATGGTATGGTACAAGCTTGTGGTCGGCCCCACGGCCATCTGAAGGAGAAGTAACTGTGAAGGGAAAGACCATCGTCTCACTAACAAGCCCTCAAGAATAAGAGGGCATCCGTGCTTGTGCTCATAGGAGAATCGCGGCGATCGCAGTATGGAAAACGAACACCGCGAATGTTCGTAAGAGCAGCAATTCAGCGTGGTCAGAATCTTGCCAGCGCAAGTGCGGATGCCCTCTAGTGTGGCCTAAAGATGCCAGCTTGTACATGCCTTACACTTTACGGGGATTGGGAGCAGGCTCGTGCTGCATATAGCATGGTCCATGGTCCCATGAGAGCTAGCAACTTCAGCCCCCCGCCCCCGCGCGCGCGCGCGCGTGTGTGTGTGTGTGTGTGTGTGTGTGTGTGTGTGTGTGTGTGTGTGTGTGTGTGTGTGTGTGTGTGTGTGTGTGTGTCTGTGTGTGTGTTGGTTGGGGGGGGGGGGGGGCTGCGTGCCACAACTATCTCGTAGTACCGGTACTGCTTGATTAACACTTTATGTGCTTTCTCGCACCTTTCGAGATAAAGGTACGTTTACTGCAACAATACATCGTACCATATTCCCATATGGTTGGCACCCCTTCTACCCATATAGAGGTGGTGGTGGTGGGGAGGGACCCAGTCACCGCTGTGGTACAGTCCTCGGCTGACCAAACACTGATGGTATCAGTGATACACAGAGAGAATTTCACTTCACACACAGAATAGCAGATGTCGAATGCAGGTACCGCGAAGTGATTGTTCGTTCCTTTGTTCGATTGAATGCGACACGGGTTAGAAGAAATATCCTATAGACGATTGCACACCCAGCTGGGTTTATCTCAATCTAACTCCCATTAGTTCGCTGTAATCGTTATTAATTCCGGGTTTAATTGGACCAGCGTAATAGTTGGTGATTACTTTAACGGAAGAAAAGGACGATTTTTGTGGAAATGGCTGATTACTGGTACGAATTGTACTAACAAAATTTTTCCTTCAGGGTCGTTAAACCATTACTATATCCAAAGCCCTCGCCATGGGACCCGTAGGTCCTTGCTTGATTTAAAGGTAAAAAGGGGGTTTCGTTTGTTTTGGACGAGATCCAAGCGCCATCACGAAGACCGCCAGGCAAGTGAGGGTATCTTCATCTTGTCATACCTTTGTTTCGATCTTGGTCTGCTCAGGCAGTCCCGTAGGACTGCAAGAGGTTCCCGGCACGGCCGGGTGTATTGCCTTCCAAAGCGGGGTCCAGTGGCTGCGAGGGCGAGCGGCCGTATGCCTTTCTTGAATCTATGCAAGAATGGGAGACTTGTTGGGGTGAACAGTAGGAAAGACTCTCGATGTGCAGAACAGTCGGTGTCAAGGTGGCGGGCGACGCATCGACCGGGGAGAACTCTGGGATTGTGAGCTGAATTGCGATTCTTGATCAGAGAAACGGTGCAGTGGAGTTCCCAAGGTATCATCATGCCTTTGAATAGGCATTTACCGCACTCCTTTCCTTCCGAGCTCCGTGAGACTCGGCAAGCGCCGTATGTCGCCGCGTAGTTGTCTGTGGATCTGTGTAGGGTTGCTTTGTGTAGAAGTTTCCGTTTACATATGTGGACAGTGCCGTGGATTGACTTTCATGGTGCGGTTATGTAGAATAGCGGTCGCGACTTACTTACGCAACCAAAGATCGGGGCGCAAATGCGCGGTTTTGGCCAGGTCCAAAAGTGTTTGAGGATGCGTTTGGCAGTTCCGATTGTTGGAGGGCTAAATTTTGAGCCTTTGCCTAAAATTGAAATGCCATTGGTCGACATTCGGAGGTCAGCACTGGGAAGTAGTCTCGGGGTTGTCGGTTATGCGTTGATTTCTGTTTCGGCTATTCTTGCTTTTGGCGTTGTAATATAGTGCTTTCACAGAACTCTTGCTGTTCATGCTTCTTATAGTACGCGAACTTCATAGACTCTTGGCCTCGAACTTCTTGATGCTTTTAGGTTGATCTGTTGGCTACCAAAGGTATGTCTTCAATTATAAAGCTTTTTGTTCTTGCCTCTATGCAAGGCTAAAGATATCAATCTTTTTGTGGTCGTAGGTCAAATCACGCTGCTTTCCGAATCATGGATGCGACTCAACGTCAATCTTTCCTCGACTTGGAAATCTACCAGCAATTAGCCAGCGCAATTTCAGGTTAATAGATACATAGAACTTAGAGTCTTCGTTTGTGGCCCGTTTGATTATAATCAAGAGCCTGAACCTTTTGATTTGTTCTCGATATCCTACCCTACTTGGCTCTTTCCCTTGTTAGTCATGTACAAAAGGTATCACGTGCTTGGGTTGAAGGGAGTAAGGGTGTCAGTTTTGCCACAGAGCGTCGTTTTGTCCTTGGACTTCTTGATACACAAGATATCATTTAGATGCAACGACTAATAACTTCTGTCACCACTACTATCAACTTTGTTTTAGGAAACCCATGGTTGTTTCCTAAACGTTTGTTTCCCTTAATGATTTTGATTTTGCGGATTAGGGAGGCTGAGTGTCCTGAAAGGCTACTAATTAAGTTTTGTCTTTTCAATAGTTTCATGGTAATGGTTTCATTAAGTCATGTTGCAGGGGATCCACTGCTTATTTAAAGATCTGAGTGGACATTTAATAAAAAACATGCAGAGGAATTGTGTTGAAAGACCAAGTGCAGAATATGCTAGCTTGTGAAGGACGGTACCTTGTGGTCTGTAATGCAGCTAGAGAACGTTGTTTGATACTTGGGATTTGTCGGTTGCAGCTAATCCCGGCTACTTTCAAAATTCTGTCGTGGATGGCAGCGCATATTCGAACGGCCCAATACCGAGCCACTACCTTTTGTCTCAGGAGTCAATGAACCGCAACCTCCAACACTCTCGGGGTAGCCTGGATTTGGACGAAGTTCTGAAGGGCTCAGCAGGTTGGGATGAGGCAAAGGTGAAGGCTGCTTCTAAAAAAAAGTCGTCATGTTCACCAAAGAGACCTCTAAACCGGGTTGTGAACCTATGCAAGGGGTATCAGAGAATGGCAGGCAACTGGTGATGGTATGCAGACACTGATCATTTCTGTAAAGGCAGCATCGTCACTGGGTTTGCAGGGGTCTTATGTACAGAAGAGAGATAGATTGACTTGGAGCCACACCCCATTTTTCATGTCCAGCAGTACCAAGTCGTGTGTGTGTTGTGTGTGTGTGTGTGTGTGTGTGTGTGTGTGTGTGTGTGTGTGTGTGTGTGTGTGTGTGTGTGTGTGTGTGTGTGTGTGTGTGTGTTGGGGGGAGGGGGCAGCTGGAAGGGAGGGACTTCGAAATTCAGCAACCTGGGGGTTCTTGACTTGTTTATGTCCGTGCATCTCTCACACTCGAGCTGGGGCTGGCAAGAAAGGAAGGCTGGATCAACAGTCACTCTTGGCCACTTGCGGGGATCTCTCCCAATTTCCAACCTGTACGAAGGTACTTTTTTTGTTGTTCTTGAACACTTGTGTGTTCCACTCAGCTAGAAAGTGGACCATGGTGTCGTCTGAACCCATTTGCAGCTCTCAACGTTCTGTCAAGGTCCCAAGCTATGTGAGATAGACAGTATTCAAGGCGTGGCATCCCCATAAACACTTGTGCCCCCATTGTGCGCTTGCAAGATGTGCCCCCGTGTGCTTCTTAGAAGACTCATTTGCCTTGGTTACACCATGGCATTTGATTTGAAGTTCAAGCCCTATGATCCGCCTGCAACCTGACATGCTATCTTTGTTTTCTTGTAGAGCCTTATGCCGCAAACTGGGAGCCTTCCAGCCTACATTTCTAATGCCTTGTCAACTGTGGGCCAAGCCAACTTTCCCACCATGAACTCCAGCAAGCCAGTATGCCGCTTTTGGCCTCAGGGTCGCTGCACGTATGGCGCTAACTGCAGGTATGTTGAAGAGATGCCCCAGTCCCCTCTCGTACGGTGCACAGGATCCTTCTGCCTCCTGCTCTGATTGGGTCTGGGGGAGGACATTGGTAGTTACACATTGGTATTGGAAACCCCTAAATCCTGGATGACATTGGTATTGCAAAGCCGATCTTGCGTGGGAAAGGTAATTACAGACGGTGTGATGGCATGCTGATGGAGGCCAAGTGTTGGGCTACAGGTTTCAGCACCCGGCTGGAATGAGAGGTCCTCAGGCGCCGGCACAGTCCAATGTTTCGCACTGCAGGTCAGCCTTTGTGGATTGCATATTCTCGTTGAGATTGCCTTCTGCTGATGCTGCACACTCATTAGCTTACCCAGATATGCAGTTGGTACCTTGATGCCTGCCAATCAGGATTGGGGTTCTATGTCTGCATGTGCATAACCCCCTCAAGCATAAACAATTGTTTGTCGAGGAGTTTTCCGTGTTGTCGTACTCCTCCCCCCGGGGAGGGGGGGGGCAGTGACAGACTTAAAAGTAAAGGCATAAGCATGCACCTCTCCACACTGTCTCTGGGATGCTCGCGCTGGCGCGCGCATACAGCGACACATTACCACACCCCTCCACACACACATACACGGATCCCCCCTGGGGCCACCCCCCCCCCCCAACACACACACACACACACACATCACACCTCCCCCCTTCTAATAAACCCATCGGGTGTAAGAGATGTTCATAGATCAAGTTGCCTCGTAATCCTTTGACCAGCTTGTGCAGTGGCTGCTGGGGCCCTCTCCATGAGGGAAGTGATGTCTAACCGAATGTTGGATTTGGCAGGTATTTCCCCCAGGGGCGGTGCCACTATGGTGACCAATGTCGCTTCAAGCATGAGTCACCTCCTGGTCGAGGGCTGTTGGCTCTCTCTGGAAGTGGAACGACAAGTACCTCTGTCGGGGGAGCACGAAACTCCCTTACTGGAGCTGGCCCAGCTTCGTTGCTCCACCCAGCCCTAAGCGATCCATTGCTTTCATCCAGTACCCTGCAGCAGCGGCTGGGCCTTGGGGGAGGCTCCCCCATGGCGGGAAGCAGTCTGCTGTGCAACACATTGGGTAGCGGACTAGGCAGCAGAGGGTTGGATTTGTTGGCTGCCACACGGGGCACGTCTGACTTGGAGAATGCTCAGCGCAATGGTTATCTAGGATTTCCTAGCCCTGGAGCTGGTGGTGACATCCTACTTGGGAATGTATGGGCCCCATGAACTGGTGCTACTCTAAGTTCTCTATACTTCTGTACCTATCAGATTCCTGTTTGGCTCTTTCCCTTTGATTGCGTTCTGGAGAGCCTGCCCAATGCTCTGTGTCAATTGACAGTAGTTGGGGTGGCAGTTGTTTCTTGTGCCTAACCCATTTTCATTTTGCACTCAAATCCTCTTGGTGGAAATTGAGTGGTCCCGTTATCTGCAAGATGTCCAAATAGCACCTTGCAGAAGGATGAAGATGGTTTCACTTCATTGAGGGATGATGTAAATTCATTGATTTACAACTTGCTCTTTGCCGGTGTGTACACATTGGTACTGGTGTGTGCTCTTGCGTACTCTTTATTCCCCTGCCACTCCCCAGTTCCCTGTGTACGCGCGCGCAGGCGAGTGTGAGAGTGTGTGTGTGTGTGTGTGTGTGTGTGTGTGTGTGTGTGTGTGTGTGTGTGTGTGTGTGTGTGTGTGTGTGTTTGTTTTTTTTGGGGGGGGGGGGAGAGAGGAATGGTAATCTCTGCTGTTGAATACATTTCAGATGGGGAAGGGTTTACGAGTTGGAAGCCAAATGGAGTAACTGTTCATAAACAAGTTTTCGAAATGGAGTTAGGTCTAAGGGGGCGGACTGGGGTTCACAGGGCATTGCTGTTGCTGCGGATGACGGGGACTACCATTTCTCAGGGCAACAGCAGATGTTGAAGCAGGTAGCAAGCCTGAATGGTCTGAATGGTGGCAATGGGAGCCTCTCATATTGATGATATGGGTCTGTGCGAGGTCTTTCAACTCATGCAACTAGGTGCAGACGCAGCAAATTTTTGTACCTGCATGCAAGGGGCCCTAGTGCTGTAGTCTGAGTTGTGCACATGGGAATCCCCCTTTTTCTTTTTTTCTTTTTTGGTGTATTTCTCGGGCCAGGGGAGTGAATATCGTATCATTGAGATTGCAAATAGAGATCATTTTGCTGTTTTTATGGCCTACAAGCTGGCTTGATGGGGCTGGATTGCTGATGAAGCATGTGACCAGCTTGCCCTCTGCGTGGCAGTGGTCGAACGTGGCGTTGGCCCCTATAAAATCCAGGGGCGACAGAAAAGTTTGAAATGTAATGTCAGTTCATCGCAGCCAGTCCAGGATGTTTATTGACAGGAAACTTAGTGTGTGCAGTGCTGTAGACCATTCTATAACCCATTGGGTTTCACAAGTGTCGAAATGTGCCAAATTCGGGTGGTTATGAACCCGTAGAGGCTGGATCCACTGATAAATGCAATTGATAATGCGGAGGCCACGAGAGCCAGAAACTAAGAAAGTTGTGCTGCATTGTCTCTTTGTTGAGCACACTACATCATGGTTGCGGATCCATATGCTGGACAGGCCTTGATGCATTGCCAACTCGTGCATGGAGCCAATGATAGATGAGATCCTGCTATGTCAGCAGTGTACTAGGCAGCAGGGATGGGTACTGCTGACATTGTGGACTTCTTTACGCAGCCAGTTTGCGAAACGAGCATTGACAGGTTTTTTTGACGAGTAACTTTGATGAAGAACAATATGCGCAACTGCTCTTTGATACACAGAGCAGCTTCCACAATTCAGATGCAATGCAGAATCCTCATACTCTTGTAGCATTGCAGCTGGCCGGATAGTTCTCTCCAAGGTGTGCGGCAGACGCAGCGGTGCATGTCCTTGCACAGAATTTAGTCTGCCGCAAGAAGTCTGGCCAGACATGGCTGCACAACTACAGTGCCAATTCCTTGAACTTTGCCACCATTGCTCAGTATATGAGTGGTGTAGGTGCTTGAATAGCAGTGAAGAAGTTCTGTGCGACTTGAAAGATCTCTATGGTGGGTTCTTGACCTGTCATAGAGAGGATTGTCCTTCAAAGCTGTAGGTCGAGTTGTGGAAGTGCCATTTTTAGCAGTTCTCCTTGTCAATTACTGAAATGCCGCAGAGTGCCCCGCGGCCCTGCGTAAGTGCTGTTTGAGCAACTTGCAGAGCAGCCATTGTCCTTGCTCTCTGCTCTTCAGGCATGAGTGTGCAAACATTTGATAGGCCTCACATTTAATTTTCAGGCAGTTGGGAGTAGCCTGTTGCAGTTAGATGTTCGTTTGAGAGCACGTATCTGTGCATTTCATGTATATCTTTCTTCCGTACCACTATGTTCCTTTTATCACGTGTCAAAAATCGCGGCTTTAACCCAGATTTTAGGGGGTTAGATTCATAATGTAAGGAAAAAAAAAAGGTGTTAAAGAAGTATCACATGGACGGTTAGACTCTATTTTGCTGTGTTCATCAGCCCTTCACTTCGGGGGTTACGTGTATGTGCAATTCATGCTGGTTGGAGAACAGGATTAGGTGGTCATAAAAATGTTCATTGGTGTTAACAAATGCAGGACCATCCTTCGGGATGTGGTTTGGGCCGACCATATTTCATTTCCGAACAGCTTAAGGGTCGGGAAGGACATTCTGCCGTTAGTCTACCTAATGATGTCCAATCCAGTTGAAGCTTGTCTCTCTGGTGGCCTCTAGATGGCAACAGAAGTACGACAGCTTGGTTGAGTGGGGTGGGTTACCCCCTTCTTGGGCTGTTTCGCTTGTTGGTGTGTAGGTGTCTTACGTCTGCTGCTGGAACAATGCCCGTGAGGCATAACTCCTCTCGTGTCCTATGTCTAGTAGAGCGAGCAATGTTGGCTGAGTGGCCACCCTATGTGGCCAGTCAGTGGGGGGGAATAAAAGTTTCAGGGCAGGCAAAGTTGAAGACAGAATTTCTTGGTTAAAGGTTGTGGTGGTCCACTGGTGTGACGGGCCATCCAACCAAGGGACAGGCCGACGCTTTTGTTTAGGGAGTGCGAATCATAAATATACTTGCGGCATATACATGTTCCAAGCAGTTTTTGGCTGTCCAAGCCTTAAGATGTGTAGCCTCTCGTATTTAG
>KV908345.1:180000-182500 GCA_002005505.1 Botryococcus braunii | reverse complement strand
AAGCGTCACAGCACTTCCGGCCTCTCTGGAATTCTAGTTGGTAAACGCCCTCCTTGTCCAGCAGTGGACATATTGTCGCACAGCAACCTAACTCGTACACCCCTTCATACCCAGACTACTATATCGCAACGCAGACGCCTGTCTTGTAACCCACCAGGTTGTTGGGATAGCCAATGAACCACTAGGGATCGGTTGAATGCAGATGTGCCTGGCTGTACTGTTCCTCAAGGGCTTGGTTATGCTGGGTGGAGTAAACGAAGCCTCGTGTAAGTACGGGCCGGGGGGGGGGGGGGGACGGGGAGGGATTGTGGCTTTTACGTAATGTCTCCGCGTGTGCCGGGTCATGCACATTTTACCTTTTTCTAGCAGTGCAAGCTTACTGGTACTGCACCTAGCTGCCTGCGGCTGCTGGGTTCAAATCCATGTCCCACAGGTTTGAAATTAAAACTGAAGCATATCCCAACCGCAAACCATGTATCCTACATGCTGATCTCCGCTCCAACAGTTCCTTATGTGTTTGTGTGTAAGTGTGTGTGTGTGTGTGTGTGACACACACACACACACACACACACACACACACACACACACACACACACACACACACACACAACCCCGTGTGCGCTGTGTCTGTACCTGTTTTCCTGGTTTTGGGGCCCTCTTCCTCCTTTCCAATTCGGGGTGTCAATTCTTCGCATACTCCGACACTTATGCCCCATGACACTTTCGCCTGGCCAGTCCAAGTAGATAATACAAATTTTACGTGTTTTGTCACCCTTTGGCATGCACAGGCCAGCAACGCTGGTACCTATTGGCCCTACAAAGGACCCTACTGCCTGTAATGACACAATGCCCCGTGAAAGCCACGTTTAAGCCTTACTAAGCGTTACCACTTCAAGCACGAGAGAGGGCAGGGGCGAAGAAGCAAAGGAGTGCCTTAAGCAAGGGCCGATGGTGACCCCTTGATTGGATGCAAGTGAAAAACCACATGGCCATGTGATTAACTCCTTAAAACCCGCCAGGGCACGATGTAACGCAATATGCATACAACGTCGAGCAGTAACCACGAGGACATGCATAGACAACCGCCAGATTGCTTCTATTGCTTTAATTACACGTCAATTGCAATCATCAACCAACAATCTGGTGCCACTACATGTAGCTGCCTAGTATCCAACAACGACTGACTTCCTACAAAACTCCCTTGTATGGAATGAAATACCGACTGGAATTTTACTGCGCCTAAGGTATACTGAAGCAAAACTCCTCACGCTGGTGAAGCGAACCGTTGTGTCCCAATGTGGGGAAAATCCGTGATAGATAAATACACCTGAACATATGATACACATCCTAACTACATCAAAACGAAAAAATGTTCTCTAAACGCACGTGAACTTCATGACCGGTTCAGACATTAGATGCTATCTATGGATTGACGTACTCGCCATGCCGTACGGAATGCTACACCTCCCTCTTAAGTTTCTAAGCCCTCTCAACGTCTTTTACAAAATCTAATTATATTTTCCTTCTGGAGTAGCTGTAGTGAAGTGCACTGTGCGACCGCATTGCCTCTAAAGACCCACACCTGTATATGCGCCATATGGCGGTACGAAAAGCACGCACATGTGCAGGGCGATCCCTCTCCTGTGCTGTTGCTCTCCTGGATGCAACATACCTTTCCTTTCCTTTCCTTCGTGGGGAAGTCTTCCTTGGCCTACCCAAGCTGCTGTAAGAGTTGCTCTGCAACCGCGGCCTCACGAGCTCTTACATAGGCGCCTTCCAGAAGCTGCTTAAACTTGGCCAGGCCGCTTGAAGTTGGCATTCCACACACCTTAAAAAATCCAGCCTTCCAAGTTGTTCAAAACCAGTGAAAATACAAAACCAGTCAAAATCCAAAACCAGTCAAAACTTCAAAACCGGTCAAGAGATCGAAGTGCAAATCGTGGAGCGGAAGTCGGGAACGCAAGGCGAACCTGACTTGGCCCTAACAAGCCAGCCTCCGGGCCTCGTGCGGTCGGGCCAGCAGGCGACCCTAGGAAACGTCTCCGGTGATTGTGCAACCGCCGCCTTCCGTAGCCTCCGGCCCCAACATGCCAGCCTCCTCAGATACTCTGACAGCCCCATCCAGCCAAGCCATGCCCCAGGCTGTGCTGTAACCAGCCAATCCGCCTGTTTCAACGCACATCGACCGCATGACCACGCCTTGCGCTGCGCACAATCGCAGTCGCAACAACACTACTGGGCGCACCATGTGATCTTACACACCTGCTGCGCCCAATCACAATCACGCAATCTTAAATGAAGGACTGAAGCAGGTCCGAAACCGCAAGCGATGTATTCTACATGCTGATACGCGGCAGCCCAGGGGCTATGGATGCGGCCATCCAAGGCCGCACACTGCACATTGCAAAGTCCTCGGGCAGCTGACAGGTACCCCTTTGCTAATGGCACGTGCACGCAAAAGCACGCAGCTGGTGCGGGCCATAAGAGATGCCGAATTTGC
>KV908345.1:172500-175000 GCA_002005505.1 Botryococcus braunii | reverse complement strand
TGTGTGTGTGTGTGTGTGTGTGTGTGTGTGTGTGTGTGTGTGTGTGTGTGTGTGTGCACCCTTCCCTGTCACAGAAGCAACAAGGGACAATGTCCCTGACGTGCTTATACATGAAGGCTAGCTATCCCAGCCATCCCGAAAGGGAGGGCATGCGGTCCCAACACGGGAAAGGGAAAGAAAGTGTGCCGTCTTGATGTGCAAAACGAGAAGGGCAGAGCCTCCCTGGCTCGGGAAGCGAAAGAAGTGACACACCTGCGGTGTTGTCTGCGGCGTGCGGACAATCTCCAAAAGAGGCATCACATGGGCGGGGCTGAAAAAGTGGGCCCCCAAGATGCGGCCTTGTGCGTGGGTCTTGCCCCCAATCAACGTTATGTCGATCGTGCTCGTGTTGGACGAGAGGATGGCTTCTGGCGGGCAAGCCCTCTCCAGATCCGCAAAAATCTGTTGTTTTAATTGCACGTTCTCCACGGCTGCCTCGATCACCTGTGCGTGCCGACCCTCCCCCCCTTTAACTTTCCCGATGCTTTTCAACTTCCTGCCTCCCCAGCTGTGCCCTGCCACATAGACACTGCCTTTATATATGCCTAACACAGCTGCAGTGTCAACCCAAGCGCCTGCCTGTACATGTTGGCTCTCCGACATGTGTGCGCCTCGTTCAGAAAGAATATGCAAAGCATGAACTCAAGTAGCCTTCTCCTCATACACGACCCTTCACCTTAGATATTGCTTGGTACGATGTACAAATATCCGGCTGGATTTCCTGGAAGACTGTGCCCTCCTTGCGAGCGGTCATGTGTACAACAACCGCCCATCCACTGCCCACTGTCATGTAGGCCATGTGTCCTCAATGTGTGCTCATTATGCAAAATGTATCAGCCATGGGTGTCCAGGACCAACACAACACAAGGCTGTGTGTCCTCATTGCCACCTTTTGTGCAACAACAATAGCCAATTCACTGCCCTCTGTCATGCGTGCCCTGCCACATGCAGCCTGCAGAAAACTGCTGGTTGCAAAGACTGCGTCTCGGTTGGCAAGAGAATAACGAAAGAAGAAGAAGAAGAAGAAGAAGAAGAAGAAGAAGAAGAGGAGGAGGAGGAGGAGGAGGAGGAGGAGGAGGGGGACGGGGAGGAGAAGAACAAGACGGAAAAAAAATGTGATGTGTACTATTCTCTTGAAGCAGCCTCCAAGCATGCATGAGGCTCACCCAACTGCTAAATGAGAAGTCTTATGATTTACCTCGCAGAGTGAAGGGATGTTTTATAATATACCTCGCAGAGTGACATTTGGTGAGTTTGGTGGCAATGCAAACCAAACAAACAATCGACACGAACCATCTGCACCAAGCCAGGCCGCATTGGCTCCAGCAGGCGAGATGGGAATCCAAACGCTGCGGCTAACAACTGAATAACCGTCTCCCCTACTCAGAAAATGACGAGCGAGAAGGCATTTCTAAGAAAAGAAACAGACAATAGAAAGGAAGAGGGGGCAAAAGCAGAGGGAAAAAAAGCTGTCCCCTGCATTCTGGGAAGATAGAGGAGGACGGACCAGGTCAACGGTCTTGAAGTCATCATATGTGAGTGTCCCAATGACAAGGCCGAGAGCCTTCTCTGCAGCCTCGGGGGCCATGCGGCCCTTCTTCACGCGGCTCATCAGATTGGCCCGAATCCGGCCCACCCCATCCTGCATCAGTGCCATGCCCCTCTCCAATGAGAGGGGGGGGGAGGGAGAGAGAGGGGGGGGAGAGAGAGACACAGAGAGAGAGAGAGAGAGAGAGAGAGAGAGAGAGAGAGAGAGAGAGAGAGAGAGAGAGAGAGAGAGAGAGAGAGAGAGAGAGAGAGAGAGAGAGAGAGAGATGATCATCTATAGAAGCATTCCAGTGGTGTTCATGTATGACTCATCCGCTTCATAATGTTGTCTCAGAGGTGCTCTTGCTCCCACACATCTGACTCACAATATTCTTTTAAGAGGCAACCTTGTCCCACAGGTCTGCCCCATGCCATTCTCTCAAAAAGTCTCATGCCCGGCATTCTGCACCACGCTGCACACTACTCTCTCACAAAGAAAGTATCTGCCTCGTACTATTTTCTCATGCAAGGCACCAGAGGACAGTTCGGTATGGGCCTAGGAGGTGCCCCAGCCAGCAATGATATACTGGGAAACAGCATGTTTAAGAAGACCTTCCACCCCTGGGTGCTTCCCCCCCCCCCCCCCGGGGCGGGGGGTGAAGGGGGAGACGGTGGAGGGGCACCATATATCTGGCTGGAGAGGGGGAAAGGGCAACATAAATCTGAAGCACCTAGCATCCTAGCATCTACTCTACGAGGCCCAATGCTTGTAGCTTTTCTGCAGAATGGGCCAGGGAAAGCAATTGTTAGGTGCCAATCCAAGGGTACCGAGAGAGACCCCAGAGGGCTGAGCCAACCCACCACTCGAAAGATGTGTCACACACACAAGATGTGTACAGGCAGGCTCCTATAAAACCACTGGCTGAGGCATGTA
>KV908345.1:167500-170000 GCA_002005505.1 Botryococcus braunii | reverse complement strand
AGGGCGGAGAGGGGGAGAGGGAGAGAGAGAGAGAGAGGAGAGAGGAGAGAGAGGAGAGAGAGAGAGAGAGAGAGAGAGAGAGAGAGAGAGAGAGAGAGAGAGAGAGTATGTGTATGTGGGTGTGTGTGTGTGTGTGTGTGTGTGTGTGGTGTGTGGGGGGTGTGTGTGGTGTGGTGTGTGTGTGTGTGTGTGTGTGTGTGTGTGTGTGTGTGTGTGTGTGTGTGTGTGTGTGTTTGTTTTAGACTGGGGTGGAGAGGAGGGGAGGGCATTGAGAGAATCAGTAGCAGTAGTGAGGACTCAGAGGAAAAAAAAAAAAAAAAAAAAAAAAAAAAAAAAAAAAAAAAAAAAAAAAAAAAAAAAAAAAAAAAAAAAAAAAAAAAAAAAAAAAAAAAAAAAAAAAAAGAGAAGAGACAGGAAGGCATCCATCCGTACGTGTTATCAATGCCGCCGCCGCCCCCTTTGGCGAACTCGTTAATGTCGAAGCCAGCGCTGAAACGACCGTTAGCCCCAGTCACAACAATTGCACATACATCCGGCAGCGAGTGTGCCTGGCGCAGTCTGTCAAACAAACCTCCCAGCACTGCAACCCAGCATAACAAGGAAGCATCATAAACGTGTACCTTGGTTACACCAGCTTTGGCAGGCAAAACCTGTCAGAAAAAGCAGCAGGATACCTTCAACCACAAGTTCGCGGCCTCACATTGGAGCTGTGGGACCCCGTATGCATCGAAACACGATCGAGGCAGTCCTCCCTGTTCCTTTGGCCCTCAAACACTCCACAGTACTCCACCATAGATAGATACGACCAGTTACCAAGATAGGATGAAAGCATAGCTTTAAAAGCATCATGGGAAAGTGGATAAGTTTAACTTGGGGTTCCAGTTACATTTATTTACGAGGCTCTTATGTCCCTGTCAGTAATGGCAGAAGGGGATTGCATGTCACATCCAATGTACTGTCTCAGAAAAACGCTTGCCGGTAAGCATGCAACACACCCAAAACTATATCCAATCGAACTCATTAAATCAGCTGCACTGATGTTGCTGTTTATCAGCCCGTGACAGAGAGCTGCCACACGGCGGCGACTACCATGTCGCACGTGCGCTCACTTCACGGCATCTTGGCATTGCGAACTTCTAAGGCGTGCTTGTACTAAAGGGCGTTACCTTGATCATTTTGATGATACTAGCTAGGCAACATTCTCACGAAACTGTCAACAGGTCATGACCTTTCACCGTTTGCATATGCCTGAACACTGTCAGCTTGAAATGGAGCAAAAGCAGACTACACGCAGGATAGGGACTTCGAATCAGTGATAAAGACCAGCGCTTCCGTTGGAAGCAAATTCCTACCTTTCGGGTGTAGGGCGTTCATCGGTGGATAGTCCAGAGTGATAACAGCAACTCCATCGCCACCAACATCGAGATGAACACTTGGTTCTGGCATCTTTGCAAATGTTGGATAACTGTGATTCTCTCTAATGACCTATCGTTGTATTGAGACGTCGACGTTCTAATAGCGAAAGGGTCCTACTCAGCACTTTCCGGGGCCTGCTGACTCGGACAGCACGTGCACTCTGGCCATTTCCGTCGAGCCCTGCGGGAGCCGAGCTAGGGTCTGCCGTGGGAGGTGTGCAGGTCCGTGAGATGTTGAAGAAGTGAAACATTGGAGAAGTGACACCGTTTTTCCAAAATATTGCAGAAGTGACCCAGATCTTGCGTACGAGACTCTGGGTCTCAAATCCGGGCTCATGTAATATCACCCAAGCAAATTGCGGGAATGCGCACTCACGCGCGCCGGGGAGTGTGTGTGTGTGTGTGTGGTGTGTGTGTGTGTGTGTGTGTGTGTGTGTGTGTGTGTGTGTGTGTGTGTGTGTGAGAGAGAGAGAGAGAGAGAGAGAGAGAGAGAGAGAGAGAGAGAGAGAGAGAGAGAGAGAGAGAGAGAGAGAGAGAGAGAGAGAGAGAGGGAGCGAGCGAGCGAGAGGAGCTGGGGGAGAGACAAATGGGGGAGAATAGGGTTCACTCTTAATTTTAAATGGGGGAGAAAGAGAGAAGGGGAGAGAGACGAGAGAGCGAAAGAGAACGACGAGAGAGATAGAGAAGCGAGAGACAGAGAAAGAGTGCGATAGAAAGGGGGATGAGGGGGAAAGGCAAGGCAGGGGGGGATGGTGGAGGATAGGGGTGTGTGTGTGTGTGTGTGTGTGTGTGTGTGTGTGTGGTGTGTGTGTGTGTGTGTGTGTGTGTGTGTGTGTGTGTGTGTGTGTGTGTGTGTGTGTGTGTGTGTGTGTGTGTGTGTTGGTGGGGAATGACAGGAAAAGGGGGAGGGGGTTAGCAACAAATGACTGGGCGAGTACGGACGCGGCACAGAGGCAAGCACCCTGGGGGGGGGGAGTGAGTGAGTGAGGGGGGGAGGGGGGGAGAGAGAGAGTGAGAGAGGGGGGGGGGAGAGAGAGAGAGAGAGAGAGAGAGAGAGAGAGAGAGAGAGAGAGAGAGAGAGAGAG
>KV908345.1:150000-162500 GCA_002005505.1 Botryococcus braunii | reverse complement strand
TTCAATATTCAGCAGAGTTTGATAGGCCTCATTATTGCTGTGGACTCCCACAACTTACCCTCTGTGCCCGATACACCTGTCCAGTATGTTTGAGTGCAAGTTCAAGTGCACTGAAGGGGCATACGGGCACTAGACCACAAGAGGCGGCGCCAATGGGGAAGTGTGTGGTGCAGACTGTCAAACCGGACTTATCGAACTTTGAGGATAACAGTGCATGGCCGATTCTCATCGACGAATTTGTGGAGCACATACGGGAAAGCCAAAAGAAGAGCGACTCTATGGACCTGGACTAGTCCCTTTCCGTATTCCTACTATCGCTCATGTAACAAGAACCAGGAGGCTCCTGGAATGCGACTCAACCTTGCTTTCCTTGGGCTTTGATCGGCCGTGCGGAAAGTTCTGGATGGCTTCCTTAGGTGGGCAGGACACCGGTTTCTGTGTTGTGGACGGGCTTTGGGCGATGTAGAGCTGCTTGGTGTTCATGTTGTTGCACTATCATCGATGCAGTTGGGGGTGGACCCTTCCAAGTAGTTCTGTCTTTACGAGAGTGGGATAAAAAGTCCAGCCCAACGTGCAACGACCCAAACCTGAAGGTCTTAAGCTTATAACCCTTTTGCTACGCAAAGAAATTCCCCCTTCCCTCCCGCCCTCCCTCTCCCCCTCGTGTTTCTGGCTGCACCACCTTTTGTCTCGGGGCCCTAGATTCCGCGCACCCACATGCAAGCTTTCTGGTGTGCGGTTAGGACAGGCTTCACTCTTTATATTAAAGAAATCGAAAGAGATCAACTTTCTTTGCTTTCATCATTGTAAAGGAGTGAGGAGCAGGCCTTAGGCTAAGGCGGCATGCTGAAATGTTGTGTGAAGTGCTTGGCAGCCCCCCCCCCCCCCCCAAAAAAAAAAAACAAAGATGACAGACCTGGCGGTGCAACAATCAGGAAGCAAGTCTGGTCAATGACAACTTCCAAAAGTTCTCCTTCCACATCAGGTTCTCCCCTCGTGCAATGTTGGCTAGGTTTAAGAAGTTGGCAATCCGGTTCAAGAAAGGCATGGCATCCTTGCCCAGTTCTTCCAAGGTCCTCTCGGAAACCTTCGGTCCACTTCCAAGCATTTTTTTAAAGGCTGGGCATCCTCACGCAGTTTAATATTAAGAATCAAGCTTGTCCAGGGTCCTCTGGGGTGCCGTCGGTCCGAACAAGTTTTTAAAGTGACATTATACAATGTCACTGTATAAACTGTGAGATATATATGGATAGACATGTAGTGGATACACATGTACTTACAGGTTTACCCTCCAATTCCATGGCAGCAGCACCGTAGTACTAGTTCTCCCCCTGTGCCTACGGGATGATTGTTGTCGCAGCACTCTACGGGTTCTCGATCATCCACAAAACCACCTGCTGAACAAAAGCAAGAAGATGCATGATTATCAAAAGCTTCAAACAACGAATATCACGCCTTGGGAGTCAACGATGTGCCCAGTAATCAGCAACATGATGATGATTTACAACACTAGCTTATACTTAAAACCCGCAGGCAAATGCATCTCACACTGTGGACCACACGAATTCATGCGGGCTTGGCACATCTTATAAAATCATGAAATCGGTCAACACCAGGGGAGCCCCACGAGTCCATTGCAAGCAGAATAGTACATCACGACCTTCCCTGACAGGTCATTCCCGTCAATCGTACCTAGACTTCTCTGAGTCTATGCGACAACCCTGCAGCTGCCAAATGTCAATCGTCCGAGACCTAATCGTCTTAGAATATCGGAATCTAATCGTCTCAGACCTAATCGTTGTAGAGTACCGGTATACCGGTACCGGTTAGAAACGTTCTTTCTAAATCATACATGCGTGTGCTCAAAGGGTGCCAATCCCTTCATATCAGGACTCAATACGCCTAGCCATGGCCACCACTCCACAGTCGCAACTTATATCATATACATTAAAGACGAGGTACTGATGTTCGCCGCATCCAGAGTGGCCTCGATTGCACACACGTCCTAAACATCTATGCAGCGTATTTGAAAGGAGAAGTTAATCTGGATCGCTGCTGTGAGGCTGCAAGGACACTTTCATAATCAGATAGCTCAGGAGCTGGAGTTAGGACCAGTCAGACTGCTCAGCACCTATCAAACCAATCAAAAGAGGCCGGCCCAGATCTCCCTCACCCCCAGTCAAGCAGGTGAGAGGCCCTTGAAATTTAAACGTTTTGAAGATCGTTTTGCAGCAGCTGCAGCGTTGACCTCAAATGAAAGCCATACTACGCAGACGAGATTTGTGAATGATACAAATCTCGGGTGACGAACTGAGCTTGACTGCTAGATTGAAGTACATATGTAGTTCAGGACAGTACCATCACAGCTGACGATAACTTTTCCTGCTTCAATGCTTTGGATGATCACACAAAGCAGAGAGCTAGGACACGTACTTGGGAATCGCACGTGCACAAAGAATCTGCTAGGGGGGATTTACTGGTAAAGTATGTGTACGATCCTAAGGCCTTCACGCCATGCGTATGAAAACCCTCTAGTTTAAGACACGCCCCCAAAATACCGGCGCTCAAATGTGTCTGCTGTATGGTGGTGCAGTATCAAAGAACTTCCGACCCACACGGGGAGTCTTTGCAGAGGTTGAAAGCAATTTTCGAAGCCGGCTATGCAAGAAGCCTTTCGAACGCTTCAGCCCGACAAATGCTGAAA
Source organism: Botryococcus braunii (assembly GCA_002005505.1). Lineage (NCBI taxonomy): Eukaryota > Viridiplantae > Chlorophyta > Trebouxiophyceae > Botryococcus > Botryococcus braunii. Next base: position 159,796 of record KV908345.1, on the reverse strand, counting down.
AGTGCTCACACCCTCCCACTATGCCTTATTGTCTGAAGTACCAATCCACGTATCACAGCTCTTCAAGACCGAACTTTCGCATCTTCATCTCACAATCTTCGGAAAGCCCAGTGTGCCCCTAATTTTACAAAGCTCACACAACTCCAAGGTACACAATAAAGAATTAGGGCATGTCATGTACATGGCCAACACAGCTCACTGACCTCTTGCATTTCAACCATCTAATCGGCCGAACAGCACAAGTTTTCTTGACAAACACAACGCTGCTAAACACACATCACAACCTTCAAAACGCAAACCACCACAAACAAGCTTCAATGATTGTCATTCGTCCGACAGGTCCTCCTTGTGTAAGCGTCCTGATACTTCTGACCAATACAGGCTTCCAAGCCTTCGATAGGAACCGGCGCAACTGAACAGTGCATGCGAGCAGCGCCTGCAACGGTAGAAAGCGACCATTAACTGCTTCCCGGAAGCGGCCGCTTTACTGCGCTTCCCGAAAGCGGTGAAAACCACGGATAGTTCTCGTACAGCGCAAGATCACACAACAAGGGGCCCCATGGACACACCACATCCTGCTGCATCCTACGGGCCCGTCTCCCTAGTAACTGCTCGGTGAATGATACACATGTAACTCTTTTAGTTTCAATGGAATGATACCGCCACTGCATATATCGACATGTGAAACCTACACACTCAAATTTGAGCTTCTCTGTTGACATAAGGGGATCTAAACCTGCACGTGACAATTAAGCTCCCCTGCGGTGTGGCTCTGAGTTGTGCAATAACCCTTCTGGGACTGCACGGGGCACATCTAACAGGTACCAATCATATCGGTTCCCTTCAGCTCACCATTCTTGCCACCAACCAGGCCCCCAAAGCCACCCGGCCCAATGGAACTGATAACCTCAGGCTTCTGGCCAGAGACACATCGCAGCAGATCCCCATGCACTGGAATCCCGGATTGGACAGGTGGAGCAGATGCGGGCTTGAATGAATGCAAGACCTCCCCAAACCGATGCATGCCTTCTACGATTTCTGCATCTGTTGCACTCGAATAAGATATGCGTGCACAGGGGCAGTGCTTCTCTGAATCTGGCCCATCGCAAGCCGCAAGCCGACCTGTATTTTGGACCACAGCCAATCAACCCTCAGTTCGCAGAACTGCACTACTACACAGGCACACATCCTTCAACTCAGCACGTGATGTTTATGCAGATATGAACGTGCCCGCGGCACACACACACACACACATACACACACACAGACACGTGTGTGTGTGGGGCGTGTGGCTATGTGTGTGTGTGTGTGTGTGCGTGTGTGGGGGGGGGGAGAGGAGATGAGGGGAAGGAAAGCCTAACGATCAAGACCCTCCACACCAAAAAACCTTCAACTCTTTTTTATTGATTGGGTTTTCACCTTATTCTCCCCCTTTTCTGTTTCAGAGGATTTCTTTGCTGTTGTCTCTTTCCCTTTTCTCCCCCGGGGGGGGGGGTGGGAAGGGTGGGGAAGGGGGCGGGGATACGGAGGTAATGGAGCATTCAACCGGGAAAATATCAAATGTGAAGGCAGGAGCATACAGAGCCAGTTAAGCAGGCAGGCAGGCATGAGAGAGAAGGAGGTGCAGAGAAGATGGGAAGATGAGGATGACGGGAAGAGGTGAAACCCCGAGGGGTGCGGGCGGGGGACGAAAATGTGGTGAGGATTGAGGGAGAGGTGAAGGAAGAGAGAGAGAGGGGGGGGGGGGGGAGGGGGTGTGCAGGCACACAGGTGGGGCGTGCGCATGCGCAATCGTGTAGCACGCATGCATGCGCATATATACACAACACACACGCACGGCACGTACGCACCTCTCTCTCTCCTCTCTCTCTCTCTCTCTCCTCTCTCTCTCTCTCTCTTCTCTCTCTCTCTCTCTCTCTCTCTCTCTCTCTCTCTCTCTCTCTCTCTCCTCTCTCTCTCTCATACACACGATAAGAGGAAGATGAGAGGGGGGAACAGACAAACACAGAGAGCAATCGCAGGAGAGAAAAAAAAGAGGCCAGGGAGCAAGGAGAGGGGCAGGGCTATGAGAGAGAAAGCCCAAAACGCAATGAGTCGTGAAAGATGGTCCTGGGGTCCAAAAAGGCAAACTTGAAAGCCTATGAAGTACAGGGAAATGAAAATTAAATAAATAAATAAGAGATGAACCCTCATACTGTAGTTTTTGCACAACCACCGCTCAGCAAAGCTTGCGCAGCCACCGCTCTACAGCTTTAACATCCAGTTCTCTTACCTGGCACGACGACAACTTTCTTGTCTTTCAGGAGCTCCAGCATGTCCTGTAGGTCAGTCAGCCCATCTACAGTGACCTTGACCCAGAAAAACATCCCTGCCACAGGCTCCTCCCACTCTGCCAGGCCCTTCAAAGACTTTTCCGCAGCCTTGCAGATCAGTTTCGCGCGCCGGCTGTACTCTGACTGAACCTTGCGGACGTGGGCATCAAAGCCCGCCTCGCCCCAATGCTCCAGAAGCTCACTCACGATCACCTTGCATAGCCAAAAGGCAATAGAGTCAGGCACCATTCCATATGTCCAGTGGAAAGGACCAGCCAGCAGAGATCAAAGCCACTGTAATATGAGAAGTCCCATTTGTACTTCACAACCAAGAAGAATTAAATTCCAGCTCCTAGACAATCAAAGGACATATATAAAGCAAGCCGGTGGAAGTCCAGCCCAGCTTAGTTAGAACAAAGCGGCCCGGCACAAGTCCTGGCCAGTTGATAAAAAGCTGCCCAGGCAATCCAGGCAGTTTATACCAAGCTGCCCAGTCCAAGTCCAGGCCAATTTTATACAAAGCTGCCCAGTACGAGTCCAGGCATGTTGTCCCAAGCGCCCAGTACAAGTCCAGGCTAGTTTATACAAAGCTGCCCGGCACAAGTCCGGCCCAGTTTATACAAAGCAGCCCAGTGGAAGACCAGCCCAGTTAGTACAAATCAGCCCAGTAGTCACACCTGTGACATGGCAGGCGCTCCCAAGCTGATCCCATGTAAGTAATACACCAGCTTCTCGATGACAGCTGGGGCAGCTGTGACCCATCCGAGCCGCAACCCCGGCACCAACACCTACACAACGTCCCAAAAACTCTTCGCTCTGCATGTTTTGATTAACACACTCTTTGAACGACCTCCGAGCATCATGCCAAGGAGGTACACAGACATCTACTCAAGCGCCGTGCACAGCTTTGATAAATGCATGCTTCTAAGACACAAAGTGTGAGCTTTTCTAGAATGGGCAGGCTCTTATGTAGGCCGGCAGTCTGCCATGAGCGTCACCATCAGCAACTTCTTTTCAGTCACATGGACTTGAAACCTTCAATCACTGAACACCAGGAGGATTCCCAGAAAGTGCTCCAATGTTCTTAACATCCTTGATGGTAAGAACAGGCCCTGTTTTGCTGAGTAGAGGGCTGAACGAAAAGATTTAGACAATTTTGCTATCCATGCGCTGGGACAGACCCTGAAAAGAAAACTGGGCAGGCCAACATTTGTAAATCGAAACACACACACACACACACACACACACACACACACACACACACACACACACACACACACACACACACACACACACACACACACACACACTCTACTCATGTACTGAAACGCCTTCTCTACTGATATGCTTCATTCCATAGTAATGTCAACATCATGAATTCAACCCCAAGGGTTTAACTCCTGCATGCAGGCCGCGCAGACACAATGCCATTGGTACTTTGAGGCGAGGCACGTGCCTTTGCAAAGCTGTCAAGCCTTATCACGCGGCCATCTGTGTCCAAAGATAGATAGCTGGTGCCCAAGTTCTGTAAGCCTCCGGGTGTCCCTCCCGGACCTCTTTTGAACTGTAAGTAGAAATATGGGTCGTCCTCCAGTATGAGAATGCCATACTGTTGACATAGCTTATAAACTGCCTGCTTCCTTTCCAAAGACGTCACTGCACCTGTGCAAACATCCAGAGCTCAACAAATCGACCGCATTGAAGGGCAAGGGGTTATCCTTTAAGCCATATTACAATGCCACCAACCCGCTCGGTCTTCCAGAACAGCGTGTCCTCAGTGTCGGAGGATACTTGTAAAAATCCTCGATGCTGCCAGGAAGCAACAAGAGCAAAAGCCCCACTGGCTCGCAACCGAGACAAAACGCGTCAGAGAAACAAAATTTTGATGGGGTTAACAAGATATGGCACGCCTGCAACCTGCTGAGATTGAAAGAAAAGACAGGCGCTATACAAAAATCTTTGTTTAATGCTGGACATCCATGAAGAAGGGTCCAATACAAGGCGGGAGAGACAGCTCACCTGTAGGATTCTGGCCTGTAGGCACCGTGTATAGTAGGCGGGGTTTAGAACCACCCGGAGCAAACTCACCACTCAAGATGGCTGCTAGAGCTTCGGGAATAATTCCTTCACTATCCATCGGCACTCCCAAAACATTCAGATTGCCTGGGAGCACCATAGCCTCGTACATGTGTGGGTACGTGTGCTCTTCTGTCAAAAATGTAGCTCCGGGGTCCAAGAAAAGGCGCAAGACGCTCTGCATTGTTGCAAGGGGTAAGTCTGTGCTGTCATTAATATCAATTCCATCTCGTAGTCATGCGCTGTCTTGGCCTCAACCGCCATCATAGAAGAAGACCCGATTAAAGGAGTGTGAAACGCCAGGGTCTGGGTTCTAAACATCGACTCTGCAAATCTCGATGCGTAAACTAACAACCCTTACATCAATTTCCATTATCATGCTCTACAGTGGGTTTCCTCATAATCCTTTCTACCCGTGCTAGCTGGTCTAGGATGTAATATGTCTCTGTTTTCCTTCCTCCCCCCCCCCTTCCACCCCAAACAAGCTCCTACTCCTTCAATGGAGCGCTTGTCTCCAAAAAAGATAGTGCATGAAGTTATATGTTGGGACTTACTTCAATAGTTGCATTGCTTCCATTTGTGACCATCATGTCATGAGGATACCTTGGGTGGTGCAAGTGGTTGACATGTTCTTTCACCCAAGTCATAAGAGGCGCGAAACCTTTCATTGCAACACTGTATTGCTGCGCTGCCGCTACCTGCATAGCATGATCTATTGAAACAGAGAGATATGATTAACTCAATCTATGCAAAACCAGTACCAAAACAGTTGAACCGCAGACATTACATCAAAGCATGTATGGTATGCGTGTGAGAACACTGCTTGACACTCAGGAAAGTTCAAATTCCAGTCTTCAGACTCAAGTGAGGAGTTGGGTCGGCCACCCAAGGACACCGTTATGAACAAGAGCAAGCAGGAAGTCCACCTTGGATGGTTCGCTTATCTCGAAAGAGCTCCCATCCCGAAGCTTAAACGATATGCTCTCAAATGGGAAAGCATCTGCAGGTGGAAACCCGCCGTGCATCCCAATGACCCCCGGAACTCCACTGAAGGCGGTAATCAAGGACCGAAGCGCTGGCATCCTTCTCTTGCGTCCCTCTATTGAAAACAATTCAGCGCAATCCCACGATGAACCATGGTTACCATTTGCGGTCGCCTCCTCATCCATAACACGCTGGCGCTTTGCTTGTCCACCTCGTTCCTCAGAGGTCCCGCCGAAAGGTAGCTCAGCGGCGGCTGGCGGCATCCTAGTGTTACAACTAAAGTTAAAGATATTGCAATACGATGTCTTTTAACGGTGAGCAAACAGCAACTTTAGTGATCCTCGTGCAGAACAGCACGTAATACATCATGTTGTGGTCACAAACGGTAGTGAGTCAGTACTAGCTCTGACTGGCCATTGCCAACATGCGGGCGTGGCACGGTGACGCCACCCCAAAACGGCGGTCTGCCAGAAGTTCCGCGGAATCTGGAAGACCGACACAAATAATACATTGTTGTACATGCTACAAATACTCTGTGAGTTTATTACATGGTTATCTTCTACGTTCTGTTGTACATTCTCCCAAACTTCTATGCGGCATATGCTTCAAGTATACACAATGTCGCTCCTGTACAATAAGAGTATGCACTTACAAGTCAGGTATTTTCAGGCACCTGATGAACGGTCCTCCTAAGTAATTTTCAAAAGAAGGTGGATGCAAATTAAGGCACTACAGAATCGTTTGGGCTCATCAGAAATATGAAACACAGGCTAGTGCTACATGAGTAAGATTGGCAAGGGAAAACAACTAGCGACTGGTGTTTGAAGGCAAGGTGCTGGACGTAGTTGCTGCACTGGAAATGCACTAGTGTACTGTATCAGAGCTGTTCGCGAGACAGACTGAGAGGGGGAGGGGAGGGAAGAAAGGGGAGAGGGAGAGAGGGAGAGAGGAGGAAGGAGGCAGAGACAGAACAGAGAGGAGGGGAGGGGGAGGGTGGGGCGAGGAAAGAAGGGGGGGGTGAGAGCGGGCGGGGAAGGGACCCCAGGGTGGGGGGGGGGGAGAGGTAGGGGGGACAGAGGGGGGGCCTGAGGGGGGGGGGAGAGAGGGGAGGGGCCCGGGGGGGGGGGGGGGAGAGAGAGAGAGAGAGAGAGAGAGAGAGAGAGAGAGAGAGAGAGAGAGAGAGAGAGAGAGAGAGAGAGAGAGAGAGAGAGAGAGAGAGAGAGAGAGAGAGAGAGGGAGAGGGGGAGAGGGAGGGAGGGAGGGAGGGGGAGAGAGAGAGAGAGAGAGAGAGAGAGAGAGAGAGAGAGAGAGAGAGAGAGAGAGAGAGAGAGAGAGAGAGAGAGAGAGAGGGAGAGGGAGAGGGAGGGGGAGGGGGGAGAGAGAGAGGGAGAGAGAGAGGGGGGGAGAGAGAGAAGGGGACGGGGATCTACGTAGATCTTCACTGGTTTAAGTCCTGTTGGCATACACACTAACATGCTAAGCTCAAAGAAGGAAAAAAATTTCGTATACTGGAACGACAAGACCACAGTGTTGTGATACGGTCTACGCCCATTGGCGCAGATGGGAGAACTTGCCAAGAACAATGGCAGGGTTGTTACAGAAATTACAGATTGCCACCAATAATGTAACGTTTGATTTAAGATATTTCGAAGCAAGATTGCCAAGAAGCGGAGCACCTGTTCATGAACGTTATATTCCTCACAAAAGGTGCTAAACCTTGTATAAATGAGCTCCCTCGGATTTTCGTTCAATGAAAGGAAACTCTTTCGAGTTGATTTTCTAAATGAAGCATGAGGATTTAAACAAAGTATTGTGTGCGGTTAGGATAGGCCTCACTCTTGCTTATAAGTATGAGGCTAAAAGCTAAGGGGAACAAGTTTGACCTACTTCAAGACACTATGTCCCCCGAAATTGGCGACTGCTAGACTTTCGATGAAACTATTGCAATGGCCAAATTGTAAATGGGCCACTTTTGTGGGCGTACTACAAATTACACCATGGCGTCATTAGTTTCTAGGAGCAACGGGATGGCATGGGGTCTCTCCTACGCAAGGAAACGGTTCATTTTCCAACAGTGACACCGCGTTGTGTCACTACCTCGACGACAAGCACATCCGCTCCTGTTGAAAGAAGGTACAGCTAGGGTGTCCTGCATCTCAATGACACGGTGATGGTACATCCGAATTGGAACCACGAACTGACTTTATGCGTTGTGATGCAAAGTACATTGTGTGCTCTTTCTTTTAACAATGCAACTGGAAGGGAAGTAGGGCCCGCTATGGGTGCTGTTTGATTTTGCCCTGAGTTGCATTGTACGATGCAAACTCATGAGCCCTGATCAGGGCAAGTTCAAACAGCACCCGTAATGCTCACTTCTGTCAGACACGTATCACGGTAGTCAGAGGCTGGGCTCATCGGCCCAGAGACCGACGATCTATTACGTGTCCTGACCTCTGCCTTCTGTTCAAATGTTCGCCTTGCCCATAACCTGACGCCTCTCCATGTTCCTTTGCGTTGATAGCCTACCAAAGTGGCCATCCGGCCACGCTTCAATGAGGCTCAGCAATGCACTGTACACTTTTTCTAACCCAATACAAGCCTCCTGTTCAACAGCCCTACCTCCCTAAGCAGGGCTTGTTGAAGCGTTTGAGGACCAGGGATTAGGTGGAGGACAGGAGTGAAAGCGTGATGGTCTTTTTCTTTTCATGAGAGCATTCTTCTTCCTATAAGTTTTCTTCTTCCTATTAGCTACTGCCTTCTGTCCCACAACGTGTTTTCTCCTAGTCCCAGGTGGTTCAACACGCAAAAATCTTGGGTTCGTTTCTTTTCTTTTTCTTTTTCTTTTTCTTTTCTTTTCTTTTCTTTTTTTTGGGGGGGGGGGGGGGGGGGCGGGGGGGCGGGGGGTGCTTGCACCCCAGCAATTGTGGCAACTCCTTCCCGCTTCACTGGCAACTCAACAATATGCAGGCCTGGACGCTGGCCTGTACATGGACCCTAATGCGTTAAACCAGCCAGCTCCTCGTGAGGGGTTGTGCTTAAGCAGCACAATTAGACAGAGAACAGAGCAGCGGAGGAGCGAGGAGGTCATCATAGGACAAGCAATTGCTTGTTGGTTGACAAGCAGCTTGGGACCCAGCACGTCCGACCCAACAAGCTCGTAATCTCCCTCGGAGTCCAACCCACTCCCCACGGCCATGGCCTCATCAAGCAACTGCCCTTGGCAGCCAGACCCACATCCTGCGATTCACCTGAAGCAGTGGCTGTGGACCGCTCCCCATGGCCATGGCCTGATCAGGCGACGGTGCCGTGGTACACCGGAAGCAGAGGCTCTTGACCGCTTCCCATGGCCATGGCCTAATCAGGCACCGGCTCCTCGACAACTGGACCCGGATCCCGCGGTACGCGAAAGGTCTGATTCTGTGACAAAGGCGCCCCTAGAATGGAAGCGGATGCGGGGGGCTTTGGATTACTACATCGGGGGGACTGAAAAGCTGATCGAGTACAGAACATATCCACAAGCCCTTCTACATCTTGATAGGTTGAATTATGTATCGGCGATGTGCCAAGAGCATGGCTTCCATTGAGTATTTAACATGCTCAATGCATGTTAAATACAGTGAAAATGGAATCGTTGCTACTATTTTACTATCGGCGGGCCTAACAGCTTCGTTGTAACCCCACACAGCAGCAGCAGCTCCCCCGTTGCAATTAGATCCAAGATGACACGAAGTCTCTTCCTTACATTAAAAATGTAAGATTTCCATTTGAACAAATTCACTCTACCTACTTCGCTGGACTTTTTCTCTCAAAAGGAATGGTTTTTACAATTCACTCCCACCACCTTCTGACATTTAGCCTTACACCGACCGTCTCCTGAAGGTTGGACATTCATTTTTACCAGCTTGGCTGGCAAAAAACTGTTCGAGGCTAGGACTTTTTGAGCCATTGTTCAAAAATAGAGAAATCCGTTTGCAGGAAATGAAGACATCAAACTGCTTCACACCAAAGGTTGTTTCTCAAAGAAGACTTTTTTCATTCATGGTCGGGCTTTCCTCCACTGGGGTGACATGGAATATATTACAGAGAGTGTGGAACAAAAGCACGTTATTTACTCTCTAAGGAGAAATCTGTCGTTTCTTAGGGGAATTGAACCCGTGTCAGAAGCAGTGGCTGTCGTCCGCTCCCCATGGCCATGGCCTAATCAGGCAACGGCTCCTGGCAGCTAGACCCGGATCCCGCCCGCTCCCCATGGCCATGGCCTAATCAGGCAACGGCTCCTTGGCAGCTAGACCCGGATCCCGCGGTACACCCAAAGCAGTGGTTGTCGACTGCGATCGCTCGGCCCTCGAGCTCTTCCAACGACTGGATATCCCACACAGTCAAAGCCGGCCTCCCGCCCGCCCCGCTCGTCCTGCACAAACACA
>KV908345.1:140000-142500 GCA_002005505.1 Botryococcus braunii | reverse complement strand
GCCGCGGGCCCGGGCGGGAGCCTCACTCAAGGGATGCAAACCTTCAAATGACAACCAAGAGCAACGATTGATGCTGCAGACTTCCAGCCGATCGGCTCCGCCAGCTGGCGAATAGCGTCAAGGCAGAAGGCTGTGCATGAAGGTCGCTTTGTATCGTTCACCGTCTTGGAACATGACTGCCTGTTCAGGCACAAGCAAGAAATATTATAGAATGGGCACCAAGCGCTCGCAAATGCCCGCGTGCCGAGCGTTCTGGCGGCCAGCTCAGCGTGTTGGACAGGTCTACCACTGGAGGAATGCATACCATATGGTACCAAGCTTCCACAGATGACTTCGAATAATCCAATATTCGAATCTCAGATTTTTAAAAACGGCTGACTTCCAAGCTTATCAGGGGAGCTCATAAGGTCACGCAACGCATAAGGTTACGTGCCGTGAGCAGCCAAAAAGTTCAACGGCATTACTTCGAAGGGCATGGGTTCAGGAGGGGCATATGCTGGGCCCCTGCACAGGTGCGATTCACAGAGTTTTCATAACTTGGTCAGAAAGCACATATGTGCACATGTGCAAATCACAGAGTTTCTCAAAACTCGGTGAAAATCAGATCATGTTACGTGCAATTCTGTATGGCATGTTTGCGAGCCGAACGTGTGTGATAACTCTGTGCTTTCATGAGACGTACATGTTCATATTTCCTTGAATGCATGTGCCCTACGTCTTCAGGGCGCCTGCGTGCACGTGCAGACTCCAGAAGATCCTCTGGAGGTCTAGATGCGCTGGAAACTTCCCAACACGATTTCATTTAACACAGGTTCATGGGGGGGGGGGGGGAAGAAAGAAAGAAAGGAAAAAAGGGGGGGGGGGGAAGGGGGAAACGCACCTTTGTAGCCTGGGCGACATTCGGAATTCCAACTGTCGCTCTACGGGAACTGCGTGCGCTGAGATACATTTGACTTGATAAACAACCTTGATTAACAACAAACAATTGATTGCAATCGTATATACGTGTACATACGTGCATATACGTGTGTAAATACAGGTGTACACCTCTACACACCATACTGAAACCTTTGTCGGAGCTAAAACTGCCATCCATTAATGGATGACAGTTTTAGTTTTGAAAATGTTGAAATCATTCTAGGGGCTGCGACTGTCAGTACATTTTACGAGTCTCATATAATAAGACTCCTCAAAAACGCTCGAGATCTAACGGGTCATGCCAATGTTCTACGTCATGCCTTTTGGGGGCATGCATCCATATCACGTGGCGTATCACGTGGCCAGCACTCATGCTTCCATCATAAGTTTCCTCCAACACAGCTGCCCGCTTGCAGGACACCTCGGACGATGTCCACCTTAACCTGAAAAACTTTAAGAGACTGTACAGAACTGAGTTATATATAGCTCTAGAGCCATATGTAACTCTGTATACAGACTGTACAGACTCCGTGCAACTACTCACAGTACAACCACTCCGGCAACATTGGTAGTGACGTATTGCAGACGAGTCAAAGTGAGTAAACGACTCTCGTGAGTCACTCCATAACTACCAATGACGGGGGGCCCTCCTCCTTCCTGGAGCTCACTCCAGGAGTGGTTGAAGTTCAACTTGAACTAATCGAACGAGTGCTTGAATTCTATCCCGGAAATAAGGTGGCCAGCAGGCATCCTCCTTCCTGGTGCATACCGGGATATATTGGCATATCGATACTTTAAAGTATCTATATCACTCCCCAAATATTGATGCCCCAAAACAGCGTCTCAGCGTGACTGCCGGGCCCTTGGCCGTTGCTGTTCCTCTGTGTATTTGCTTGGAGTCGGTGTTGTTCTGTAAAGTCTTCAAGTTTTTGGTGAACATCGTACATAGCTACCTGGACTCTGTGTAGCTCTGTACAATCTTTGGGGTGTGACTGCCGAGCCCTTGACCAAAAGGCAGGGGCTGTTGTAGGCATGTGTGCCTTCTCGATCCATGGGGCCACACACTGCCTCAGAACCACACCCTTTTGACTGGTCGTCAACCCCGGTAAGTTGGAAGGTTCCGGCCGGTCGGACGAGTCCCACTGGCTTTTCGTTCGGAAAAGAAGTATTTAGACTCAAAAGAGTATTTCCAAGTCGCCATTCGCTGGCTGACTAGACACGTGTACGTGCACGGTTGTGACAGGCACGTGCTGTACGGCTCGTCAGTAGTTCTTCCAGCCCTTCGACTCGAGGCTGGCAGCTTTCTCTTGCACCACATCTCGCATGCCCTCCTGCGTAGACACCATTCATGCAGTGACCGACCGTACTGTCCGAGGGCTCCTCAGTACATGCCCCCAAAATTGTGCGCGCCTCTGCGTCCGCATGCGTGTACGTGTGTGTGTGTGTGGGGGGGGGGGGGGGCGGGGGGGGGAGGCACCCCTTCTCTCCCCCCCTCCCCCGGTTTGGCGTCTCCTCCCTCCTCTCCCCCTCGATACCTCACACTCTTCCCGCCCCTCTCGGACACACACACACACACACACAC
>KV908345.1:122500-137500 GCA_002005505.1 Botryococcus braunii | reverse complement strand
GAGGAGGGGAGGGAGGGAGGGAGGGAGGGAGGGAGGGAGGGAGAGAGAGAGAGAGAGAGAGGGAGGGAGAGAGAGAGAGAGAGAGAGAGAGAGAGAGAGAGAGAGAGAGAGAGAGAGAGAGAGAGAGAGAGAGAGAGAGAGAGAGAGACACAGAGAGAGTATGAGAGAGAGAGGGAGAGAGACGCCATCTGGACGCACACACATGCCTACGCGCAGGTGCAGGCGTCATCGGGTCACGAACTTGCACGCATGGCGCACAGGTGGGAGAAGGCAGTTAGAAAGCATACCTCTATGTATGTCATTCCCATAAACATGCGTTCCATAGGGCTCCGTTTCTTTAACTCTTCGCTTTTGGAACTGAAAACGATGTATAAAACCCGACGCTCCAAACCAATCAGACAAGGCGCGCGCGCGCGCGCGTGCGCGCGCGCGCGCACACACACACACACACACACACACACATACACACACACGCACACGCACACGTGCACGTGCACATGCGCACGCACGCGCGCGCGCACACACACACACACACACACACACACACACACACACACACACCTACAGAAAAAGCCTTGCGGTAAGCAACCTAGCGAAGCGGGGATGTGGAGAGGAATGCAGGGGACGTTTGAGTGGTGGCAGAAGGACAATCAGGTGAAAACCTTGACACCCCGCTTGTGCGCAGATCGGGCATATTCAAGCATCCGATCCGGAGTGCGGTGCGCTGAGACAACCGTAACTTCACACGGCACGCCAAAGTCGGACAGCACCTCCGCAGCCGCCTTCATCGTCGGCAGGTCCGAGTCTGAGCCCATTATTATGCCCACCTGCGCGGGCCCAGTTTCTGGGCCCGAATCCCCCACGACTGCATCTTCATTTGGACCTGGCACGAGGGAGGGAGGGAGGGCGGGAGGGCGGCTGAGGCATGAGTAGGATTCATACATTTGCAGAAACATGGATCTTGCAGAACGCTTTTAATCGTGCGTCGCTCCTGACGATGTGTCTTCCCCCTTACTGTAAGACCCCCCCCCCAACTCCTTGCAAGGTGCATGAGGTCAAAAGTCGGTTCACGTGACTCAAACACGGTTCACGTGGCCCAAACTCGGTTCACGTGGCCCAAACTCGGTTCACGTGGCCCAAAATCGATTCACGTGGCCCAAAATCGGTTCACGTGGCCCAAACTCGGTTCACGAGGCCCAAACTCAGTTCACGTGGCCCAAACTCGGTTCACGTGGCCCTAACTCAGTTCACGTGGCCCAAACTCCATTAAACTCGGGCTAGGAAGGGAAATAATGTGAGGAGAGATGCATGCGCAGGTTGGGAGAGAAAGGGGGGCCTGGATGTAGAAGAATGCTTTGGATTCAGCGGCTCAATCCCCCGACATCTGCCGCAAGGGGGCGAAACCGCCAGAAATACCCATCGAAGAAAGACCGCACTAACATCAGAAGACACCCCCGCCCAGTGCGCATAATCAGAGCCCATCATTGGCACATTCCTCTCAACGGTATACTCCGAATACCCGCCGGCGCATGATCTGGTCTTTGAAAGACTCCCGGTCGCGAGAAGAGAGAGGGGAGGGGGAAGAGAGAATAAGAGAGAGAGAGAGAGAGAGAGAGAGAGAGAGAGAGAGAGAGAGAGAGAGAGAGAGAGAGAGAGAGAGAGAGAGAGAGAGAGAGAGAGAGAGACCACGCACCCCCGCCCTCACGTGCATACAAAGACGAGAGCGTGCTAAAGGAAGGGTGGGTGGACCTGTGTTGGTGGGTTTGGGGCGGCCCTGAGTCTCCTGGATTCCGCCAGCCTGCTTATTCAGGCTTTGTGCCTTGCGGGTGGTCTCCTCCAGTGCTTTTGCCGCCGCAGGGTCTATGTCAGCTAACCGCCTGGCCCCAACCCCTTCTTTCTTTAAACACCAGACTCTGCTACCTTCTGCCTCCGCTGCCTTCTGCCTTCTGCCTACCCTGCCTTCTGCGTTCCACATCGGCTTGCCACCGCTGGGTGCGTTTACATGTTTCTGCCTTGTGACCAATCGGCAAACCGTCCTTTTTGCAAAAGCTGACAGTAATGATAGCATGCACAGAATTGATAGGATTGACAGGATACACATCACAGTTTTGTTTAGTCACCACCTCCCCCCCCCCCCACCCCCACCAGACACACTCACACGGATTCAACACACTCACACGCACGCATGCACATATGCGTGGTGGTGGTTCCCTGGGGTTCACCAGGGTGGGAGGCCCACCAGCATGGGTTGGAACGGTAGAAAGAAATAAATATGTATATATATTGAGGAAAAAATGGGGAGCTCGTGGGCGAGGGGCCCCACCTTCTGGCAGCGTCCCTTGTAGGAGCCGTGATGGTGATGTGCCCAATCTTCCGCCCCACTGCCACATCCTTCTTGCCGTACCAATGCACGCAGGCTCCCGGGGTCTGCAACCACCAGCATGCTTCAGGGGACCTTCTTCTACAAATATGCCCCCTTTGTCCCAGGGATCCCCTTTGCTCTCCGTGTGTGTTTGTCTGAATGCGTGGTGTGTGTGTGTGTGTGTGGGGGGGGGTGTGCGTGTGTGTGTGCGCACGCATGAGAGGGGGGGCGGCCAGATAGGGTCGGAGCTGAAGGCTTACCGGAATGTGCACAAGCTGGGTGTGTGTGGGGCGAGGGGGGAGGGACCTGCTTTTGTGTACCGGAACGTTGGTGGCTGTAAGTCGTGCGTGACTTCAAAGTTGTGAATGCATGCCAGCATGTGTGTATCTGTATGTGTGTGTGTGTGTGTGTGTGTGTGCGCGAGCTCGCCCGCGCCTGCGCGTGCGTGCGTGCGGGCGTGTGCGTGCATGCATGTGTGTGTGTGTGTGTGCGCGCGCAAGCGCGCCTGCAGGCGTGCATGTGTTTGTGTGTGCGCGCGCGCCTGCGTACGTGCACGCTTATGCGGGTGCGTGCTTGTGAGTGGGCGGGTCCGGGGTTGGGTGGGGGGGCGGGGGAGATGACTATTGGCCTTCCCCCTTAAGTGACAATTTCTCCTTTAAATGCATGATTAATCTCGTTTGTATGTAGAGCTTTATAGACATACATTCACAGTATGTTGAAAAAGAGAAGTATCCTTTGCAGACCACTTGCTACGAATGGATCCCAAGTTACAGTAGCAGAGAAAACAGGCATGTACAGAACAGGCAGGAGGAGGCCATTAGATGACTGAAGACGAGGTCATAGATGCTAGCAACCCCAAGGAAAAGATGGTGAGGGGAAAAAGCGGAGAACACGTAGTGGGGGGAAAAGGGGAAGAACGCTGGTGAGGGGAAAAAGGTGAAGTAGCGATCCTGAAAGGGGAAAAAATGCAAGGAAGACGTCGTGAAGGCTTAGCAAAGCAAAGAAATCATAGCAACAAGATCAAAGCGAAGAAGACATACTGAAGGGGAAATGGCCAAGAGAACACACTGAGGAGGGGGGAAAGCAGGAGGAAACTAGAAATCTTAATAGGCGTTTCAAAGTTTCTGGAATTACTGCTTGCAAGTGCTTAAAACTGCTTGCATGAGCTTACACCGTTGAAGAGGCCGGGTCCTGTAAAGCAATTACCTCATAAGCGCGTGCCATTATTGCGTGAGCGCGCAGCAATCCCTCATCTCCATCAGCCTCCCCCAAGATGTTCAGCATTATGCTGCGCAACAGAAAACGATTCTTGAATGAACGAAAATGCACCTATTCAGCCTTATGCCCCGCAACAGAAAACAAGCCTCGACTGAACAAAAGTGCACCTATTCAGCCTTCTGCCGCGCAACAGAAAACAAGCCTCGAATGAACAAAGATGCCCCTATTCAACAGTGTGCTGCGCAACACACATCAAGCTCGTTGCTGAACATGAACGAACTCCACCCTTTGCGAAACAACCACCTCCCCAAGGAAATAGCATATCAACGGCTTCTTTTCCACTCTGCAACACACTGGGACACTAAACGCAATCAGAGGTGGTTGCGTAGAACTCCTGGTTGGGACGTGCTTGCCTAGAACTTGCTTGGGACTTCGGTTGGGAAGTTGGTTGGGAGGTGCCTGCCTAGAACTTGCTTTGGACCTTGGTTGTGACCTTGGTAGGGAACTTGGTTGAGACCTGCTTGCCCAGAACTTGCTTGGGACCTTGGTTGGGACGTTGGTTGGGAGGTGCCTGCCTAGAACCTGCTTTGGACCTTGGTTGGGAACTTGGTTGAGACGTGCTTGCCCAAACCTTGCTACGATGCTGGGGTGAGTCGTGCTTGCTTCGAAACACCATGGATAGAAAGCCTCCCACTCTAGCTTGATAGCTAGGCCGGCAAACGTACCCCTATCCTTTGATATTACATTGCAGACAATTGGTTTGTGCGTGCGAGTGTGTGTCTGTGTGTGTGTGTTGGGGGGGGGGGGGTGGTGTGGGTGTGCATGTGGGTGTTTGTGTGTTTGTGTACGTGCGTGTGTGAGTGTGCGTATGCGTGTGTCGCGCTCTACCCCCTCCCTCCCTCCCCCGCTTTCTCTCTCCCTCCCCCCCCCCTCTCTCTCTCTCTCTCTCTCTCTCTCCCTCTCTCTCGCGCGCCCTCCTGGTCCCTCTCTCACCCTCGCTCAGCGTCTGTGCGCCAGTGTGTCTTCGCGCAAATGCGGGCACATAGGTTCCGTCGCGCGTCTGCCTCGACCCATTGCCTTGAAGGAGAGGTGTTGAGGTAGGGGGGGGGGAGGGAACCTGCAGCCAGTGACAAGGGCGGAGTCCCCCAGGGGCCAGCCCAGGATTGCGCGCAGGTGCTGCTCGAACTGCGAACTGGCGCAGCCTTCGATGGTGTAGTGGCCCGAGTTGTGGGGCCGCGGAGCCACCTCGTTCAGCTTGATGCTCCCGTCTTCCAGCAGAAACATTTCCACCCCAAACACTCCCGCACCTGCCCAACACGGCAAAAACCATGGCACTTTCTCAAACCAAAAAAGAATGGGAGTACTAGATTTAGAATTTGAGAGATTTTCATGCGTTGCAGGCAGCGTTTACATAGAGTATCAAAAGAAAATCGAAGGACTTGGTGATCGGAAGGACAGCCAGGCCCCTCGCACACTCATCTCCCAACATTTCCTTGTTTCTTTCCCCCCTCTGCGAAGGAGTATTCCCCATTTCAGTACGAACTCGGGTATGGCACAATGAGGTTACGTGTATAACACACAGAGAGAGAGAGAGAGTGAGAGAGAGAGAGAGAGAGAGAGAGAGAGAGAGAGAGAGAGAGAGAGAGAGAGAGAGAGTGTGAGAGAGAGGGGGGGAGAGGAGGGGAGGGGTTTGCAACATGTTGAATTCAACGTGTCCAACGATTCTCTTGACTTTCTCTCTCTGATTTTTTCTGTTTCACGACCCCCTCTGAGATGCCAATTCCGAGTGGGAGACACCTTCGAGGCAGCCGATGGCGCGCTCCGCGATCTCCTGAGCCCTGAAGATGACAGCGTCGGGGACCAGGGCGGGAGCCTCCGTCACGTAACAGATGCTGTTGCGGTGGATTGTCTCCACCACTGGGAAGGAACGCTCCTCCCCGTCCCGCGACCGCACCACCATCACTGCCAGTTCCTGAACGTTTACCCCCCAACCCATTACCAGCACCGATCAGACGAGGCACAGTGTCAGAAAACGTGTAAATGAAAGCGTAAAAGCAAAAGCTTAAACCTTGCTGAAAGACACCCATTTCTCGGCAAGCCCTGCGGAAAGCCCATAATACCAAAAGGGACCCAATATCCGGCATGCAAGCCCTGCGAAGAACCCACCTTTATAAAAGGGACCCATTTCTCGGCATACAAGCCCTGTGAGTAGCCCCCCAACAGGCGCACTGCCTCCTCCAGCCCGTCCGCGCTCTTCACCACGGCGTTGCCCCGCCCGTCATATGCAAGCCTGCCAGACCCCGGCACATTCTGGATGACATTCTAGAGAGTCTCTCTCTCTCTCTCTCTCTCTCTCTCTCTCTCTCTCTCTCTCTCTCTCTCTCTCTCTCTCTCTCTCTCCACTCCCCCTATCTCTCCCCCCCCTCTCTCACACACACACACACACACTCACTCACTCACTCACTCACTCCCTCCCCTCTCTCTCTCTCTCTCTCTCTCCCCTCCCCCCTCTCTCTCGCGCTCCCCCCTATCTCCCCCCCTCTCTCTCTCCTCACACAACACACGCTCTCTCTCTCTCTCTCTCTCTCTCTCTCTCTCTCTCTCTCTCTCTCTCTCTCTCTCTCTCTCTCTCTCTCTCTCTCTCTCTCCTCCCCCTCCCTCCCACACACACACACACGCACACACACACAAAAACACACACTCACACACACTCACACACACACACACACACCCTCAGAGACGCAAAAAGAGAGGGGGGCATGGGCTGTGGGTGTGTAAATGTGGGTGTGCGTGTACACATGCACGGGTGCATGTCTGTGTGTGTGTTAGATCAGTGTGTGTTATGTGCGTGTGTATGTGTGGTAGACATGTGTGTGTAGGTGCACCCTTGCCGTCCCTCTCTGTTTGCAGGTCTGAGGTGTGTCTTTCTTCCCGCCCCCCAACTCTGTGTGTGTGTGTGTGTGTGTGTGTGTGCGCGCGGTGCGCGCGCGCCTGCGCATATGCGCGCAAGCGTGTGCACTGTCTTCGACTGTCAGTGTTTCCATTGTAACCCTTCCTTACCCCTCGCAAACACACACACACACACACACAACACACACACACACACATAAACAGACAACACAGGCGCACACACACACACACACCACGCACACACACACACACACACACACACACACACACACACACACACACAACACACACACACACACACAGACAGAGGTCCTTCTTTGGACCAAGCAACAATGGGGAAGTTAAAAAGTTGGATGGGTGGGGGAGATCCCAGACGCTGGCACACCTGCGGGATTTAAGCATGAAGGGGTACCCAAACTCCTTGCCGGCGTCGAGGGCTTCGGCCGCATTTCTGACGCCCAGGAAGGGAGCCACAGGGACCCCGTTACCCACGAAGTGCTCCTTCTGGAGCAGTTTATCCTGCGCAAACCCCGCGAGGGCCCCAGACAATGCCCGTTCATTACAGAAAAGGCCGCCAACCCTCCTGGCTGTTCTTGTCGGGCCTCTCTCCAGCCCAAGCCCCCCCCCCCTTCTCTCTCTCTCTCTCTCTCTCTCTCTCTCTCTCTCTCTCTCTCTCTCTCTCTCTCTCTCTCTCTCTCTCTCTCTCCCTCTCCCTCTCTCTCTCTCTCTCTCTCTCTCACACACACACACACACACACCACACACACACACACACACACACCCACACCAACACTCACTGACATGCACCGTTTGTCCCACACGCACTCTCTTACGCACTCTCTCTCTCTCTCTCTCTCTCTCTCTCTCTCTCTCTCTCTCTCTCTCTCTCTCTCTCTCTCTCTCTCTCTCACACACACACACACACACACACACACACACACACACACACACACACACACACACACACACACACACACACACTCTCCCCCCTCTCCCCCTCTCTCCCTCTCTCTCTCCCCCTCTCTCTGCCGCGGTGGGCTCCCCATCCAAATCAGGAAACCCTACCTGAATGAAGCCCAGGGTTTGTTGGGGTGAGATCAACGCCAAGTCAGGAAACCCTATCTGAATGAGGCGCAGGGTTTGTTGGGCTGAGATCAAGGCCAAGTAAGGAAACCCTACCTGAATGAGGCGCAGGGTTTGTTGGGGTGAGATCAAAGGCCAAGGCAGGAAACCCTACCTGAATGAGGCACGGGATTTGTTGGGGGGAGATCAAGGTCAGGTCAGGAAACCATACCTGGATGAGGCGCAGGGTTGCGGGGGTGGGCTCCACATCCAAGCCCAAGTCCTGCCCCACATCTTCCAGAGCGTCCGCATCAATGTGCTCTATTTCAACTGTCAGGATGTCCAGCCCTTGCGCAAATTCCCTGCATGCACGCCCCACAGTTTACAGACTTGATATAGTTGGCATCTGTTTAAAACACTACGGATATATTACGAATTTAACATAGGTTTGGCTTTTTTTAATGTACTATAGATATACTACGGGTTAGTCATACCATCTCACAACGACTCACATGGGCTCAGACCAACTCAAACCAGAGACCGGCTCATACCGGTTCCATAAATATGCTGTCACAAATCTTCGAAAGACGGAGTCCCCCCCCCCCCCCCCAAGGGGCTACTGTAACAGAAGCGAGCGAGCGTGCATGCGTGCGTTTGTGCGTCAGTGCGCGCGCGCGCGCGCGCGCGTGTGTGTGTGTGTGTGTGTGTGTGTGTGTGTGTGTGTGTGTGTGTGTGTGTGTGTGTGTGTGTGTGTGTGTGTGTGTGTGCTCACGCGCATCTGTGTGTGTGTGTGCGTGTGGATGTGCATGCCTGGTGTGTGTGCGCGCATGTGTGTTTGTGCCTGTATGTGTGTGTGTGTGTGTGTGTGTGGTGTGTGTGTGTGTGTGTGTGTGTGTGTGTGTGTGTGTACGTGTACGTGTCCTTGTGGGTTGGTGGGGGTATGTGTATGTGAGAGAGCAGCGATAGGGGGGTAGAAGGAAGCAGGGAGGGAGGGAGGGAGGCAGAGAGAGACGGAGAGTGACGCAGAGGGAGGTGGGTGGGGGGAGTGGGGGGGAGAGGGGGGGGAGGGAGAGAGAGAGAGAGAGAGAGAGAGAGAGAGGGGGGGGGATGGGGGGGGGAGAGAGAGAGAGAGAGAGAGAGAGAGAGAGAGAGAGAGAGAGAGAGAGAGAGAGAGAGAGAGAGAGAGAGAGAGAGAGAGAGAGAGAGAGAGAGGGGGGGGGGGGAGAGAGAGAGAGAGAGAGAGAGAGAGAGAGAGAGAGAGAGAGAGAGAGAGAGAGAGAGAGAGAGAGAGAGAGAGAGAGAGAGAGAAGAGAGTAGCCCTGACCTTATGCTGGCAGCATCTCGAAAGCTCCCAACGGTTTGTTTTGCAGCTCGGGAAGCTGGGCAGTCTTCTGTCGGATCTAAAACTCTGATAGTGATCCCCATTTTGATCTGCACCACGCCCCCAGCTGCATCCGTTAGCCTAGCTTAATCTGTACAAAAGCCCGTCTCCATGCCTCACTGCCTTCCCCCTTCCAGCCCCGTCACAATTCTCAATCTCTGATCCTGATCTCCATGTTGATCTGCACCACGCTCCCAGCCACATCTGTGACCCTAGCTTAACCTCTACAAAACCTCGTCCCCATGCCGACCACCTTTCCCCCTCCCAACCCTGTACAAATCTCAGAACTGCTCCTCATCCCCATTTTCATGCCCCCAGCCGCATCTGTGAGCCTAGCTAAATCTGTTCAAATACCCGTCCTCATGCCCCACCGCCTTCCCCCTCCTGCCGCGCCGCTAATGGCTTCTTGGGGATTCTTCAATCCAGCCCACCCCCCCCTTCCCCCCACCCTCAACGAAGCCCACCCCCCCCCCCCCCAACAACAAAAACGCCACACTTATGATCGAAGTCCACCCTTGGGGGGGGGGGGTCAAGCACACGGAACGGACAGAGGCATGGCCAACAGAGCCTTTGAGGGAAGGCAGGGTTAGCTGGATCCCCTCCATTTCAGAGCCAAACGCTGTGTGTGTGTGTGTGAGGGGGGGTGTACGGGGGGTGTGTGGGCGCGCGTGTTTGGGGGGGGGGTTTGGTTCTTCGGGGCATGGGGAGGAATGGGGAGGAAGGATAAAGACAGCCTCGGGCTCATTGAGATGGCAAAGCCTGAGAGCACCTTGCAAAGTAATCGAAAATCAAGTGGTCACCATGTCGTAATCGGAGATCTAGAGTATCAAGTGAAATCACGCCAGTTGTGCGTCAAGTGGGATCGTGTAAAATCAGGGTTGTCAAGTGAGATCAAGTAATCGGAGATCAAGTCTATCGAGTAAGATGACGTGAGATCGAATGAGTTCTCTTTTGAGTGGGATCAGAGTAGGATCAGGTTTGTCAAGTGAGATCAAGTTATCGAAGATGAAGTGCATCAAGTGAGATTAAGTGTATCGAGTGTGATGAAGTAATCAGAGGTCATGTGACTGCAAAATCATGTACAGAAGTCCGGTCTGGCCTGTCACATAAAACTTGGTAGTGCACGCATGCTGGGCGCTGAATGTGCCTTTTGATGCCCCCCTGCATAGGTCTAGTATGAAACAAGGATGTAACGACCTACTGCAATGGTGCTAGCACATCTCTTGCACGTCTGTGTTACGGAGGGTACGACTTACACACCCTCTGCATGCTGTCTTTGTGCCAGGAGCGCCCGCTGTACATTGCATTCTCTCTCTCTCTCTCTCTCTCTCTCTCTCTCTCTCTCTCTCTCTCTCTCTCTCTCTCTCTCTCTCTCTCTCTCTCTCTCTCTCTCTCTCTCTCTCTCTCCCTCTCTCCCCCACTCTCTCTGCCCCCCTCTCTCACGCCCCCTTCTACACACACACACACACACACACACACACACACACACACACACACACACACACACACACACACACACACACACACACACACACACCCACACACCCGAGCGCACGTACGGATGCAGACACACAATGCACACGCACACACCTCCAAAATCACGCACGTGTGCATTTTGGCATGCGGGTTTGTGGTCTGCCACACATGTGTAGGACTGTAATAGTAATGAATACACAGGGCGTGACTCACCGCTTCCTGGGCCAGCATTTGGCCCAGCTGGCCCCCTCCCAACACTCCCACTACTGCTGCGCGTGGTAGTCCCCCATCACTGCCAGTCAAACGCACCCAGAGGATCAGTTCCAATCATTGCATTAAGTCTACTCGTGCAAGCAAAACAGCAAAACAGTGGTTTAGTTGGTCTTGGAAGCGGGAGATACATCTTGGATCGTGAAGGAACATATAAACCTCTCTGTCACTTTTTTGTGGAAGGAACCCATCTTGGTGAGGGGGAAACAGAGCTTGCGTATTAGAAACGGGGCTTGGAGTCTACCTGATCAGCGTAGGTGGTTTATGTGGGACCTCCTTATGAACGCCCATTCGTGCCCCTCGGCCCAGATGGCCGCGCACAGGCACTACTACGTGAGCCCTTCGATATGTTGACGTCTGCAAAGGCTGGTCTTTCACGGTTTTCTTAGCTGTACTTGCCCGTCCTGACGCCTCCCTCAAATGCTGAGCACTCCTGCTTTGAAGTAAGCTGGTGTGATTCATCTGAAATTACGAAAGATTAAGATTTTGAAGCATCGCAAAAATGGCCAACATAGTCAGCCATACTCGTGACTAACGGCCGATCGGCAGAGGTGGACATCACAAAGATGTCCTCCCTTCGTGAGGAGTGGCAGACCCAAAATTCACAAACAGTTTCAGAACAAAAGCCTTTGAGACATTCCGCCTGTATTTTTATACTTAAGTCTAGTACCCAACAACTCGACTCCGGCGGTCGCAACCAAGTCACGAGATCTTCAGCTGCTCGGACTCTGTATGTTTAGTTCAATCACCAAACTTTAATGATTGACTGTACCTATCGTCAACTGCTTATCTACTTGTCGCCTTCACGAACAATTTCGATGAAAGATCACTGCGTCTGGCGTACCCCTTTTAAAGCAGCACGTTCAGCTATGCACTGTACGGCAGGTACTTGAGAACGGCTCGTACACTATGGTACGACATGTTCAATTCACCTTGTGGAACCAAACAATCTACATTAGCGTTCACCCAGTCGAAACTGGAAAACTCCTTGTACACTATGGTACAAGTCCATAGCTTCTGGGATCTATTCCCTACTTCACCGTTCATCCCATCGATCCTGGAAATTTCCTGCAATTCACGGGTAACCTTAACTGAAAGACTTGGTCCTCGTAGTTTACAAGGTTTTACAACCTGTAAAGCTCATTTCCAAGTCCTTACCACGATGGCTAGTTTCTACTCATTTTAATTACTAATTACTCAAAGGGACAGGACTTGCAGCCGCATACCCCCAAGTAATAGTATGCTCCGCAGTTATTATTCCTTTCCTGTGTACGCTGTCTTTCCTCTTCGCCCCGCCCCATTTTCTTCCTCGTTTCCCCCTCCCCCCTCCTAAGCATGTTCTGTCAATTACCGTTCAGCCTGTCTTATCATCATGTGTGTCCATTGCCCCTAGCTTCCGCGTACCAGCATGTAGGATACATGCTTCGCGGTTTGGATAGGATGCCCTCCAGGAACTTCCTCTAAATATATATACCTCAAGGATTTTATATTATTATCTATATTGAGTACCACCTGACCATCGAGGTAAGGACTCAGATTTGGATAGGATGTCCTGCAGGGCATCCTATGTAGCTGTACAGCTATATATCTGTATCGGCTCTAATGTTTTTCGGACCTAAATGATTGCTAGGCCAAATTTTCAATCCTGTAGGTTTTAAATTATATTTGCAAAATTTTGCAATTGATAGATTCTTAAGAACTTTTCGGAGCCGAGACCGAATTACTAATTAGTTCCTTAATTCCTAATTAATTAATAAAATTAAAACCTCGTATAAGAGGTTTTAATGATTTTCGGGGCGATAAGCGCAAACTGTATCAAGCCGTAGAAAATACCAAGCATGCTCACTAGTGTGCACTAGTGGATCAAGTCTTGAAGTACATGGTACACAACCAAGAACTCAGTTTCGCTCCCAGGTGCATCCTAGTCTTCATTGTCGCGCTCCTCGAGGAGCTTCAACAACTGCAGTTGACTGGCCACAGCAGGCTTTCACAAGGTTTTTAACCTTTTCGGGGTATTCCGGGACAATACTCTGGGGATTTATGTATGTTTCAGGAAATTCGGGACAATACGTCGGGGATTTATATATTTTTCGGGTCCAGCAAAAGACATTTCTATGACGTGTTTTCGGACGAAATTATGTCAATTAATTTAATAAAACATTAGAGCCGATACGGTAATAGGATGTGGAACATTCACAACTGGAACACACGAGGAACGTAATATGCGTCCGCTTGTGGAATCCAGTATCTCTGCTGTGAAACTTGATATGCGTCCTCCCCAAGTGGCATCCTATCTATGCTGTGAATGTTGATTTGCACCCTCCGATCGTGGCATCCCATCTTTGCTGTGCATGTTGATATGCCGCCTCCGCACATGGCATCCTATTGCTAAATATGCTGTGAAAATCGGTATGTGCACGTGCCTTCTGACTCATCTCACACTAACGCAAAGGAAATCTGGCTCTTGTGGCAGTGCTAGCGGTGTCGGACGGGCACTGCAACCGCCTGGAATGCAATGTCCCGGGGGGGGGGGGGGGGTTGGATGGCCTCTACATGCGCATGTGTTGCGGTTGTGAGAGAGCATGTGCACACACTCAGAGGACAGGTGTGTGTGCGCGCTTGCGCATGCGTCTCTCTCTCTCTCCTCTCTCTCTCTCTCTCTCTCTCTCTCTCTCTCTCTCTCTCTCTCTCTCTCTCTCTCTCTCTCTCTCTCTCTCTCTCTCTCTCTCTCTCTCTCTCTCTCTCTCTCTCTCTCTCTCCCTCCCCCTCTCTCTCTCCCTCTCCCTCTCTCTCTCTCTCTCTCTCTCTCTCTCTCTCTCTCTTCTCTCTCTCTCTCTCTCTCTCTCTCTCTCTCTCTCTCTCTCTCTCTCTCTCTCTCTCTCCCCCCCCTCGAGAGATCTCACATGCTTCATCGATCGATGGAGCAGCTGTAGCAGCTACTTGGTAGCTACAAAGCAGCTAAATGTACTAGGAGGTGGGCGATAACAGTGAAAGAAAGATGGGCAGTCCAAACTGGATTCCCGAATTCGCGAACGCGTTCTTATCTTTATTAAAAAAACTAGGTAACGTGATTAGCACAATGCATGGCCCTCTATAGCTGGTTATATAGATAAGGATCTACATCGACGCTCGATGTCCACGGTAGACATATGCAAGGATATCGGTCCGTTCCATGTATACGTAGAGATTCAACGATTCAGATACCAAGTTTAAACTGGAGTAGTTGGTATCAACTTGCTAGGTGGTCAAACAGAATTGGATGAATGTTGTCTAAACATTCGCTTGTTTATAAAGCGTCAATTAGTCAACTCCACATGTCCTCTCCTCTAGTTGTTATCCTCTGTCCCCCACAAGAGTAGCTACGTACACGAGAAAGGAAAAATTACATCATTCAAAACAGTGAGGAGAATCTCGAGATTCCAATATTGATTCATCGGATGTCGTCCGGATAGTGGCTTGGATCTCAGACACCGCCAAGGAGATGCATTCCTACCTGGTTCCATGTGGATGGCCAATCATTTGAACACGATTGCAAGGTTGCAGTTAACCGTACATGCCCAGCCTGGGGGGTATCGTGTGAAGCCCAATCATATGAACATGATTGCAACGTTACATGCATACAGTTAATTAGCTGGACATGCCTAGCCTGGGAGACTAGTCCGGAACATAGGATTCATAAATTAGTACAAAGATTGACAGCCCAAAACCTATCACTTACCTTTTCTGCCAACACAAGAGCTCGCACTGCGGTACTGCCAGAAGATCTTCGTAGATCTCACAATAGTGTACTTACCAATCACTTTTTCTAATGCCTTGGTCTAGGCAGATTCCTCGTGGAGCCGTGCTTCCGGAGCAGCTGGAGCACATGCTTTTTCGTGCATAAATAAGACAATTAGGGCCTTTTAAGTGTTAGTTTTCAAAGGTTAATTCCAAGTAGAAGGGCAGCTGGCGACTAGTCGGTGAGTAGACATCATCGATGTGCTGACGGTGCACTTAAAATCCGTTCAATGAGGATCTCGGTCCTCCTGAACGCTTCCGAAATCGCATCTGTCGAAGGACCTGCACGCACATCAGCAAGTCCTTCGAAAGTTGTCCTGACCTTAAAATTTCCAAAGCTTTGGCTACAGCTCTGGTTATCCGAGGTCGAGCAGTAGGGACTCCCAGGGCATTTCAGAAGTTTGTTTGGGTGAGTGTCAAGACCGGACATGGCCGCGCTCCCAAAAATCCTAACGGAACGTCCAACCCTGGAAGAAGGTACTCCCTTCATTAATCTTGATATGCTTCTGGTCTCTGGATTACAAGTTTCTGCACCGGGTATCGG
>KV908345.1:110000-117500 GCA_002005505.1 Botryococcus braunii | reverse complement strand
TTTCTCCACCTTTTGATGCTCCTTTAGATTTGTACTTCATCACCGTCCTCTTTGAGATCCGCACTTACCCACAATGCTCCTTCAGGATTGTACTTCACCTTGGTCCTTTATGAGCACCGTACTTCACCTCAATGCTCTCTCAGGGCCATCTTTCACCTTGGTGCTCATTCTGGAATGTACTACGCCTCACCAATCACATACCAGAACTGTACTTCGTCATCATGCTTTTTCAGAAGTGCACTTCACGTTGATGCTCTTCAGGACATTGCTTTACCCTGGTAAATCTTTGTCTTGGGGCAATCATTATTCTGACGTCGATGTCATAAGAAGCAGTCAAACACTTCCTTGCTTCCAGCCTGAAATTCCATATTTACCCGTTCCCTTCAAAACAAACAAATGTGTTGCAAGGCCCCCCAGCCCTCCTCCTCCAAAACCAATTCCCCTCACCCCTTAAATTCTCATGTACCGCAACTTCCCTGATTCCATTGTATCAAAGCCGCCAACTTTCGATTCGTTTCAACTATTATCCGTTCCAACCAACTTTGATTCGCTTCGGCTTTTAACTCCCTGCTTAGGTGAACTCCAAAACAGAGCTAACTCCCTTCCGCAAGGGCGGGCCTGGCTCGGGCAGTGCCTTCATGAATTCCGACGACGTGCGCTACGTGGAGAAGCTCAGCCTGCCCGGACCTGATGGCAAGCCCGATGGCAAGGGCTACACCTACCCGGACCTTCTCAAGTACAAAGACGATCCCATAGGCCTCTGGAAGTCGGTGCGCCTCCCTCCCCGTCTTTGACTCCTGCTCTTGTCACTATCGCATAGGTTGCTGTACACTCGGGCGCGTAAATGCGTAAACGCGCGCATGTGTTCATGTGTGTGTGTGTGTGTGTGTGTGTGTGTGTGTGTGTGTGTGTGTGTGCGTGCGTGCACGCGCACGCTTGTGGCTAGCGCATACCTGCTTGTGCGAACGAGTGTGTCTATATGTGTGTAATGTGCGAGTGTGTGCCTGCGTGCATGTATGTCTGTGTGAACGCATGCATGGGTGTGTGATTGACGAATAGTTGTGTGCGTGCATATGTGTAGCTGTGTTATGTGAGTGTTGTACGTGTCTGTGTATGTGTCTGTGCATGTGTGTGTGTATGTGTGGGGGGGGGGGTTAGTGGGGGGGTGGGTGGGTGGGTGGGTGTGCAAGGGTTGCTACGGTCTGGTGCTTTCCTTGTCTGCAAAATCAGGCGGTCCAGGTGCCGCAACACCGGCTGGGCAATGTTGGAGTGGCAAGCCTGCCTCATTTGAGGCCCCTGCAGGATCTTTTAGGGGAGCCCCGGCCAGTGTTTGGCACCTCTGTGTGTGTGTGTGTGTGTGTGTGTGTGTGTGTGTGTGTGTGTGTGTGTGTGTGTGTGCTTGTAAGCGTGTGTGCGTGCCTGTTCAAATGTACATGTGTGTGCTAGAGAGAAGGGGGGGGGGGTTAGGGGAGATAAACATGTATATACTTTGCCGAACATGCTACATGCTCCTACCGGCAAGACATTCGTACACATTTCCCCCCTCAACACCCCCCCCACACACATACGCACACGCACGCACGCACACACACACACACACACACACACACACACACACACACACACACACACACACACACACACACACACACACACACACACACTATGACAGGCACACGCATGTCGACGCATATTCGCCCTCCGTTCCCCCTTCTCTTATCGTTCGCTCTCCCCTTTCGCTTTCTTTGTCTTCCTCCCTCCTTCCGGCCGCGCTCTCTCCCTCTCAGCACCTGCGAGCGTCTCCCCTCCACACGACGACTGGGGAGGGGGGAATGCGGTGAGTCATGGGGCCCAAGGCGGGGGCTGGTGGCACAGATGATTGACAAGTACGCACCAAACGCTCGCAGCACACGCCACTGGTACGCCAACTACCAGGGCATCTCGAAGCAGCAGTTTGGGGGGCCCTTCCAGATGAGGGTGTTCCTGTACTTCCCAGGCACGCCCACGATCGAGACGCCTCTGGATAACCCGCACTACGTCGGCACCATCTTCATCTTCGCTCGCGGCTCCGACACCCGCTGTGCCAAGTGCAAGTAATGCCGCCTCCGCTTGCACGCCCTGCTTATATTTATTATTATTTCTTTTAGGAAGAGTTTGCTATACCAATATTCTCCTTACATTTTGTTGAAGACGTTATAATATTACTTCGAAGATGTAATGTCTGACCTGCGTAATACTTCATCTGACAGCACATCACCTCCGCGTCATCCATTTGGTACATCAGAAACTTTTGAGAGTTGCATTAGTTATTGAAGGTGTTGTAGCGGTCAACAGTCAGGGGGAAATTGAAAGCATGATGGCGTCCGGGAAAGAGCCGGCAGGGAAAACCGGTTTGGCAAATCTTCATCATTGACCTTGAAACCTTCATCATTTCAAGGGCTGTTGTAAATAGCATATAACTTTATGTGTTGCGCCAATGAACGGTTATGGGAAGTCCTATAGAGGGTCTATACGCTAACCCTATAAGTCTCTAATGAACGGTCATGGGACGTTCTATTAGCTAATGGCATCCGGCAAACGGCCCCACCCGCAGGGAGAACCCGGACATGAAGGTGGACATGAGCCTGGAGCTAACGGCTACCATGACTCACCTGGGCCTTAGTACCGATCCTGAAAGCGTGGACGATCAGGTCATTGTCACACCCGGCAACCTCACGTATGTCGCCGTTTCTGCATCTGGAGAAGCTCTCGGATCTGTCCAATACGACAAGGTGGGCTCAACCGCATCGCACACCCCTCCCACACCCTATCCCCGGGCAACTCCACCCCCTCCATCCCCACCCCGTCCCTCTTCTGTGAGAGTTGAAAACCTGCATGGAACAACTTGGAAAACGTACCGGACCTCCGGCTGTCGATCAGAAACGGCTTCTCTCTCTCTCTCTCTCTCTCTCTCTCTCTCTCTCTCTCTCTCTCTCTCTCTCTCTCTCTCTCTCTCTCTCTCTCTCTCTCTCTCTCTCTCTCTCTCTCTCTCTCTCTCTCTCTCTTCCCCCCCTCTCTTCCCCCCTCTCTCCCTCCCTCCCTCCCTCTCTCTCCCCGTCTCTCCCTCCCCTCTCCCCCCCCCCCCGTCTCTCTGTCTACAATCTCCCCCTCTCCCCGTGTCTCTCTTACCCCCCCCTTCTCTCCCCTTCTCCCTCCCCGCCTCCCTGTCTCCCTCCTCGCCCGTCCCCCTCCCCCCCCTCTCCCTCGCTCGCGCGCGCGCGCTCGGGCGCGCATGGGCGGAAGTTGTTTGACGCGAATGTATCTGCAGGTGGACATCACGACAGCGCAATGGGACGATGTCAGCCCTGCTGCCCTGGTTCCTCCTAAGCCAGGCGCCATACGCAAATTGGGTTGCATCATTCCAAAGTTCCGTGTGTCTCGGATCCTGGAGCAGAAAACTGCTTAACCAATCCCAGCTGCGTTTGGTGATGCTCGGGGGTGATCTGCTCAGCCCCTGCATGCCTGCGCGTTGCATCTTTGTATATTGACCTATGCCTCTTGCTTAGCAAATCATTTCGCCTTTTAACAGGCCCCGCCCTTCGAAGGGCGGCCGTGTGCAAGGTCGCAATCAACTGACTGTAGCATTTAGAAGGCCATTGCCGGGTGCAAGGTTACAACGTTGAAGTTCTCATGAGGATCGCCTCAGGTGTTTATATTATAAGATAGGTTTATCTAATTAGATAAAACTATAACCCTGCACAGGTTATAATCCTGAGTTAATGCAGGATTACAAGGATCAGGAAAGTCTAGTTTTTTCTTTCGCCACCACTACTTTTCTTAAATTAACATTTGTCCGAGTGGGACCTCACTTGGCCGGCTCTTGCAACAAACGGTACCATCGATTGCAAGCCCACCCTACGAGCGACTGGCAGGTTTCTGATACGAATTTCTGCCCATGGTGCCTCTTTTGTGGGAGCCTCCCAATGGGAGAACTTGCAGCGAGGTGTACGCGGTCGCGACGATCGTTTGTTTTCTTGATGCAAACACTTTTGTTCATTTTCATGCAACGTGGCACTTGCACACTTTTGGTGGACGGCTGGCACTACCCAACCCGGCTCCTTGTTTGGGTTGGGGAGGTGGGATGGGCATATCTAGGTGTGCTCGTGATCGTCGTCGTAGTCATCACCACCGGTACCACCATTTTCCTGTTCCCCCCCCCCCCCCCCCCAATTTTGAGCCCCAGTCTGACTGGGATTTTATTAAGAATAATGTGTTGTGGAAGACAGCCCGTTCTGGTAGATCTTGCACCTGTTACTGAACCTCCTCGACATAATAAAAATCCTGTTAATGGGTAGGACATAGTAATATTACCGTTATTGAGTAAACGTGCTGATGGCCAGTAGTTACTCGGACCTCCACATTAATTGCTGAAGAAAGCTATTCCCAGCTGGCTATAAAGAGCCTTGTTAACGCTGTGGACGAATGGTGTAGTGTGTTCAACAGGCTCTTAGTATAATCTTAACCTGTCTCGTGGATGCCAGAGAGGATTGGCCTTAAGGTGCCAGAGAGGATTGGCCTTAAGGCTTGTCAGCTTAGACCACAAACCCAGGAGATGCGCATTGAACGGTTGAACGGTTTAAGCCGTTGCAACGGCTCAGCTAAGAGCAAGTAACGAGCATGTTCATGACCAAGAGCCATTAAAAGGCACGATCAGGTACTGCTCTGTGGGCCCTAAATGTCAAATAGCCAGTGCAAGCTCTTGATGGTCACGACGCATCTATAGTTGTGACGCCCAGCTATCAACTGCAGTTGATAGCTGCATTTTCAACTTTTCTTCTAGAACTTAACAAAATCTTTTATATATGTAGGCTTAAGCATGGGTGCCGCCATCCAGACTTAAGACAATGCTTTGCCTGGCCCCTAGATTCCGCATCCCCGCATGACGGATTTATGGTATGCGGTTAGGATAGGCTTCACTCTTTATTAAATGCTTTGAATGAATGCATGCAGATGTGGGGGTCTTGCAGCACCTGTAGTGCTGGTTACTCCAATGAGGCCACATTTCAGCTCGAAATTTGCGACTACGGGGGTTTAAACCCTCCCTCTCCCTGTGTGCGTCTCTCCTCCCTCGCTCTTCCCGTGTGGCCGTCCTCGTCATACTGCCTGGTCTTGGGTGTGATATTCCTTCCTGTCTTCCTTCTCCCCCCCCCCTCTTCCTCGAACCCTACCCTCTACTTCTCGCCCTCGATCTCTCTGCCTGTCTCTCTCTTCTCTCTCTCTCTCTCCCTCTCCACCACCCTGCTCTCTCTAAAAGATCTTTCCCTCCCTCTCCCCCTCTCACTTCCCCCCCCCCTCTCCCTCCCTCTGTCTCACTTTCGCTCTCGCTCTCGCTCTCTCCTCTCTATCTGTATCCCCAACCCCCCCCCTTCTCTCTCTCTCTCTCTCTCTCTCTCTCCTCTCTCTCTCTCTCTCTCTCTCTCTCTCTCTCTCTCTCTCTCTCCTCCTCTCTCTCTCTCCCCCCCCCCTCTCTCTCTCTCTCTCTCTCTCCTCTCTCTCTCTCTCTCTCTCTCTCTCTCTCTCTCTCTCTCTCTCTCTCTCTCTCTTTTTCTCTCTCTCTCGCTCTCGCGCGCGTGCGTGCGATCCCTCTCTGTCTCACTGCCTCGCCCTCTCCCCTGTGTGCCTCCCTCCCTCGCTCGCTCTTTCCCTCCTCGACGTTCTCTTTATAGAAAAGAGTGAAGCCTATCCTAACCGCACACCATAAATCCGTCATGCGGGCAAGAAGAATCTAGGGCCAGATCCTGCATGTAGTACTCCTTCCTTCCCCACTTCCCCCCCTCCCCCCTCTCTCTCCCTCCAACCCTCTTCCCCTCTCTCCACCCCCCCTCTCTCCCTCACCACACACACACACCACACACACACACCACACACACACACACACACACACACACACACACACACACACACTCCCTCCCCTCCCCCCTCCTCTCCTCTCCTCTCCCTCTCTCCCCCCCTCCTCTCTCTCTCCCCTCTCCCCTTCTCCTCCCTCTCTCTCTCTCTCTCCTCCTCTCTCTCTCTCCTCTCTCTCTCTCTCCTCTCCTCTCCTCCTCCCCCCTCTCTCTCTCTTCTCTCCCTCTCTCCCCCCTCTCTCCCCCCCCCCCCCCCCCCCCCCCTTTCTCTGTCTCTCTCTTCCTCCCTCTCGCCCCCTCTCCCCCCCCCCCTTCTCCATCTGTCTTTTGGTCGCTCCCGTACACACTCCTAGAATCTCATATCTGCAGTTCAGCTGAACTGCAAAAGTGCGGAAGGGAACTGACGAAGAGAGAGATGGAGAAGGGGGAGGAGAGAGAGAGGAGGTGTAGCGAGAGGGGGTAGAGGGGGGAGGAAGAGAGAGACAGAGAGGGCGCTTCCTGCAGACGTGGTTCCACGCCAATTCAACGTCACTGTGCTGTCTTTGGTTGTCCTTGTTTTCAATAAACCAAACCCCCACAACCCTCCCACTTAACCAGACCTAACCCCTAGAACTGAAAATTGAAGGCTACCCTCCATAAGGGAGCTGAGATGCCTGCAAACCAATCTCCCGTCTCCATTGATATTCGACCCGCGGCCGATATGACCTGGACACGTGACTTTTAGGGCACCGGCGGCCTGAGACTGATGTATTTTGCGTTTCACTTTGCACATGACAATTAGGGCGAAGGGCAGCAACTAGACGGTGAGGAGATCTCGGTTTTCCTGCCCGTTCCCGATGTCGCATCTGTCGACGGACCTGCATGCACATCAGCGAGTCCCTGAAACGTTGTCCTGACCCAAGAATTTCCAAAGATGTAGCATCAGATCCTTTTTCTGACTTTCAGAAGAAGAGACTCGCAGGGCATATCGAAAGCATTGTTTGGGTGAAAGTTACTTGTCAATTGACCCGACATGGCCGCGCTCCCAGAAATCATGACGACACGTCCCACCTTGGAACCAGGTACGCTGATCATTACTTTCAAGATGTTTTAGGTCTCCGTAAGGCTATGTTCTTCACCAGGTACAATGAAGATGCTGGTCCTTTGGTCTACAACTGTATGACCCGTCGGGAGAGGTTTCCGGATGAGCGAAAGTAACCATTTTCAATTAATGCGGGAAAACAAAATTTGAACCTGCTGTAAGCCAAGCTTGTTGTAAGAAATCAAACGCATGATCGCTGATTCCTTAACATGACTATGTTTCAAACTGAATCTATCTCGACAAGGAGCCCCATGATCTCCAAATATACCTGGCACCACTTTAGCGTTAAGCGCTTTTACCGGAACAGAAAGTATCATTGAAGGGATCGAATTTCCGGATAATATCATATGTAGCTAGGTAATACTACCTGTCCACGGCATGCAGGGATACGGCTTCGACTCGGCATCCAAGAACTCAGCACTCAACCTAAGTGGAGGGAACACTATGACCTCCTCATCCAGGCGTTTACAGCCGTTGAAGGAAAGGATACCGACGATGTTTGGAGCTTTTACCAAATTGCCGGCATTCACGGCC
>KV908345.1:92500-100000 GCA_002005505.1 Botryococcus braunii | reverse complement strand
GGTGTCTGCGCAGGTGGACATAACGAAAGCGCAATGGGATGACGTCAAGCCTGCTGACATGGGCCCCCCGAAGGCAGGCGCCGCTCGCATCATGCGTGGCATCATTCCAAAGTTCCGCGTGTCTCAGGTCATGGAGGGGGAAATTGCTTAAACAATCAAGCTGCGTTTGGCAACGCTTGGGGGTGGTCTCCGCAGCCCCGGCATGCCTGCATTGCGCTGCGCCTTGCGCTCTTGCATCTTGCGCAACTTGCGCATCTTTTCATATTGACCTATACCTCTTCCTGAGGAGGCCCGTAGCCTCCTTGTAAGGGTCTCCTTGTGTACTTCGTAATGGCGAACATACATCGGGGCTTGGCTATGTGTCGAACCTTCCAACCCGGGTTTGGGTTCCTGTGGATCTATCGGTGTCTAGACAGGATGGTAGATCTACCATCCAGGGGTCGTTGCGGTACTCCATCGGGCGGGACTCCGGACTCCCGCCCGATGGGATCTCAACCTTCTTGTAAGTATAGGTCAGCGGAAGAGGTTTGTCAAACAAAGAGGCAGTTCGTGGTGAGTACGGAAAGAGTGTTACATGATTGATTCGCAAGTCCACTCTTAAATCCGGGGTGGGTTGAATTATAGTGTACTGCCTCAGACGCGTAGTCGGGCAACCGAGCGAACTACCTGAGCGAGGTTGTACTGCGAACCCAGATCACATGGCAAGTCAAAGAGCAATGCCAAGGACCACACTAGAGCATTATACCCTAGGAAATGCTACACTTCTTTTCCTTGTGGGTGGAGTTGCCAATCATACAAGTAATTCGGGTTTACTTGTGTAACAAAGCTTCGACCGTCTCATATCCGTTTCCTGTCTCACACTCCTTTCCTTCTTGGCCACTCCGTGGATTGTGTGTTGATCAACACCATTGCGCAATGATCTGCAAGAATCCTGATCGTCCAATCTGACGCCACCGGAATTCCGCAGTCTTCGTCACCGGAACAGTGTAACGATCTCCTTGTACTCACCACATATGCGTAGTAGTACTACTAGTACGGTCGAGAAGTAGCCATGCCCCGAATATACATCGGTCGACGCATCGACTGATGTATATTCGGGGCATGGCTACTTCTCGACCGCTCCAAGGTGTTCTTGCGCCTACCTTTGGCGGCACACCTACGGGCCATCACGGTACTTCCTTCAGACGGTAGTCCAAGGTCGTATAGGAGGGACAGTGATGACTAATCTGGCACACCGAAATGTAACCTGCGCCCTTTTGTCACTTTCTTGTCTGTATCTATACATAGAGACATCCATATACAGAAAAAGATAAGAAAGTGGCAAAAGGGGGCTTGTTATAATGTATGTCGAGATCTCATACCTGCTTGCTGGCCAGCAAGCAGGTATGAGACCATGACCAATAATTATAACACCATGGTGTTATAATTATTTATAAATAGGCTGTCTCGGGAGCTCCCACAACATATAAAATCATAATGATAAATTTTGGTGAAGCTCACACAGATCTGGTTGGGGCCCAAAATTTAAGCGAAACATATCAAAATGATGGTCGTGATAACGAGGACGACGATGCTGATGATGAGGTAATGAGCACATCTGATATGCTCATCCCCACGTGCACCTCCACCCCTAAAAGGGCCGGATTGGATTCTGCCAGCCGCCCACCAAAGTTGTGCAAGTGCCGCGTGGAAAAAAAACCGTGTGAAGATCTGCTTCCGTAAGCAGATCTTTACTTCGTTTTTTTAAAATACATCAAGAGAAAAATGATTGCTGCGACCGCGTACACCTCACCGCAAGGCCTCCCACGAAGAGGCACCAGGGATTCGAATGAGAATTTAAAATTTTGTCAAGTGCTTGTGGGGAGGTCTCGCAGTCAACGGTACAATGTAATGCAAGGGCGGGCCAAATGAAGTCCCACTCAGAAATTGTCAAAAGAAGAAAAGAAGTGGTGAAGAAAGAAAAGACGTACTAGCTAGTAAAAATATACTATAGTATATTTTATAATCCTTCAATCCTGCATCAACGCAGGTTTATACACTGCACTAGCCAAAACACGTGAGGTCAGGTTGCCTCTTTAATGATAGTGTCAGTTGATTGCAACATTGCACGCGGGCTGCCTTCGCTATAAGGACAATGCAGGGGGTTTCTCAGGAAGAGGTGTAAGTCAATATAAACGATGCACAATGCAGGCCAGCAGGGGCTGAGCAGATGACCCCCAAACGCTGTCAAACGCAGCTGGGACAATCGATTGGTTAAGCAGTGTTCCGCTCCAGGGCCCGAGACACACGAAATTTTGGAATGATGCCACGCATGATGCGAGCGGCTGCTGCCTTGGCCGGGACCACGTCAGCAGGCTTGACATCGTCCCATTGCGCTGTCGTGATGTCCACCTGCAGATACATTCGCGTCAACAACCCACCGAGAGAGAAGAGTGGGAGAGAGAGGAGAGAGAGGGAGGGAGAGACGGGGGGAGGGGGGGAGAGAGGGAGGGAGAGAGAGGGGAGAGGGGGAGGGAGGGAGAGAGAGGGGGGAGGATCCCTCCTCTCCTCCGGAGGGAGGGAGGAGAGAGAGGGGAGGGAGGGAGAGAGAGGGGAGGGAGGGGGGGGGAGAGAGAGGGGGGTGGTAGAGAGAGAGAGAGAGAGAGAGAGAGAGAGAGAGAGAGAGAGAGAGAGAGAGAGAGAGAGAGAGAGAGAGAGAGAGAGAGAGAGCGCGCGCGCGCCACAGATGAACAAACTGCGGCTACATGCAGGCAAGTTCACGGCGGCTTCACCTCCCACAGTGGAAGAGGGTACGGACCCGTGCATGCAAGGACATGGCGGGTTCACGTCTCACAACAGAAAATAGTACCGGGGTGGGGATTCTGAGGGGGAAGGGGGGGGGAGGGGGAGGGGCGACGCGTTTGAGCCACCTTGTCGTATTTGACAGATCCCAGAGCTTCTCCAGATGCAGAAATGGCAACGTACGTGAGGTTGTCGGGTGTCACAAAGAGCTCGTCGCCAGGATCAAGGGGAGTGTCGGTGTTGAGGCCCAGGCGAGCCATGGTAGCCGTCAGCTCCAGGCTCATTTCCACCTTCATTTCTGGGTTCTCCCTGCGGGTGGGACCATTTGCCGGATGCCATTAGAACTTCCCGTAGCCCTTGACTGCTGCAACACTTCAAAATATATGCAACACTCAACAGCTTTTGAAATGGTGAAGGTTTGTCAAGCCGGTTGAAACTTCCCAAGCCTTCATGTCTGGGCTTTTCCTCTGCAAGCCGCTTGGTCACAAGCCATCAGAAATTCACATAAGAGTAAACCACTGTACCACCCTTTATAATCAATACTCTCCAACCCTGGATCTCTAAGACTTCCCGAGATACTATAGATCTGACATGGAGGAGGTAGGGTGTCGTCAGATGATGTTATAAGCAGGTCAATCATTATCTTGAGTAATCATCAAAATATCTTCTTCAAAAACATTTAGAGGGAATAATCTGTATAATATCTTTCTTTTAAGAAATGCAAGCCATGCAACCGGAGGCGGCACTACTTGCACTTGGCGCAGGAGGTGTCAGAGTCCCGGGCGAAGATGAAGATGGTGCCGACGTAGTGCGGGTTATCCAAAGGCGTCTGGATCGTGGGCGTGCCAGGGAAGAACAGAAACACCCTCATCTGGAAGGGCCCCCCAAACTGCTGCTTCCATATGCCCTGGTAGTTGGCATACCAGTGGCGCGTGCTGCGGGCGTTTGGGGCGTACTTGTCAATCATCTGTGCCCCACACCCCCGCCATGGGTCCCATGACTAAACGCATTCTCCCCTCGTCTTCCTTTTGGGAGTTTGGAGAGGAGATAAGAGGGAGGGAGCGGGGAGGGGGGCAGAGGAAAATAAGGGAAGGGGTGAGGCGAGATTGAAGGACGAGAGAAGGGAGACGAGAGGGTGAGTTTGTGTGAGCCTGTGTGCGCCTATTTTGTGTGTGTGTGTATGTGTGTGTGTGTGTATCTGTCTGTGCGTGTGTTTGTGTGTGTGTCTGTGTGTGTGTGTGTGTGTGTGTGTGTGTGTGTGTGTGAGAGTGAGTGTGTGTGTGTGTGTGTCCCTCCCGCCCTCCCCCCCTCTCCCTTTCTCCCTCTCCCTCCCTCCCTCTCTTCCTCTCTCTCTCTCTCTCTCTCTCTCTCTCTCTCTCTCTCTCTCTCTCTCTCTCTCTCTCTCTCTCTCTCTCTCTCTCTCTCTCTCTCTCTCTCTCTCTCTCTCTATCTGTGTGTGTATGTGTGTGTGTGTGTGTGTGTGTGTGTGTGTGTGTGTGTGTGAGTGAGTGAGTGAGAGAGAGAACCCGGGGGGAGAGGGAAGGAGGGACTCAGACAGGAGGGGGGGGGGGAGAGAGAGAGAGAGAGAGAGAGAGAGAGAGAGAGAGAGAGAGAGAGAGAGAGAGAGAGAGAGAGAGAGAGAGAGAGAGAGAGAGAGAGAGAGAGAGAGAGAGGTGCCAAACCCTGACAGGGGCTCCACTAACAAATCCTGCAGGGAGCTACAATGAGGCAGGCTTGCCGCTCTCACATTGCCCAGCCAGTGTTGTGGCACCTCGACTGCCTGATGTTGCAGACAAGTAAACGAGCAGACCATAAGCAACCCTTGCACACCCACCTAACCCCACCAGTGCCTCTCCCTTGCCCCAGCCATACGCAGATCCACACACACACACACACACACACACACACACACACACACACACACACACACACACACACACACACACACACACACACACTACTCGAATATCACAGAAAACACATGCACAAACATGCACACACACACACACATACAACACTCGCACAGTACAAACCAATGCACGTGGACACAGACATACAGGTACCCGTGCACGCCCACACACTCACACACACTTGCAAATTCCCCATTCATAAAGACGCGCTCGTTTGCGCACACGCACGGTTGCACGGGCGCGCGCGCGCACGCGCGCGCGCACACACACACACACACACACACACACACACACACACACACACACACACACACACACACACACACACACACACACACGCATGCGGGTATACACATGTACGCCAAATACCCAATGGAGAAGGGCAGGCGCAAGCAGCCCAACCTGCAAAAAGTACCTGAACCTACATGACTATACCACAACTTGCCCGAGCGTACCGCAACCTTTGCGAGAGTGACAAGGGACGAGTCAGAGACTGGGAAGGGAGGCGCACCGACTTCCAGAGGCCTATGGGATCGTCTTTGTACTTGAGGAGGTCCGGGTAGGTGTAGCCCTTGCCATCGGGCTTCCCGTCAGGTCCGGGCAGGCTGAGCTCCTCCACGTTCCGCACATCGTCGGAATTGAAGAATGCGCTGCCCGAGCCAGGCCCGCCCTTGCGGAAGGGGGTCAGATCCGTTTTGGAGTTCACCTGAGCAGGGAGTCGAAAGCCGGAGCATATCAAATTCGGAACGAATCAGGAATGGATCAAAATGGTGCGAATCGGAATGGATCAAAATTGGTGCGAATCGAAGTTGGAAAGAAACGTTGTTGTAACAGATCAAAGTTGGTGCGAATGAAAATTGGAGGTTTTGATCCGATGGACTCACGTTAGATGCAGGAACAAGAAGCCAGTGGGGGCTTGCTTTTGGGGGAGGGGGGGTGGGGGGCCTTGCGACAACAGTTGATCTCAAAAGAAAGGGTAGATATGGGATTTCAGACAAAGTTTCAGAACTTTCTGCATCGAAGAAAAGGGAAAATTTGGATGATACATTAGCCAAGAAGCAAGGGACTGTCTGAGTGCTTCGTACCGTAATGACTTGGACGAGATAATGATCCCAAGATAGCATTCACCAGGGTAAACGAATGTCCTGCAGGGCATCAATGTGAAGTACAGTTTTGAAAGAGCATGATAACGAAGTACAGTTTTGAAATGAGACCATCGAGGGTAAGTACATTCCAGAAAGAGCACCATGGTGAAGGACGGTCCTGAGAGATCATTGAGGTGAGGTACGATTCTCAATTAGGATCAAGGTGAAGTACAATCCTGAAGGGAGCATTGAGTTGAAGTACAGTTCTGAACAGCATCATAGTGACGTACTGAAGAGATCAAGGTGAAGTACAATTCTGCAAGAAGAATCAGCATCAAGGTGAAGCACAAAATGGACAAAGCATCAACGTGGGATGAAGTACTCAGAGATCATCAGTGTTGACTTGAGTACTGAAAGAGCATCTAGGTGAATTACAGGTCTGGAAAAAAGTTGATGTCGAACCGAAGCAAAGCACTGAGATAGCATTATGATGAAGTAAAGTATTGCTAAAACACATCAAATGAAGATCAGTTCTGTAAAAAGCATCAAGGTGGGAGTGAAGTACTGAAAGACCATCAAGGTCAGGTAAACTGTTGGGGGAAAAAAAAAAAAAAAACCAAAAACACACACACACACACACACACACACACACACA
This sequence comes from Botryococcus braunii, assembly GCA_002005505.1. Lineage (NCBI taxonomy): Eukaryota > Viridiplantae > Chlorophyta > Trebouxiophyceae > Botryococcus > Botryococcus braunii. The sequence continues at coordinate 93,569 of KV908345.1, read as the reverse complement.
CACACACGAGGTGAAGGCTTCTTACACCGTGAAGTACAGCTCTGGACGAACGTCAACGTGAAGTGGATCAAGAAGTGAAGGATTGAAAGAGCATTTGGGTGGGCTGGAGTACTGCAAGAGCATCAAGGTGGAGCGTTCAAGGAGCATCAAGTTAAAGTACAGCCCTTGAAAAGAGCATTGAAGTACTGACCATCAAAGATGGAGTGGAGGAATGGGATAGCATCACGTACTTCACTGTGATGCTCTTTGAATGCTCTCCTTCACCCTGGTGCTCTTTGAGAGTCCACTCCGCCCTGATGTCCTTTCAGCACTTCAATCCCTGTTTGACGGATCATGTACAATCCGTCAAACAGGGATTGAAGTGCTGAAAGGACATCAGGGCGGAGTGGACTCTCAAAGAGCACCAGGGTGAAGGAGAGCATTCAAAGAGCATCACAGTGAAGTACAGAAAAAATTAGAATCGAGGTACTGATAGAGCATCAAGGCGGAGTGGAGTATTCAGAGAGCATCAGGGTGGAGAACTCAGATTGTATTAAAGGCGAAGTACAATCCTTAAAAAAGATACAATCCTTTCAAAACAAAAAAAGGGGAGGGATTAAAGTAGTACTGAAAGATCATCAAGGGGGAGTGGTAGTACTCATGGAGCATCAGAATGGAGTGGAGGAATCAAAGACCATTTTTGGTGGAGTCCTGAAAGACCATCAGGGTGGAGGGGAGTAGGCGGGATTCCGGACCTTGGAGTTGCGGGGCAGCGTGAAAGTGCCCGCCTGGTCGACTCCAGCTTCGGGAACCCAGGAGTCGGGGTACAGGACTTGCCAGATGGCCAGGAGGCGGTCCACATTGCAGTGGTGAAGAAAGAAGATGGGATCAAATGCGGCAATGTCGGGATAGGACATGTGCCCTCCGGCACCCCCCACTGCGCCATGCACAGCATCGTGGACAACCTGACCACCACCTCCTATGTCAGTACCGCAGCGTACTGCCCCTGTTTATGTGTGTGTGTGTGCGTGCATGTGTGTGTGTGTGTGTGTGTGTGTGTGTGTGTGTGTGTGTGTGTGTGTGTGTGTGA
>KV908345.1:60000-82500 GCA_002005505.1 Botryococcus braunii | reverse complement strand
TCATGTGGGCAGGGGCTGGATGGAAATGAGTTCACGTTCGAGGCCTGGATCAATACGGCCGACTACTGTCACAGAGGTGAGTGCATAAAGTCAATCTGGCATGCTCCAAGCCACTGGTTGTCGAAGATTAATCTAAGATTGAAAATCTTTTGGGTCCCCCTGACGTGTTAGACCGGTATGTAACTACAAGGGAGGGTCGTAGACGGCCATATCACGAAAGTTATAACAGCAAAGCGGAACGGTTGTTAAGTCTCCGCATATCCCCAAGATCAAGGGGCATTGAGACGGACATGGCGTACACAATAGAAGACATGGGGTCGGCCGCGGGCTTGGAGAATATTGTTTTCTAGAGCAGTGCACTGCTTTATAAAGCAGTGCACTGCTTTATAACGCATCTAATTAGATGCGTGCAAGCACGTATGTTCAACAGAAATCGTAAATGCTGACATGTAGTGAGCGGTGAGTGGGTGGTGCGCACCCTGCTATGGGGAGTGTACTCTCAGCCCAACGCTCTGGAGTTTGTACACTTAACCCAATTGTGAGGCTGGTAGCGTGGCTATATGAAATGGCGTGCTATTCTTTCATTGCACGGCCGCGTTTGCACATGTGGTGAACCCTTCAAGCATCTGCGTAAACTGTGTGCACGACAAGCGAGCCAGCCGGACTTGTTTGGAAGTGCAGGAGGCCAGTTCATAGAGAGTATGGAAGGGTTAACCAAAGAAGACCATTGTTGACAAGGGAGTAAGAGCTGTAGGAGACAGGGCTGGGGGTCGTTGTCAAAAGGGAAGACAATCAGGGTAGAGAAACACACACGGAAGCCTTTCTAGTAAGAGGGATTTCTCTTTACGGATACGCCTTTGTTTACGGATACGTCTGTTTCCAACCTGGGAAAGAGGTATGAACAGAAGGCCGTTCTTAAAAAAGGGGGAAGCATCTGGGTAGAGAATTTCAACAGAAGGCCTTTTGCAATAGGGAGAAAGAAATCCAGCTGGGAAGAGGCGTGTACAGGAAGCTGTTTTCAAGAAGATCTCTAGATAAAGAGCTGGAAAAAGGGATGAAGATAACGGAGTGAACGTTTCCTGTGTCGCCCAAGGGCCCTCATTGATGTTTTGAACTTTTTGTTTTGACTTGGGTGTGGATTCCTAAGTTTTGATAAGCCGTTGTTCACTGCAGGTGCTGTGATGTCGTACGCCCTGGACTCGAAGGCGAAGGACACAGGGAAAATGGTCGAGGACTTCAACCACTTCGTTGTCTTTGACCCTCTGAATCTTCTGGCTTGCCATGACTTTGAGGTGCGTCTTTTGGAGAACCTTGGATCTTGTCTGGGATGTGAGCCCACCCGCATTTTACTTAGCGTGTCGAGGCCTTTTGAGGTGCACCTCAAAAGGCCTCGACAGGCTAAGTAAGATGCGGGCGGGCTCACATCCCTTCCACGTGGAACGCCTGTGCTAGGCAGCGCATTTGCATCTTATATTAGCATGTCGAGGCTTTTGGTTGGAAAGGCTATGCTGGACAGCCCGTCTGCATCGTTTTAGCATGTCGAGGCCTTTGAGGTGGAAAGCCTATATAGGCAGCGCTGTGCATGAGATTTGTAAGTGGTGTCCCCCTGCCTGCTGTCGCTTGGCGTTCTTGCATACGTTGAAGGCCTTCATATGAATAATTTATGAACATGCAAGAACAGTTTTGGGTGCAATGGCATCCCATATATGAAGTATAACTGCGATATTGCAGTTATACATCGATGTTATTGCAGTGAGACCTTTCCGCCGGTCTCATCCGAACAACTGCTTCCAGAGTTTTCGTTGGAAATTGAGGGTGCATAGGGTTGTTGCCCATGCATATACGTATATATATATATATATATATATATATATATATATATATATATATATATATATATATATATATATATATATATATACATATATGTGTATATATATATATATATATATATATATATATATATATATATATATATATATATATATATATATATATATATATATATATATATATATATATATATACGTATATGCATGGGCAACAACCCTATGCACCCTCAATTTCCAACGAAAACTCTGGAATGTAACGTCTTCACAAGGCCAGCAGACAATGACACAGATTGCGTTTCAAGTTACACCTTGGAATTACGGGGACCTAGAGTAGTGATGGACCTATTTCTATTTTTCCAAAGAGCGGAGTCCATCCCATCCGTAAATCCTGGGTGATACATGCTGGCTAAGATCTTCTGTGTTCCGCTCCTGTCAGTACATTGATCTTTGGCCCGATCCGGATCGTGAGAGTTGCAATGCGAAGTTCAATCGCAGCATCACCGCGACGTACGTGGATCGGGCTTCGAAGTGGCACCACCTTGCAGTCACATGGACGGCAGCTAATGATGGCCTTACCAGGATATTCCGCGATGGCCTTCTCATGTCAGAGGTGGGGAGCTGCCAATAGCATTGATGCGGGAGGGTTAGTATGCATGCACACACGTGGAAATTGCCTTGTTCAAGTGATTCACCCAAGGGTCCCTGATGCTCATGGCATGTCGGCATGGTGCTGCTGATCTACAAGTTTGATGGGAATATTGTATAATTGGTCTTTGAGACTCAGTTATGAGAAAGCTTTCAGCTACTCGGGCATAACTGTGTATAGGATGATGTTGTGGCTATCCTGTGCTCGACGTGACATGCTGTGGCCGCCGTTTGACAGGTACATCCCATATTGCATCACTGTCATAGGCCGATTTAAACTTTATTTTACTCTCCTCTTTACGGTACAGGCGAAGACAGGGAAGACACGACCGTTCGAGAGCGGCGGAGCCTTCATGCTCGGAGGAGAGCAAGACTGCTTTGGCGGATGTACAGATTCCAATCAAGCCTACTACGGGCTCATGGACGAGGTACTTTGAATTAAAGCCCGTAGAGGTCACCCATTGTAAACAACTGTAAAGACTGTCCCATAGCAGTATCTAGGGGTGTGGCTGTCCTTGGACATGTCCCTGCCCACGTTCCCTTCCTCTGTTCCTCCCCCCTGTCAGCACTCGACCACAAGCACATAATTTGGAGTACCCCACTGCGTGTCTTCAGGAATACCCAGGGATGTGTCTCTTGTTTCTGGACAGTTTGACACGAGCAAGGGACGGAGGGCTATGTCCTTTGATCCGGGTGGTCTTGACTCAAGCAAGCTGAAATCTGTGCTGAACGAACTCACAGAATAAACCAAGTGCAAGCTGAAAACCCGTGCTGAACAAAATCATGGAATTTGTCAAGTGCAAGCTGAAAATTTGCGCTGAACAAAACCCATGGGATAATCAAAGCTATCCCTCATGACAAGTTAGATTTCCATCTGGCTGCCACTTGGCTCACTTTTTGCTGCAGAGGAAGGTGGGACGTCGACAGAACTGCATGCCTTTTCAGAAAGTTGGAAGTTATAAGAAACACATGCCTTTCCCATCACAGACCGTGCTGAGGGGTGCCGAGGCTTTTGAAACCACCAGGTGCGGGTCTGGAAAGTCGCGCGCACTCAAGAGCAGCTCATGGCAGCGATGCGCAATTTTGAGGATGTCCACAACAAGGACTTGGTCGCCTACTGGAAGTTTGATGACCCTCAAGAGTGAGCACCCAGCATGATCTGCTTTGCTTGTGTTGTCAGCCTTGCCCGCCTCTGCTTGTCTGCTCACATGTGCCCTCACCTCACCCCTGCGTGTCTGCTTGCTTGCGCCCTCAGCTCACGCCTGCTTGTCTGTTCGCATGCGCCCTCACCTCGCCCCTGTTTGTCTGCTCGCATGTGCCCTCAGCTTACCCCTGCTTGTCTGCTCGCATACGCCCTCACCTCACCCCTGCTTGTCTGCTCATTGTGCCCTCACCGCAGCCCTGCTTGTCTGCTCGCATGCGCCCTCACCTCATCCCTGCTTGTCTGGTCGCATGCGCCCTCACCTCACCCCTGCTTCTCTGCTTGCATGCGCCCTCAGCTTACCCCTGCTTGTCTGCTTGCATGCGCCCTCAGCTTACCTCTGCTTGTCTGTTCGCATGCGCCCTCACCTCACCCCTGCTTGTCTCGGCTGGTGAGCTTATCTGATGACTCTCAGCAGTGCGCATAAAGCCCGCGGTGATTGGCTCTGCCTGGTTTGCTGATTTGCTTCTTCTGTTCGCTTGTCTTCTTCTTTTCAGGGTTCACATCCCCGGGGCTCTCACTGCCTTTTGGGGATATCAAATTTAAACGTAGCTACAGAAAGGGGACGAGGGGGAAGGGGGAGACGTTGGGGTTTCAACTCTTGTACCCACTCAATCAGTCAGGGTTCAATCCCCCTGGACAACGCAATATAAGTCGAGGTTGCTTTTTTTTTTTGGTAGCCTCACCATAGAAGTCCATGCTGTGCATGCCTCATCTGCTCAACCCTGCTTGTCTGTGCGTGTGTGCTGCATTGTTTACCAAATAGGGGTTTGATGGCCCTCGCAGTGAGCATGCAGCATGGTGTCTCTAATCTGCTCATCTTGCTGAACCCTGCTTATGTCTCTTGCATTCCCTTACTGCGGGCATTTCCTGCTGCACCCTGTTGAAACCAATTCACTTTGTCTGAGCCGTGCTTTCTCGTCGCTTACACAACATCGTTCAAAATTATCGTTTCTTCTCTAAACAATATGTTTTATGCATGCATGTGTGTGTGTGTGTGTGTGTGTGTGTGTGCGCGCGCGCGCGCGCGCGTGGTATTCGCCCTACAGAAGAGAGGGCAGAGCCCTGGCACATCAAGAGGAACAGGTCCGAAGTCTGGAGATGAATCCTTCCTATATGATTTGACAACCTCTTATTTGAAGTAACTTCCTATCTGAAGCAACGTCCAAAAAATTGATTTAGGAGACGTGTCGTCGGTCCATCAAGCGGCACGCACCAGGAAGTGACGGGGGTATTGCTCGGGGATAGGGAGAATGGAGTGGTGAAGGATCCGCGGGTCGCCAAGGACAGCAGCGGGCAAGGCAATGATCTGCCCCTGGTCAGACCGCCTGAGCGCCGGGACGTCACAATCAGCAAGGTGAAGCTCTCGCCCCCATCTTGCTTTGCATAAATGAGCAAGGCGAAGCTCTCTCTCTCATTTTGCTTTTCCTATATGAGCAAGGCGAAGCTCCCCTCCCCATCTTGCTTTTCCTAAATGAGCAAGGCGAAGCTCTCTCCCCCATCTTGCTTTTCCTAAATCAGCTAGGCGAAGCTCTTGCCCCCATTTTCCTTTTCCTAAATCAGCAAGGTGAAGCTCCGATAGTGCCCCTTAGGCACTGCCCATCCTGATCGCACAGCTCCAATCACATTTGTGAGGCCGGGCGCATGTCTTACAGACATATGCAGGGGTTGTGGGCAAGCTAACGAGTGTGGCTGGGGTGTGTTTCCAAGGTACAGGCTTGCCATTAAGTGGTGGTTGCTCCTGAGGCATAGGGCCTGGCATACGCTGAGACTCTGTCAATAAGTGCACTGTCTCCGAGAGTGGAGTCTGTCAGTAAATACAGTCTTCAGGCACAGGTTTTGTCTACCAGTTTTCGGTGGTGTGGTCTCAAGCACGTTATAGTTCAGGGCCTGTCAGCAAGTTTCAGTTTCTTAGGCATACCATAATTCACAAAATCTTAGGTTTGTGAGTGAGAGGAGTTTCTGAGGCAGAGGGGCCAGCTTGTAATATCTTCTTCTCCAGTCAAGCCCTGGTGGCCGGGGGGTTGTTATTTTAGTTCGTGAGGCAATCGTTGGTTGCCGAGGGGGCGGGCGCGAAATTCAAGGCAGTCCTTGGGGTCTTTTTTAGGTTTTTGGGGGGGGGGGTGAGACAACGCTTGTTTGCAGGGGGCGGGTAAATTACCACCCACTGGGAATCCAACTTGGCGAGGCGATGCTTGGCTGCAGGGGGTGTGGAAGTTACCAACCACTGGTAATTCAAAGGTTGCGAGGGGAGATTGGGGCGCAGGGGGCGGGTAAACAAAATTAAGGCAATGATTGGTTGCGGGGGCTGGGTAAATCACCACGCACCTGTAGAGTTTCTAAATGTTAAGGCGCTTGGTTGCAGGGGCCAGGTAAATTACCACCCCACGGGTAAATTTGCTAAGTATTCAAGGAGAATTGCTGGGTTGCAGGCAGGCAAGGAGCTGCGGACGGGGAGTCTGGTCTTCGACAACAACTACGCGCTTCAGGCGGAGATGCGGGGAATGCCGACGAAGGACTTCACGGTCGAGTTCTGGGCCCAGACCCCGGCCTTCAACGCCAGCACCTCTGAGGCGGGTTTGCAGAACTTCCGCAACTTCTTCTCCTACGCCACGCACCTGCCGGACGCGGACAGGCCCTTCTGTGCGTGCCGCTTACCCTCTCCCCCGCCTGTGGGGCCCCATCTGGGAGCCGCCCCCCCCCCCCTCCCACCTTTCCGAGGCATTTTTGCTGCTTGGTATTGCGTGTCTGTTTCTCTCTGTGTGTGTGTGTGTGTGTGTGTGTGAAGGGGGGGGGGTGTTAGAGGGGGTGACACACATATTGCGAGCATCCCCCCCTTCTCTCCCTCTTCTCACTCCCCCATTTATTGATGTTGTGTGGGATGGGGGTCCTGGCGGCAGGGAGCGGGATCAGCACGGATGCGTTCGTGGACGACGCCATTCGGATAGAGAAGTACTACAAGGAGTACCGCGGGACCGCCTCCCTGGAGGCCCTGGACGTTCGTACCTCGGGGGCTTTGTCGGTCCATATCAATGCCAACAGGGATGGGAACGGGCAGCGCTTCGATCACTGGTTGGACTACGCCGTGGGCTGGTACACTGACTCCCTCACTCTTCATTTTCACACACCCCGCTTACAACACATTGTCGGACAATGCTGTGCCGGTCATCGGAGCGCCATTGCTAATGTCGATACGAATGCTGTTGCTAAGGCTGTACCGCTGTGGCAGGACGGATGGCGACTGGCATCATGTGGCTGTGAGCTGGCGGTGGGAGACCGGGGAGACCTGGCTGTACTTTGACGGGGAGGAGGTGAAACCGTTTTGGAGCAGCAAGGGAGGCACCATCAGCAGCAGAGACCCCAAAGCTGGGGGTGTCGACCCGCACATTGCCCCGCAGTCTCCCCGTCTCGATACCGGTGTTCCCTCCCCCCCCCCCCCTTTCCCCCCATTCTTTAAAACCACTTGTGGCGTCCGGCGATGTTGCCTGGATCTCTCTTTTAAAGCACTTGTGGTGTCCGGCGATGTTGCCTGGATCTCTCTTTTAAAGCACTTGTGGTGTCCGGCGATGTTGCCAGAATCTTTGCCCACACATGCTTTGCTTTTCACAGCCTCCCTGTCCTGGACACCGGTGCCATCTGCTCCCCCCCCCCCCTTTCCCAAGTGCTCTGGATCTTGACCCCTGCTCTATGCCTGCCCTGCCAGCTCCTGGCACCTCTCAGATTATAAGGATTTTTCTCTCTCGCTGTTATGTAATTACTGGGTCCTTTTTGTACAGTTCCCCAGCTGCTTTGCACAATGAGACAGGCATTCTGTACGATTGTTAGTGTTTAATCCGGCAATTGTCCCAGAGTTATTCCGGCATTTTGTATCACCACTCACCCCATATCTGGGGAGGCAGGGTCGCTGGCTCTGGGACAAAACCAGGAGTGCTACGGCGGCTGCTTTTCGCCTCAGTACGCTCTGCATGGGGAGATGGCGAGCGTGCGAGTGTGGTCACATGTCTTAACCAAGGTCGCTCCCTCCATCATCAGCCCCGCAGCGCTCCCTTGGGCAACGTGTTTGTGAGCAGGTGTCCGGAATGCGCTCCAGCGCCTCGTCAGGCTCGAAACGCAGGATTAGTCTTTGTGCTGTTTGTGGCTTTCCTTTGTGGTCAGTTGCCCCGTCTCCTTTTCCCTCGTCTAAAACCCGGAACCCCAAACATGGATGGAGGGGGGAGAAACGAGAATAAGTATGCGGGGAGGAGAGGCGGTGAATACGCTTCCACCCCCCGCTTCTTGACCCCATTATCTCATTGTTGCACAGGTTCAGCCCACCGAGGGGAGGGGGGATTCGGTCCAAGGGTGCCATTGTACAGGCGGTCCTTTCAGAAGTCGCAGTACAATGAGCGCAGCGCACGGTACAAAGTCAGATGCACCTGGACGGCATGTGAACGGCAACTTGGGCATAATGTATTCTGGAGATGGTATAAATAGGACAGGCTCTGTAAAGCGGTTGTCTGCACATGGGAGGCGATGTGAACTGAAGTGGGGAGTGCTCGAAGCCGGTGGTTGATGATTCGAGTGCACAGACACACACACACACACACACACACACACACACACACACACACACACACAGAGAGAGAGAGAGAGAGAGAGAAGAGAGAGAGAGAGAGAGAGAGAGAGAGAGAGAGAGAGAGAGAGAGAGAGAGAGAGAGAGAGAGAGACAAGTGTGCACATGGATCGCATGTGAACCATCCATTGGGGGGGGGGGGGAGTGATGTACAGGAGGATATCCAGGGACGTATGTTCAGCCATGATATTCATGGCCTGGAGGGCATTGTGGCTGCTTACAGCTTTGCTGCCTCAGACATGGAGCAACGGAGTGGCCGGGTGTGACCCTCCTCTTCCATCTTCCTGCCTCCTTCTTTTCCTTTTCCCTTCTCTCCCTCTTCTCCCGTCTCTCGGTCCTCCATTTCACTCCCCCGCTCTCACCCCACCGCTCTTCTATGTCCCCAACCTCTGTCCTTTTTTCCTTTCCGTGCTCTTCGGCCTTTCCCTTACGCCATTTCCTTTCTCCCTTTTGTGCTCTTCGACCTCCCCGACGACGTTGTGTGTTTGTCCACCTGAGAAACAATGGGCATGGTTGAAAGAAAGAACATCTGTCTCTTTCCTCGTGGATTGAGGGAACGCCATACATCTTGAGACCTACATTCATGTATGTAAGACTGCGGCATGCCGGACGGCCTGCGTGATGTGATAAACAGTTGTTCACAATACTTAGCGAGTCGTTGATGTTGTTGATGTAGCAAGAAAAGAGTTGTGTACAAAGTTCAGCAAGGTTGTCTTTGCCAGCCACATGAGGAGACCGGCATAACTGTTGTTAATGTTGGGCATGACGAATTAGGTGCAATCAAAGGTCTGGGCTTGCAGGACAGCGTGTGTGATCTGATTGAACGGCTGTGTCCGAAAATACAGCTACGACTTAGCAAAATTTGTCTCGAGCGTTTTGCAGCTGCAAGTTTTGCTTGCGAACAAACCCCCCCCCCCTCTCTTTTTGTTTTCTTGGTTGCTGCTCATAAGAGGCCCAGCTCATAACAGTGTGGCGACACAATGTGCCACTGGCGAGGCGTGTGAAAGGACTGGGGCCTCAGGCCAGCACGGATGATCTGATGTATGCGCGCGTGTCAGCGTGAGCGATACCCAAAAAGCTTGCAAATCTGTTGGACTGGTTTTTGGAGCTGTTCTTTTCCATCTATCACTGGGACGAAAAGCGCTTGCAACCCCCCCCCCCTCGACGTCGAAAATGTAAATCACATCTTCAAGATGAAGCGTCGTTTGCTTTGCAGCAAAGGAAACAGTTTTTAAAGGACGGCGAAAGAAAGGACTTTCGAGCGCAACTCTGCAGCTGCAACTGGTCACATGCTTCGGTGACGTGCCACTGAGAGACTCGTGAAGGACTGGGGACTGCAGGACAGCGTGCGGGATTTGACGGGGGCCGGCGGGCACAGCCTGCTGCTGTGGGCGGACGGTCCGCGCTGGCAGTTCTCAACGGCTCCACTCTCGGATCCTTCTGGAAAGCCTCTGGAGGCTCCCAAGCCCGGGGCGGGCGGCGGCCAAGCCTTGTCCTTGACTGATCAACAAGTAAACCCCCCCCCCCCCGGTCTTACTTTTAGAAAGTTCTTAGGCCTTGTGTCTTGTACCTGTCGGTGCTTTGGTTCTCATTTGCTCAGATTTTCATTCCATGATGCCCTTTGGGCTGGGTAGATCCAATTCATATTTTTCTCCTCCTTGTGGGACTGATCAACAAGGACCACACCCCCCCCCCTTTTTTCCAACTGATCAAGTGACGCCCCTTTTGGACTGATCCAGTGACACCCCTTTTGGACTGATCACGTGACTCCCCTTTTGGACTGATCAGCAAGTAGTCCCCCCTATTTACACTGCTAGACTAGTCCCCCCCCCCCCCTTTTGTTTTTTTGGACTAATTAACAAGAACCACCCGCACACCCCGGTTGGACTGATTAGCAAGAGGGACCCCCCGTTTGGACTGATCTGACAGGCCCCCCCCCCCCCCCCCCAAACCTCTCACCCACACACCTTTTGGAGTGAGCAAACAAGTAACCCCTTGATTTTGGAAGTGATCAGCAAGTGCCCCCCCCTTTCCCTTTAGTGGACTGATCAATAAGTGACCCCCTTTTGGCCGGGCGCCACCATGCACGTGATCCTCCCACACTTTGGGAGAAGTTTAAACTAAACCAACAATTAAACACTGACATCGTTTCAAAAATCATTTAATTTGCTACTCCCTGTGTCAGGGTTGGGTTATCGAGGCCCGCAGACCCACAGGGTTTGCAGTAAACGGTCTCCCCCTTGTTTCTTGAATTGCCATGCTTGCGAGGGGTATGTTTTTCACTTTCATACCTCCGGGTGGAATTTGATGCTCTCTCAAAGGCTTGTGAGAGCATCGACAATCTGTCACAGTAGTCCTCCTGGTGAGGGAGAGGGACTCCTTGTGTAGGGGAGGGGCCAAGGGTACCCTTTCATTGGCTTGTTGTAGTGCCTTTAGTGCGACGGGCTGGGGAGTGTGCCGGTGATGACTCATTGCAAGCTGAGAGAGGGGAGACTTCTCCTGGTGCTCATGCAAAAAGTTTTTATGGTTGAGAGCTGAGGCACATACCCAAAACCGTCATCACAACCGATGTGTCACCGTTATCGTGGGGTGGGAAAAAAACGTAATTCTTCCCGATTTTCCCTTTTTTTGGGGGGGGGGGGGTGTTTTGGGGCGGGGTTGTGCCATCGACTGTTTTTGTGGCCTCCCATGACACAAAGTCAGCCCCTTCCTCATGATTCCTGCCCCCAAATGCCGTGTGGCTTTGCACATACGCAAGACGCTCTAGCATACTCGCACATATGTGTGGTGCAGGCACGTGCACACCCACCTACACAACACAGCGCAACAAAGCGTATGCACAGATGTGCAATGAAGTGCAAGTGTATAGACGAGTCTGTTCATTTTTTGAGTTCAGGTGGTGGGAGTACGGCAAGCGTGAGGTCGTGGTGACTCAGGCTAGGCACACAAGGGGGGGGGGGGTATTTACACTTAAAAATGATGGAAACATTTAAAACTTGAAAATATGTGCTGCTGGTTCTCATCTTTAACCTCAGACTTGTTACAGGTGCTGATGGTTTCAAACTTTAGAGTTAACCTTGAATAATGCTTGACGCTTCCCAAGTTCTTACTTCACTTCGAGTGTACTCGAAATGTACTTCCAACTTCTAAAGTCAGAGTTTGAGAACAGGGGCTGATGGCTCCCCAGTTTAGAATAAATAGTGGAGCGCATATGCTTGTTCATTTAACAATACTCAGAACCTGGAACATGCTTGGCCTTGGAACCAGGTGCTGATGGTACCCAAGTTTAAGAACTGGCCAGCCAGCGCAATCACGGTGGAGTTCTGGATGTGGAGCGTCGACCGGTGCCGCCAGGGGGTCCCGTTCTCCTACGCGACTGGCGCGTACGAGGCGGGGGACAACACGTTTTTGCTCTTCAATTACAATGACTGGTATGCCAGGACCTTCCCTCTCTTAGGGACGTCCCTTCACTGTTTTGAAGGCCTGATTCCCGTCCTTAGGGTAACGGGATCCACATGGGTGTCACATGGGTGCCACATGGGTGTGGCGCGTGGGTTCCCCTAAGAATCGGATTCGGCACGCAGCGGGGTTGTACGCGTCCCCCCCCCCCACACCCCGTTGCGTCTTTGTCTCAGAGCTGCCTCAGTGCCCTCCTCCTACTTCTGCTTCCTCCTTGCTTCTGACGGTTAACGCAAGTGGCGACTGACCAATTACGCAATTTCATATTGCTGATTCAAGCTGGGTCGCTAAAGCACTGTTGGAATCATTATTGTGGCTTTGAGAGCGTGTGCGTGTGCGTGTGCGTGCGTGCGTGTGCGTGTGTGTGTGTGTGTGTGTGTGTGTGTGTGTGTGTGTGTGTGTGTGTGTGTGTGTGTGTGCGCCCATTGGTTGCAGGGTTGTGATTAGCACTTGTGGTGAAGCTTGAAGTGGTGAAGCGGTGGGGGCAGGGGAGTCTCAGTGATGGAGGATGAGGGCCATCTGGACGACCACACGAGCGGCATCTCAGCCACAGATGGGGCCTGGCATCACATTGCGCTCACGTGGCAGTCGTCAGATGGCCGCGCAACTCTCTACGACAACGCGCGGAAGGTCAGACCGCACGTTCCAGCCTTTTGGCACGCTTGTTTGGAAAAAATTGTAAATTACTGTCCAGGCTCCAATCAATCCATCCATCCATCAATCAGTCAGTCAGTCAGCCAATAAATCAATCAATCCATCAATTAATAGTCAGTCAGTCAGCCAATCTATCTACCAATATCTTGAGTCAGTTACTCAGAGCCTGTATTGTCAAGTTAATCTAAGCCTATAATGTCAAATTAGTCAAACCTAGTATTAGTAATACTATTACAGTGAGGCCTCTGTCAGGCATCAGGCTTCAGGACTTGCATCTTCTTGCGGAGGGGTTCTCGCCTATCCAGGAGTCCCGCCCAAAGTAAGTATTCCTGCCCTATTTCCCAAAGGGGGGGGGGGGGGCACCGTGGTATTTACATGGGTGGCATTACTGTGTAGGAGTTGCCCTTGATTCGAAGGGTATCTTGCCCTTACTTTGCCACCTGCTTGCTTGGACATTGGTTTACAAATTGGCTCCCGGTGCGATGGGCTCCCCCGTCTTTCTCGTCGCAGACGTTGCTCCGTTTCCCCGTCTTTCTGCCATCTTTCTCCCTGCTCCGTTTCCCCGTCTTTCTGCCATCTTTCTCCCTGCTCCGTTTCCCCGTCTTTCTGCCATCTTTCTCCCTGCTCCAATTCCCCGTCTTTCTGCCATCTTTCTCCCTGCTCCGTTTCCCTGTCTATCTCGTCGCAGACTTTGCTCCCGGTGCCCTGTATTGTTGCACCTCTCCTGCTGAATTGTCCCCCCCCCTCAAACCCCCCCCCCCAACCCCCCCACCCCAACCCCCCCACCCAAACCCCCACCCCCCCAAAAAAAAGAAATTAACATCATCCTCCCAGCTACATTTCCTTGTTAAAAACCAATTTCATTGGTCGTCATAAAACGTGAAATAAACTGAGAAACATGAATGAAACTGAGAAACATGAAACAAAGGTGGGGAGGAGTGCGGTGCAGGTGTGGAGCGTGCAGCGAGCGCAGGGCAAGACAATGCCGGACCACGGGACTCTGGTGATTGGCCGCGAACAGGATTGTGTGGGAGGCTGTTTTGACTCACTTTCCGGTGCGTTGTCTCCCCATCACATGAGGTATGATGTGCATTGCTCTGCTGTTTCTGTGGCTTCCGTGTTTGGCGCGAAGGTCATTTATGCCTTGGCGCTGTTTATGTGTCATTCTACACTACCTTCTCTGCCCCTCTCCCCCCCCCTTGTGTGTGTGTGTGTGTGTGTGTGTGTGTGTGTGTGTGTGTGTGTGTGTTTGTTCTAGGACAATCTAGTAGGACTTAAGCAGTGCTAACATAGCACCTAGGGTCTAGCCTGAAGGTCAGGTTAGGTGAAGCCGGGACGGGAGGGGTCTGATGTGTGGGTGGGGAAGAAGTGAGTTTGGTGTGTGGGTGGGGCGAGGGTAATTGGTGGATGACCACGAGCGGGGTTGTGTTGTGGTATGGATATGAAGAGAAGTCCACTGTTATATTTAAGTGTCTGGTCTGTGTGTGTGGGGCGGGGCTGGCTGGTGGGTGGCCGCGAGGGGAGGTGTCGGGTGTATGGGTGCGAAGTGTCTGGTGTGTGGATGGGGCGGGGGTAATCTGGCAGGGGACCGGAAGGGCAGGTGTCTGAAGTGTGGGAGGGGAGACCAGGGGGGACCGGCCAGGTGGAGGGGCGGCGAGACCAAGAGTACGGCCCACAGGATTTCTATGGCGTCATTGATGAGCTTCGCGTCTGGCGTACAGTCCGGAGCCCGGAACAAATAGCTGCGGTGAGCCTCACCCCCCTCCCCCCCCCCCCCCATGCCCTCACCCTTCCTGGGGCAGGATTGATTTTGTGCGCCCCCTTGGAAGTTTGGACCCACGCTAGGGAGCGTGCAAGGGAGAGCCTGGGGTCTCAAAACCACGCTTTAAAAAATAAAAAGTAATAAAAAAAGAACCCACATACCAGAAAGTTGTGAAGATTCGCTGATCTGAGAGGTTTTAAGTCAACCCTGGCCTCTTGGTAGCTGTCTCCCACTTGTCCTCCGACCCCACGGTTGTTTCCACCTTATGTCGCCGTAGTTATTAATGTTTCACTCCTTTCGTCATGTTTCAATTCTCTTTTGTTTTCTGCCTTGCATTGTCTCAACCCTGTATGTCGTCTATTTCCTATCTTGTTTTGCCACTTTTTCCCCTCCATTCGACCCCATTGCTTTCCTTCATTCATCGTTCTAACATCTTGTTCCCCACCGTTTTGCTTCTGTCACCGCCTTGGCACCTCGTTCGTGTACTTCTTTCCCTTCTTGCACTGTCTTATCTTCTCATTTTCTCGTTACTGTCCGTCGTTCCTCACCTCTCGTAAGCTGCTACAATTTTGCGGCTGCTATGGTCAAGGACCTCCTCCTTCAGGCAGGTATGAATGTACGCAGGTGCATGCTCTCACACGTGTTGTTTTTCCCTTTGCCTCCCCCCCCCCCTTCGCTCCCTCCCTCAATCCCTCGCCCCCACTCCCTCCCCCTCCTCTCCCTCCCTCCTTCTCTCCGCACTCCCTCCCCCCCTTCTCTAATCAATGTCCTAGTTTTGATGTATGTCCTTTAGGACTACTTTGTGTCAAGGTTTTTTTTGGGCTTCTGTCACGATGTGTCCTAGAGTCGTCTGCAAGCCCTGGGTAAGACCTCGGTGCGGTGACATGTATACTCTCCCCTTCCCCACCCTGGATCCTTATGCTTGTGTTTTCGGCGGGTGTGTGTGACAAGGGTTCTTTCACCTCTCTCTCTCTCCCCCTCCCCCCCCCCCTCTCTCTCTCTCATGTGGGTCTGCCTGTGCCCGCGTGGCGTCAGTTGAGCAGGGCGGAGCATGACGGTGGGCTGTGGGCCTCCCTGCAGAGCATGCGAGCAGGCCTGCAGTGGGAGGGGGGCGCGGCAGGAGAAGGGGGGCAGGCGCGGGAGGATCCCCCGTCGGAGGACGACCCGGACCTGGTGGCCTTCTGGAACTTCGACCAGGCCTCCGGCTTTGTGGTGAAGGACGTGACGGGCCACGGCAATGACCTGCTGATGTCGGCGCCCCCCACCTTCGAGGTGATCCGCTGGGTCGCGGCCTGCGGGAACGGCATCGTTGAGGGGCAGGAGGAGTGCGACACTGGCGACACCCAGGGCGGCAACGGCTGTTCTCCTTACTGCCGGGTGCGTTCCGGCCTTTCGGCCCGCCCCTCCTCCCCCCTCCTCTCCCTCTTTGTCTATTTCTGTGCCCATGCCTGTGCCTGTGTGTGCGCGTGTCTCTCTCTGTGTGCGTGTGTGTGTGTGTGTGTGTGTGTGTGTGTGTGTGTGTGCGAGAGTGTAATGTGTGTTGTGTGTGGGCCTGTGCATGCTTGTGTGTGTGTGTGTGTGTGTGTGCGTGCGTGTGTGCGTGTGTGTGTGTGTGTGTGTGTGTGTGTGTGTGTGTGTGTGTGTGTGTGTGTGTGTGTGTGTCTCACCCCCATTCCCCCCCAAAAAAGCAGTATCTTCCTTTGCAGGTCGACAGAGAAGACACCCGTTGATGATGGAAGTTGCTTTCCCTCCAAGCAAGTAATCCCTGGCAAAAAGAAAGCTTTCAAAATGAAAGGGTAAAGGTCAGCTGCAAACAGTGCTCCGGCGGGGTCGCAGGTGGAAGAGGGCTGGGCGTGCACGGGGCTGAAGCCCTCCACGTGCCACCCCCTTGTCCCGGGAGAGAAGCCCTCCTATCCCTCCAGGTGCCTTACTCCCATGTGGCCTGCGATTTAACGTTCTAGCTTGGTTGCTCACAACTGAGGACATCACTGCCGTGTGGCCTCCTCTTTCACGTGCTTGCTTGATTCGTCATGAGTTCCGAGGACGTGTCCTGCCTTGTGGCCTCTTGTTTGACGTGCTTGCTTGGTTCTTCATGCGTTCCAGGGACGTTGCGCCATGTGGCCTCCTTATGAACGTGCTTCCTTTGCTTTTTATATGCTACAGGAACTCTGTGCCCTGAGGTCTCATCGTTGATGTGCCTGCTTGGTTCGGCGTGGTCCCCGAGGAGTTTCTGTCTTAATTACTGGTGTGTCTCAATTTCGCACGGAGATGGTTGTCCTGCCATGCTGCTGGCTTTGGGCGATGGGAGCGCTCGTTCTCTCTCTCTCTCTCTCTCTGTCTCTCTCTCTCTCTCTCTCTCTCTCTCTCTCTCTCTCTCTCTCTCTCTCTCTCTCTCTCTCTCTCTCTGTCTCTCTCTCTCTCTCTCTCTCTCTCTCTCTCTCTCTCTCTCTCTCTCTCTCTCTCTCTCTCTCTCTCTCTCTCTCCCCCCCCCCCCCTCTCTCTCTCTCTCTCTCTCTCTCTCTCTCTCTCTCTCTCTCTCTCTCTCTCTCTCTCTCTCTCTCTCTCTCTCTTCTGTGTGTGTGCGTGCATGTGTGTGCATGCGTGCATGCGTGTTCATGCGCGTCTGCGTGCACACTGGGTAGTGATCCCTTCGCTGCAGGTGTGCAAAGCAAAGCAGGTTTCCGGCTTTGCTTCCGCACGAAACTGTGATTTCGCTGCAATGACGAGGTTGATTGATGGCGAGGGCGGGCAGGGCGGATGGGAAGTCGGGGGGAAGCACTGGGGGCTCGAGCCCCAGCGGCGGGGGAGGTCACCATGCGTTGGCCATCACGTTGGGAGTTCTGGCTGCCCTCGTCCTCTTCGTTGGCCTGGGTGAGATACAGCTTCTTCTGTCACTCTGTTACGTCATTATCAAGCTCGCCGGAAAACGCGATGAGCCGTTTCACTGTACCCGTGTCATAAGCAATGTCGTTGTTTACATGTCCTTGTTTCGGGAACAAGGAAATGCTTGTACAATACTTGTACTGCACTATATTTGACTGTACATCAATGGTACCTTGTGTTGTCCTTTATAGCAAAAAGGGTCCTGACCTATGCTGCAGTAGCGTGCTTCTCTCAAAGAAGTCACTTCAACACACATCAACTGGAACAAGAGGTAAGGTCAGAAGTGAGAGCTTTAGAGCCTCACAGTTTCCCTTCTCACACCTGTTGTAGCGTAGATCAGACGAAAGGGGACGCCCGATTGGGGAGCAGGACACTTTGCATTGGTGTAGATGTGGTATGAATTATTGGGCCATTGTGCTTACAAACTCATTTGTCCTATATGAAAGACGGAAATCTCATGTTCTAACGCTTCTTGCTTTCCGATCGTCTTAGTTTTGAGCGCCATTAGGTTCGGTCGGTAGTGTGCGCCAGGTCCTGACGATTGCTTGAAGCTCCGAACTGGTTCTTACAGAAGTTTTTCTTGAAACACCTGCTTACGGTTAATTGTGTGCTGTGCGCTTTTCACTTTCATTTTGCCTCGTGAAGCTTTTATTGGAGTTTCTGAGGTCTGCTACCGCGGACCTGCTAACGTTTAGATTGAGGTAGTGAGGCTTCCTAGTTGATGAAATGAACAAAAGCTAGAGTACTCTGAAATTTAAACTGTCTCGCATCAGCTTGAGTCCAGCCAAGCCCTCTGGTGTAATTAGGCAGCGAATGGTGAAAGACCCGACGCTTTGCATCCAAATTATACTGGCGATTGTAAGTCTCTAAGGTCACAGGTCGAACAGTGTGAGCTAGTAGATAGATTGAGTGCCATCATTGTGTCAAAGGTGAAGGACTCTCTTGTTGAACACTCCGGCACTGATCTCCCAAAGGGCTGTCGAGCACACTTATCAGACATCAGCACACTCAAGCATGTTATATTT
This sequence comes from Botryococcus braunii, assembly GCA_002005505.1. Taxonomy (NCBI): domain Eukaryota; kingdom Viridiplantae; phylum Chlorophyta; class Trebouxiophyceae; genus Botryococcus; species Botryococcus braunii. The sequence continues at coordinate 64,427 of KV908345.1, read as the reverse complement.
CCCGAATGCGCTGATTGGCAAATCTGGATTGCATGCAGTTTAGAACGTAGGAGGAACGAGCTTTGCACCCGTGAGGTTAGGCGGCCCACTGATTGTCTCGATACAGGCAGCACGTGTGAGCTAAAAAACATTTAAATTTTGAGTTGAGAGGTTGAGAGAACATCGATTTTGTTAACACAAGACAAGCATACTGAGTAGATGGCTTTTTAGACAACCGAGAAAGTCTAGACGTCTCTAGTCTAGACTTTCTCGGTTGTCTAAAAGGCCTTCTACTCAGTGTGGTTGTCTCCTGTCAATAAAATCGCTGTTCTCTCAATATCTCAACACAAAGATTTAAATTTTTCCTAGCTTACATGCGCTGCCTGTAACTCGACGATCAGTGGGCCGACCTCAAGGATGCAAAGCTCATTCGTCCTGCGTTCTAAACTGCCTGCAATCCAGCTTTGCCAATCTGCGCTTTCGGGAAACATGACATGCTTGAGGAAAATCTGTGACTGATGTGTGATAAGTGTGCTCGCCAGCCCTTTGGGAGATCGGTGCCGGAGGGTTCAACAAGCGATTCTTTCAGCTTTGACACAATGATGGCACTCAATCTGTCTACTAGCTCACACTGTTCGACCTGTGACCTTAGAGACTTACAATCGCCACTGTATAATTTGGATGCAAAGCGTCGGGTCTTTCACCATACGCTGCCTAATTACCCCTTGGGGCTTGGACTGGACTCAATCTGATGCGAGACAGTTTAGTTTTCAGAGTACTCTAGCTTTTTTTCAGTTCATCAACTAGGAAGCCTCACTACCTCAATCTAAATGTTAGCAGGTCAGCTGTAGCAGACCTCGGAAACTCCAATAAAAGCTTCACGAGGCAACAAGAAATCGAGTAGCACAAAACACACAATTAACCATTGGTAGGTGTTTCAAGTAAAACTTGTGTTAGAACCAGTTCGGAGCTTCGAGCAAACGTCAGGTTCTGGCGCACACTAATGACCGAACCTGATGGCGCTCGAAACTAAGACGTTAGTAAAGCAAGAAGCATTAAAACATGCGATTTCCGCCTTTCATATAAGACAAATGAATTTGCGCACGATTTCTGGTGTGCGGTTAGGAAAAGCTTCACTCTTAATACTAAATGAGTTTGTAAGCACAATGGCCCAGTATAACAGCTGGAAGAGAAGGAGGGCTTACGGACACGGAAAGGGCATTCCATTCATTACATTACTTCATTGTATCTCGCTCGTCTCAGCCGTCAAAGGCAACCGTCTGGTATAACGCCCTGTAACGAGCTACCGAACCTCCAACCGTACTGCGCTTTCGATTGTACCGCTGCTACTCGGGACTTGTCCTCGAGCGCGGTTACACCCAGTAATTCCTACCGCATCTACACCTATCCAGAGTGTTGTGCTCCCCAACAAGAGTCCCCTTTTGTTTGATCTACGCTACAACAGGTGTAAGAAGGGAAACTTTGAGGCTCTAAAGCTCTCACTTCTGACCTTACCCCTTGTTACAGTTGGTGTGTGTAGCCGGCTGTCGGCTGAGAGTGTAATGACCCTTCTTCACACTACCTAACCGAAGCAAAGGATATTACAACCAAATGACTGTCCTCAACACTCACATCAGCAAGTAAATGCCATATGCAGCTTTAAGATGAACGTCAAAACATCCAAGGTACGCAGGAATGCAAAAGAAGTCCCAGGCATCAACATCTTGGCGGCAGACTCGCGAGCGGGGTTTATCGATAGCCAGCAAGAACTCGGTAGCCACTATTAAGGCTAGTCACGTGAACTCTAACACGATGTATGTACATAACTTAAAGTTATGGCACCCACATCTCAGACCGTGGCCACTCGCCTCACATTTAGCCAGCTAAATCAGGCTCTGCGATGTGCCTTTTAACATTACCCGCTTATCAGATGTGGCCACTCGCCTCAACTTTACCACCTTAATTAGGCTAAGCGACGTGTTTTCTTAGCTGTGCCTTTTTAGCTAACTGCTTATCACACGTGGCCGTAACTTCACCTGCTTAATCAGGCTTGGCGAAGTGCTCTTATACTTCTAAAAGCTTATCAGACCTGGCCACATTCCTGAACTTCATCTGCGAATCAAACACTGCAACGTGCTTCAACCCCACCTGCTTAATAGGCTCGGCCATATGTCCATTAAGTCTCCGGCTCGTCAAACTTTGCTGGTTGCAAATTGTGGCGTGCCTCAAACCCCCACCTGCTCATGAGGCTCGGCCGTATCTGCCCTAACTTCTTACCGAACCCCACCACGCGCACACCTCGACAACTGATCCAGATTGATACACTTGATATCCTTATAGTAAAGTCTGAGTCCCACCCCTCTGTGTGTTACTCCCACATCTCCATGTGTTACTCACCACCCTTTTCCATCCCCATGCAGTTAGAAAGAGCATGGGTCCATCCAAGTGCACCATAATCGTGCGCTTTGGTGGCCTGGGGCCCACGTGAGAGGGGTCTGGGGGGCCAGGGGTGGTGGTGTTTGGCAATCAGCTGGGCAGGCTATGGCAGGAGAAGGACCTGGGGTACCGCCTCATGAGGAGGAGGAGAAACCGGGGGTACGATGAGGGCTTGGATCACCTTGATCCCGAGGAGACCTACAGTCTCGCCCCTGATTTTGCCACCATGCGCCCGGGGCCTTACTCCCCCCTGCCCGCCGAGCACGAAGGCCCCATGCGATGATTTCCCGCGACATTTTCTGCCTCAATACTCATACCTGCCGCCAGTCAGCTGAGCACGAAGGCTCCATCCCATAATTTCCCGCCACATTTCTTGCCTCAGTACTCCTCCCCGCCGACGGCTGGCTGAGCACGAAGGCCCCATGCGATGCTTTCTTGCCACATTTCTTGCTGAAATCCTCCTCCCTGCTTGCGGCTGGCTGGAGTGCGAATGCCACATGCGATGATTTGTCTCTGTCTGCATTGTATTTTGAATGCTACATGTCTCCGCTAAGCTGGAGTGTATCATATCGGTTGCGGGCGTTTTTGGCTGTGCGTAAAAGCCCAGACAGCATCTGTTTGTGCTTTGGGTCTGTTCAACGGTCCCCAGAGTTGTATACCTTTGTAACAGTGTTGCAGGAGGTGCCCATGGGCACGTGACGAAGTCCCATGGAGGGGCGTTTTGGTATTCCGTGGACATGTGAAAGGGGGCAGTAGTACCTGTAATTACATAAGCGGTTGTATGAGCACACCTGTAGGGCAGAAAGGCGGGGGCGTTTTGGAATCCGTGGGCATGTGAAAGGCGACAGTAGTAAGGAGTGTGTATAAGCGCTCCGGCCGTGCATTTCCGTGTGCATTTTGTGGTAATATATGCATAAATTTGGGTCTGTGACCCTGACGTCTGCAGGCTGTTTCTCACATTTCGCCAAATTGTGCCATTTGTGTTTGGTGCTGATGAAGCCCTGAACGGAGTATGCCTTTGCTAGCACGTGGGCCAATGTGGACGGAGTGTGGCACACCTGACCGACATTATTAACGGACTGGCAAGGCCAACGGGGTCACATTTCTGTCCAAAATTTGCCACGGTGGGGATGATCTGGATTTGGAAGGGGGGAAAAAGGGCCAACACAAAACCTCACAAAAATTTGAGATTTCGTCGGAGTTCACATGCTCATGTTGTAGTGCCGTGGTATGCGAGAAAGCAATTGCAAATGGCGAGGTTGTTTACTCCAAATGGTAGTGTTTGTTTGATCTGCAGACTCTTTCTCCTCGGCAGGGCCCAACGTTTCGCTGTCCTCTCTGCCACTGGGAAATGTTACATGGGAGGAACCAAGGAGATGTAATTTTCCTGCCCCTTTACCATTTTCCTGGTGCGTCATCAAAAGATGCAAGGTGGGATGCTTTATCATTTTTCCACCTTGCAAGGTGGAAAGTTGATAAAAATCCGGCAAAGTTTATGGCACCCTTTTTTTTTTTTTTTTTTTTTTTTTTTTTCAAGTCTAAACTTATGGCAAGCCCTCTCACGTGTGCACAGACCGGTTCCCTCAAACATGTTTGATTCTTAGGGAAGCGGTCTGTGAGGGCGCTTGCCATAAGTTTAGTGTTGACAAGGCAACTAGCAGTCAAAACTGATAGAGTCTTTGGCCTTCTGGCACATCTGCGTCCTTCATATTTTTGTGCAAAAACGGGCGCATGCACCTGTTCCTGCGGGGCTTGAATTTCGACATCAAATTTTGGGAAAAGCCCGTGACTTAAACCGCTTGCGACACCTTTCGGTGAATTGAAAGGACTGTGGTTGATCAAGGTTTGATCATGATGACGACCTATTTGTGTACTTTTGCAAACATACACTTGATTTGACCAAATGCAATGAAATCTGGACCTGCAAGTCATTCTTAGTTGGGAGACTAATCTTGCAAATCACTTTGGTTAGGGGTGTAATCTTCGCTCTCTAAGTGAGAGCGAAGATAATA
>KV908345.1:22500-55000 GCA_002005505.1 Botryococcus braunii | reverse complement strand
GCACGGCTGAGTGTTAAGAACGAGAGCAAGCATTGAGACCTTATAAGTCAGCCACTCAGGGAACAATTACTCCCCCTTGCATGATTTGTCATAATTGCTCCGCCGTGCGCAACGTATCCGAACATCCATTGCCGGCTTAGGGGTGTTCCCGACCAAACAAAGTAACACCAACAATCCGTGGTACAGGATGGCCTTCCCCACAAAAATAACGATTTCTTCTTTAACTGCTGTTTTTGAATCAAGTATGGGAAACTAGGATCGGCATGAAATTGGTGTTCTGGCCTACGATTGTACTGCCCAAAATATCTCGGCTGTACAAGTCCGGGCGACTTGTACCGCGGGATCTGGTTGCATCAACTTCTGGCACTGATGGCCAAGAGAATCAATGGCATCTCATTCCCGGTACAATTTAAACAATATGTTGTGAAAATTTTGAACTTAAGTTACATTTGGACATTCTTTGGCCGGGACGGATTGGCAGAGGACGTAGGGCATTCGCACACTTGACGACTATACCATTCAGAACTTCCTCCCGGTCCACGTCTTGCAAAAGGATGGTGGTAAAGTTGTACAAAATACCTGTGGGGTCCACGATTCGGGATCGGAATCACAAGGGGCCATTGCAAGTAGGTCCAAAGTCTTGGTTCGGACGGATTGGGAACACCAATGCTGGGTGGAAAGCCTCTCACCTTGCTAAAGAAATGTGAATTGTATTGTGCCTGTTATTTTACCTGTGATCATTGGCCAAGGGCCACAGTTGTGGAACTGTGAGTCATACAAGGCAAAACCACGTTCCACAGTATATTTTGATACCTACCTGTCGAAGGCTCAGAATACATGGGAATCTGGGGCGCCTCCAATGCTGTCAATGACCAATATAGGGTTGCATCCCCGTCTGCTTTTCTCCATGGCGCATCTTTCGCTCCAATTGCCTCCCATTTTGGTGCACAGGCTGGCAACAAGAGTGCTGCCAGCTTTAGGACAGATATTGGAGTTCCAGGCTACACTGGCTTCATACCGCAAAGCAAAGCCCTCCCAGTTGACGCCAAGACTATCATTGGGCATTTTAGCCCTGAAGCATGCAACTTCACTCATCAGAGGTCCAGGCCTGAGTTGGACAATGATGACCGTGAAAAGACTATGTAAGTGCTAAAGCCACTTGAAAGCCTCAAGCCATAATAAAGTAGCCTGCCACCACCAGTGGCACCTTGCCTGAACAAATCCATTGCTACCTTTTCCCAAGCGCTTAGGTATTCCTCTTGCAGAGCTAATGGTTGCAGGATACACACTACTGTTTCCAATCCTCGCAGGTATAGAAAACAGTTTGAATTCATTGAAGAGCTGGATTTCACACAGTGTGAAAACATCCACCAGCATTGCTGTAAGGCGGACTCAGCCACCCTCCCGCCTTCCAAGCCATTTGTTGGCAAAACGACATATGCAACAACGTTGGGACTCTCTCCATCGACTCCTAAGAAAAATGAGTAAGTTCTCATATCAAGTGGCAGTGTAGTTGCATATCAACACACACATGCACAGGTCGCCTATCTGATGAATCGTAACACAACTCAAGTAAACAACAGGCATCTCCCGTCCTTTCATCTTTTCACACACGACACATTTCTTAAGGATGTCCCAATGTAGAAGTTCACATTTCAGAATCTCCATTTTATTCCAGAGTCGAAACTTTCCCGTGTCCTACGCCATGTCGTCCTGAGTACTAATGCCTCTTTCACAGATGTAAGCCGATTCATCCCCGAAGATGTCGGGGAACCCAATTACCAACGGTCGTCGATCTTGTTTTTCGCAACAGGATGCGAGCAGTTGCAACTTGCAACCAACGCAACCTGGTCAATCCACCTGTTATGGGTTTTACCGTCTCAGTTCTGAGTTTTAGCGTTTCAGCCAAGGGCCCCATTCCTCACCCTTCACTCAGTATGCCCCCTTTTAGGGACCACGACCCTGCCCACGTGTATGTGCGAAGACAGGCACACACACTACTCCCACCCGCCCTGAAGGCCGGCTCTTGATTTGTTAGATCAAACGAAGTGGATTTCATAGGTCGAACGCAGCACCCCTTGCGAGGGCGAGTGGGAGACGGTTCTTTCTTTTCAAAAGATGCGCTTCAGCATTGGAAACCTTTTGTCTTGAGCGGTCTCGGGACAGACGCACGATCACAGATCGGCCAATAGCAACTGACTGATCTGAAGGTTCGTTTAGGCCCCTCTGCGAAACAAATTCGCCGTCCGCGCCGGGTAACATCAAGCCGGGGTACCTGACGAGCCATGCGGCTATGCAGCTAGCATTTGCTCAGGCAAATTCGCAGGAAGGGTACCGCCCTTCCAAGGAGAGGAGTGGTTCCACTGAACTGGCGTCGAAAGCTGGAAATCGTTCCAGATCATCCGTGGTCCGCTGTCACCCAATGTTGATACTTTTGTGCCTCGTCAGAGCACTTTGCATGCACACGCGCAATCACACATGTGTGCAAGTACGGGCGGGCGTGCGTGCGCGCGAGCGCGCGCGCGCACACACACACACACACGCACACACACACACACACACACACACACACACACACGCACACACACACACACACACACACACACACACACACACGCACACACACACACACACACGCACACACACACACACACACACACACACACACCCACTTACTCACTCACGTGCACACGCGCACGTGCATGCACGCACACAGGCACGTATGCAGAGAAGAGGAGGGAGAGAGAAAAGAAACAGACTGGGTGGAGAGGGAAGCGGGGGGAGAGAGTGGGGAAGTGTGTGTCCTCGCGTGACAGCGGGGGGAAGGGGGGAGGGAGAGAGAGGGGAGAAGGGGAGGGGGAGAGAGAGGGAGGGAGGGAGGGAGGGAGGGAGGGAGGGAGGGAGGGATGGAGGGAGGGAGAGAGAGAGAGAGGGAGAACGTGCGCAACTGTGGTAGAAGGAGGGTAGAACAGGGTAAAAGGGGGAAATCCAGGGTCATCCTAGGTCTTTACTATCACGACGTCGCCTACTTGAAAGAATCGCACCATATAGAGGTTAGGCAGGCCTTATGATCATAGAGCTCCGACACTTTAACATGCCTGGAGCTTTTTCCGTATAACGTACACGATGTACTTGTAGCGCTTTGCAAGCGTTGGCAATGTCAAAGCACCCGGCGAAGAGGGGGGTCCACTGCTATTGGTCCATGGTACGAAATGAAGGAAATGTCATGCAGCAATCACAGTAGAACTAGAGCAGAATTACAAGTATGTTGACAGGGGAACATGGGCCTCGCCATAGGGAGGGCCTTTATGCGCTGGAGGACGTATATAGCTCGCTTGATTACATCCGTAGAAAAGTCCCATTCTTTGAAAACCCAATTGTGCAGGAAACCGCACTCAAAGGAGACAATGTCGTCAGAGAAGCAAGTAAATCCGCGTATACACTGGACTTCCCCATTTTGCCCATTCCCAGCAACATTTCCACTGCAGAAGAGCTGACCAGGGCAGCAAGCACCATCGATTTGTGTTTGGGCACGTGTAAATCTTCTGGAGCACTTCCAGGTCCGTGCGCCTCTAAGCAAACTCTTCTTCGTTGCTGCTACTCCTCTCCTCCTCTCGACTTGTATGCCTTACTCAACTTAATTGGCACCCCGTATATTATGTGTTATCCACTTCCTTCGAAGAGAGGCAGGTACTGTCGTTATACTGCGTGGTGTTTTTCAATGTGTATCTTGCTGTGGTTCCGCTCCCCCAGGTGGGTGTACCTTGACAACGGACAGAAGTGGGTTTTTCATTGGGATTCGTGTTCATCATTGTTAGATCATCATTGTTACCTTCGTGATAATGTTGATCACCACCACGGCCACCACCATCCTCATTGTACTCGTAGTCGTCATTGTCATTGTCGCCATCATGATCATCACCACAACCATCATCCTCATCATCATCATCCTCGTCACGATTATCATCAGCACCATCATCACCACCCCCACCACCATCATCGTCAACAAGAACAAGGACATCATCATTGGCTTTATGACACCCTCTTCCGCTCCCCCCCTCTCCCCCCCCCCCCCCCCGCCCTCCCTCTCTCCCCCTTCTCTCTGTCCCGCTCCCCCTTCTCACCACGCCACCATCTCCCTTTCTTGCGTTCATGTGTACTTTGCGTTCCTCTGTGTGTGTGTGTGTGTGTGTGTGTGTGTGTGTGTGTGTGTATGTGTGTGTGTGTGTGTGTGTGTGTGTGTGTGTGTGTGTGTGTGTGTGTGTGTGTGTGTGTGTGTGTGTGTGTGTGTGTGTGTGTGTGTGTGTGTGTGTGTGTGTGTGTGTGTGTGTGTGTGTGTGTGTGTGTGTGTGTGGGGACATACCTATCGACTTCACCAATGTTCCTTTGCTTCAGGCTACACGGGCCATAGTCCATCCCATCGTGAGGCCCAACCATCATCGGAAGTACAGTCGAAGGCAGAGGAAAGAGATGGCGATCAGTTGTTCGCGCTCAGTCAGTGGTCACGGGACCGAGTCCCACATTATACTGGACACAAACCGGAAGCTGCCATCAACATTCGACTGGCCAATCCGTCCCAAGGCCTCAGAACGGCCACAACACAGGTCTTACCCAGACTGTAGCAGGTTCTTCCATTCAGTGGACATATTGGTGGTACCTGACCCAGACTGCACTAGTTTGTTTGCAAGTTCTCAACGTTGCTCTTGGCGCTTAACACTTTTTTAAAAATTAAAAGTGAATTTTTCTTGGCACTGAATTCTCGAATGAGCCTTCCAATATGAGGGAATATGGAAACACCCTGGCTCCTTTTAAAGGTGTATACATGCACGTGAAAAGCGCGTGCGAATTTGTATACGTGTGTACATGAGCAAGTTCAGGCCCATTTCACAGTGCCATCCCACTCAATTGGTGTTCAAGATACTGGTTAGAGCTGCCACCTCATGTTGTGACATATGATATGGGTATTCCTGGAGTTGCTTGTGCATACTGGGGGGTTTAACACGTGCGAGTAACTGACTGGGGTGAGTGGACGCACACAGCTCTCTCTCTCTCTCTCTCTCTCTCTCTCTCTCTCTCTCTCTCTCTCTCTCTCTCTCTCTCTCTCTCTCTCTCTCTCTCTCTCTCTCTCTCTCTCTCTCTCTCTCTCTCTCTCTCTCTCTCTCTCTCTATCTGTCTCTCTCTCTCTCTCTCACACACACACTCTCTCTCTCTCTCTCTCTCTCTCTCTCTCTCTCTCTCTCTCTCTCTCTTTCTCTGTGTGTGTGTGTGTGGGTGTGCGTGTGTGTGTGTGTGTGTGTGTGTGTGTGTGTGTGTGTGTGTGTGTGTGTGTGTGTGTGTGTGTCTGTGCAGGTGCGCGCGTGTATATGCGCTCGCGTGCGTGCGTTGAGGGTTTGCACAAAATACGGAGTTCTGAAGCCAGATGAGATCCTTGTGCAAGCCGCACTGAAAGTCTCAATTGTGCGTTCCAATTGTGCGACAGACGGGCCAAGGGTGTACTGCATGCAGGGCTTCGCGGACGCCTCATGTGTGCGATTCACAAGTGGGTGGGAGGCGGACCGAAAGCACTTCAACAGCAGCAGCAAGGGAGTTTTGAGCATGTTCAATGTGGGCAGCAGTGAGTTTGTGTCAGAGCAGGGTCTCTTGGAAGCACAACGCTTCTACGAGGGCCGCCGCCATGGCAGAAGATAATTCTGGGGGTTCCATCCTTGTATGACGTGTCTGGGAGGTCCATCCTAATTAGGATTATATTATGACGTGTACACGACGTGTGTGACGTGTCCAACCCAATATGACATGTCTGGGAGTTCCATCCCAACATGACGTAGATGTACAATGACGTATGTACGTCTGTAGGACCGCCGATGACTTTTGACATAGGAAGCATACATATACTTTGAAACGTCTTTAACAAATATACACGTAACAAGAAGCCTGTATAAACTGCGTCGCAATACACCACAGTTCGCCAGAGATGTACCGGATGCAAGAGTGTGGCCGGACCAGAGAATGGGGCGGGTTGAAAACTAATTTCAATTTCATGTCCCAGGGACCGAGAAACGAGATCCCCCATGCTGGTATGAGAGAAGTGTGAGCATATAAGAAATTCGTTTTTAACCGAAGTTGCCTCGCTATTCACATACGGGCATCTCCTGGCCAAGATGAGGACGTCCTTGATTAGTCGATTATTAAGGCAATGAGAACTTTGGTGGCTTCAAGTTAATTGGCCGCATCCGGTCACGCCCTGAGCATGCGGAACGTGAGGACTCTATGGAGCGGCCTTGGCCAAAAGTGAAGCCTTATGCATGGTTTCGAAGGGTTAGAAGGGCAGTCTTATCATTAGGAGGCCGCGGCGGGCCGTCACCATAGTCAGCTCCACAAGAACGCTCGAGCGAACGCTAGAACGAAGAGCTCTGTACATGTACAGAGCGTCCCTGTCTACGTCTTGTGATCAATGAGCAGAACGGATCTCGTGAGTCACGGCTGGAGCGAGTCGTGACTGAGAGCGATCAAAGTCTCCTGATCACTCATGAGCTTGTGAGGCTGAAGGACGGCAGGGCACTTGTGAAAGTTCTGCATAGCTTCGATCTCACGATCAGGCTCTCGTGTCCAATCTTTATGCATCCATGCACATAGAAGATTCAAAAGAGTGTGGTATTAAGCTCGTAAGTAGATAATGTACATGTCTATCTTTATGTGTTTATGTCTATCTATCAATGTAGCTAGTAGGAACAAAACCTTTGGGATTGCGGGGTGCAAAGCATATATATGCATATGCATGCAGCGGACCCCGGTCCACCGGGGAGGAACGAGTCTACAAATTTGTCTATAAAAACTTTAGTTACTAGCTACTCGTCTACTTACTAGAAACCCGCTGGCCTGCTAAGTTTACGGCTAGCCTGCTCTCTGGCTCTTTAAGTACGCTCAGCAGAAAGGACCTCGTTGAGACTTGGACATTGATGCTGGGTGCTATGCAAGTCACCCAACATATGTGCATACGATCTTATCAAAAGGATCTTATCAACAGGTGTCATATGATGCGCATGCAAGTCACCCAATATACATGCATACGACCTGATCAGCAATTGCAAGAAAGCGAAGGGGTGTGAGAAGCAGGACAGAAAAAGCAAGTAGTGGCGGACGGCAACAGGGTCGGGAGGAGGAAAACAAGAAGGAAGAGAGGAGGCGGTGGTGGATGAGGATCCTCCGCTGAAGGGGCCACTTCTGTCACAGCAGAAGCAGGTCGACGAGCATTTGGACTCAGAGTGTTGACGGCATTGCTCAAGTTAGGTACAAGTGCAGAAAGCACAACAGCAGAGTCGTACAGCAGAATTTGTCCTGTTCTCGGTTCCATGCCGTCCTGTACAGAGACTATGTGGCAGGTCCAATGAAACAAAATCGCATTTATGTTTCATTAATCGCATTAATATTATTGGCCGGGATCTATGCTGTGTAGCTGAACTGTACAGCTTCCGACCACTTCAACGCTCAGAATCCAACGTCGTCCCAAGGCCTCAGCGTCATTCTTATGCTAGCAAACAAGTCAAACCACCGCAACGCTAGTTTAAACACCTTTGTGATTGCCGGGTTCCACAAAATCACGCAGCTGCAGCACTATCTGTGGTGTACTTCGCTTGTTGGACCCCTTGCAGCACACTCAAAACAGTCTCCACCATGCTTTGTGCATCCTCGTTTGCAGGCTCCAACTCCAACCATTTCCTGGGTCCGGCCAGTTGACAGTCAGTGTACCTTGCAATCCTACTTTTATGCCTGCTTTTGAAATGTAAATATGGAGAATGAATAGATTATAGCGTCCACGATCTCCGTGGAAAACTCAAACAAGTTTGAACAGTCCTCAGCACAAATATGTATGAATTGTGCCGGGGTTGGTTGTGAGTGATCCATGGAATTAGTACTTTTGAAAAACTCTCACAAGGACGGGGGGTAACATCCAAGGCTGCCAGTCTGAGGCACAAGGGTTGAGCCAACCATATTAAGCCCAGTCTTCACGTTCCTTCTCAATGGAATGAAGAGATTCAAGGGTTGTGTAAAAACCGGCATGCACCCCTGTACATACCGGGTTGTCATGGCCTTCTTTATGAGCTAGGCATCCGACCACTTCGACATCAATGGTTGAAGCGCATGGCAACGTTTTAAAATTCTCTTTGTGACCTCCCAGAGGATCACATGTATGCGAGTATTCTTAGGGACTCATGCTACGCGCTACGCGTGTGTGTGTGTGTGTGTGTGTGTGTGTGTGTGTGTGTGTGTGTGTGTGTGTGTGTGTGTGTGTGTGTGTGTGTGTGTGTGTGTGTGTGTGTGTGTGTCGCTTTCAGTCCCTGCCCTGACATTCTCCCTCCTCCACCTTTTGGAAGGGACGATGTGGCGCATGCCCTTCGGACCCTGCCTTATCAAGTTCACTATGCCCCTTACGCCTTGGTCCACCTTTGGGTCCTACTCTTCCCAGTCTATCTATCTAGTTACATATAGCTGCTCTCGTTCTGTCAGCACGATCAATCTGCCTGGCTCTCTCGTTCAAGCCTTTCTTCCTCCCTCCCTCGAGGGAGCTCCCTCTCTCATTACTGATCACTATCATTACCGTCTATCTCTCGGTCATAGTACTATGCCAAGTCTGCATCTTACATCACAAGCTGTCTACCAACCCATCTGAAATACGTAGAGACGTTGCTTTTAAACAGAGCTCCTAATTACCTACTTGTATACAGAGCATTTACATGTTTGTACTTAATTGCTCTACTTTTATACAGAGCTCAATTAAGTGGAACAGCTTGAGAGGAACGGACCTATACGCACACAATGCAGGGCGGTAGTGTCCCATAGCCATCTGGGCCTCGCCAAGGATTTTCCATGCGGCCACACTGCAGAAGTCACCCATCCACACGATTCACCCCATCCACCAGGGTCTCCAGAACTTTGTGGTCTGTACAGAAGATGTACCTCCCACATGGATGGATGTAAACATAAAAACATATTTGGGTAGAAGCCACGATGTGAAGAAGTCGCACACGTGCGGAACTTTCAACGAAGCATCACTGAGTGTTGTACGTGGAACGTTGGAAGTATGGAGGGTCGTCCGTACCATCTACAATTGGACACAATGCAACGTATTAAGAAGACAGAGAGGTGGATGATGATGACATAGCAGATGGTTAGATCTTCTCCATAGAAAGTGTATGAGTGATCCAGTACTTTGAGATAATCTTTGCTCTAGTCCCACATGCTGTTAAATGCGAGATATGATGACAACCAATGCCAAAAAAGAAGGCTCGAGGATGACAATTGAAGCATATGAGTAGCTGTCTAAGTCATTCCCGTAGCTGTAGCAGTACATGTACAGTACAGTACAGTACCATATGAGAGCTGCACAATAGGGTATAACTTTTGGACCAGCAGGTGGTTGGGAGGGCAAATTGAAGAGGTTGTGGTACTGCAAACGCCAGTTTCTTGGTGAATCCCGTAAGTGGAGTGGAAAGGTTTCCACTAAAGCCGTTGGGAGTCCGATGGTGGTAACATATGTATCCATGCACGTTTTGTTTGTAATTGTCTTCCCTAAACAAGGTTGGCTTTAGGCAGTCAGTCTTCAGAGAATCCATGTTTGTGAATTCAGGTTATTACTTCGTCTCATCAGCCTTTGTGGCTTGCATTGCGGAATCCAGTGCTTCTGCAAACTCATAGGCAGCGATGTGGCTGCTGGCTTGCTCACAGAACATGGCTGACGTTGACATTTCAAGTACCTGTACCCAGAAAGGCTATAACGTCAGTGTTGATGTATTTAAATATAAAAATATTCACTTCAAAGCCAGTACATCGTTGGCAGTTTGTGTAACAACCGGTAGCCGACACATCAGACAAAAAGCGGTAAGCACGCTGGGTATCACATCCTCAATGGCTATGATATTGATATTGATTTATATACTGGTATCAACGCAAATGGACGAAGGGCCCGAAAAGGCCAAGCACATTCTGAACAGGACCCTTCGCTCTAGGTATCTCGACTGGGTATCGAGGCTCGACAAGTCCTGGCGGAGGGCAAATTTCCTAAAAATGCACTCAGCAGCTCAAGTACTTGAAAAAGGATTTCATTTTTCATGCAATATGGATAGCACGGCACTTCTAAGTCCCCAGCTTCGACCTGGGATTACCTTTTTCCCGTTGCGGGTGTATCGGCGATCCGCAATGTCCGTCGAAATGCAAAGCTACTAGAATCTGACGCTTACTTTAATCATTTTCTATCATGAAGGGCTCTGTCAAGCAGAGGAAGACCCTGCGGGGTAAGAGACTGTTCGTCTCCCAGTTCTCGTCTGTCGGAGTCTAGTTCAAGTCATCCGTGGCCAAGACTCCGGTACAATTGGATGGGAATTGCCGGTGTATCGAGTGTCTAATCATAATGCATTAGACTTTAAGAAGACTGCAAAATCTATGCATATTTTCACAGAACCTTCAAAAAGCTCGACTTCAGGTGTTTAAAACTTCGCAAGGCACTTGCAGGACACAAGGACGGTCTCTACATGGACGCTTCTTACGTATTCAGTTGATCCAGCTATCAAGTTTCGATCGGAGCACGACTGGATTAAGGAATAATCCATTCACATACACTCTTTATGAAAAGAAACCATAATCTACGATGAGAGGTGTTTGCAATATGGCAGGACTCATATTTTGGGTTCGAGTAATGCGTTCCCCATGAGCATTCCAAGTACGAAGGTCTAGGCGGGCCAATCGCCTCTTTGGCTTCATTTATCCTCCATGACTTCGGATCCGGGCAGGGCTTACTTGTATTCCACGACGCCTGCCCTCCCTCTTTCAAGGGGGCAGCATCAGGCAGGCAAAGCAGACGGAAGTGGTCATGAACGACGATCCAGTTCTGGGGCGCCAGGTTGTCATTGCTGCGATGCTCTCTTAGAGCCTCTCTTACAAATGAAGTGTCTTAACAATACAACCTTGAACCCCAACCTTGATGCTGACTTCAGTAACAGTACAAGTTCTGATATCCAGCTATCTGGTTTCGGCATGTCCCTTAGGTTTGAGCAAACACATGAATCATGCCAGGTCTGTGGGGGCAAGGCAACGAGAGATTGACCTCACCAGGCAGCACGTTCTACTTTTTGTTCCTTTAGCCCTCTGGCAAAGATCTTCCCCTGAAACCCTCAAATAGGAAGAGGACAATCATACAGTGCAGGACACGAAGGGCAGTTAGGAATGGAGAGCTGGCCAGGAAAGGGATAATCGTGTTTGAGAGGCCGTGTGGCGGGGACGGAAACAAGAAATATGTAAGATCCTCAGGTATTTTCGGATACTAAGCATCTCTAATTTGGGAGTCATTCATGGAGAGTGGAGTAGAGAGAGAATTGGTGGAAGGATGAAAGGTGGCCATGAAAACGCTTAGAGTCAAAGTGGGTCTTTCCAAAGGGCCCAAAATGGCAAAGACAAGCTGCAAATGCTCATGACTGAGTTGGGGTATTGCAGATAACTAAACAGGGAATGGAAATGACTGAATAGGGAATGGAAATGACTGGAAAGGGAATGGTAATAAGTGGAAAGGAATGGAAGTAACTGGCAAGGGAATGGTAATAACTGGAAAGGGGATAAACTCATGTACCCGTTTCCTTCAAGTTTCACCGCCCCCCTCTGTCCATCAGGCGCGGGATCATTATCCAGCACGCAGACAGACCTGGCGAGAACTCTTCAGAAAAACAAAAAAAAGGGGGGGGGGGGAGGGAAAAAAATGGCAGTCAGAGCAGCGCTCATAGTGGACTGGGAGTGCAGGAGCAGTTGTGGGGCGGGGATCGCCAGGCCAGAAGCAGCAGGCGGGGGGCTTAGGAGGTGTGTCCAGCCAATCTCAGGCCTCCACAGACGACAGCCCGGGAGGGGAGGCGCACCGTAGCGTGCGGCCCGCGGGACTCAGCCGATGGGAGGCCGCCATGGGGAACATGGAGGACGCCAGGGTGGCCCTGGACGCAGTTGTGCGGGCCATCGACGATGCGGTGTACCTCGATGAGGATGCCTTTGCCAGCCTGGCGCCCACCACACAGTACACTCGCACCATCCAGGTCATCAGATCTCCCTCCCCCCTCCCCCTCCCCCTCCCGCCCCGGCCGGGGGGATCTTTGGTGGAGGCTTCCGTCACCTCTTCCCTATTCCCCTATATGTGCTCTGGCAGGGAAGGGGGGGGGGGGGAGAAACAGGGGGTCGGGAGGAGGGAGGGGAAGGGGAGCCGATCAAGGGGGTGGGGATATGATTTGGGAAGATATGATTTGGAGTGTTAGGGGGCTGGTGTAGTAGATCAGGACTGTCAAAGGAAGGTACTGCGCGTGGAAGAGCAGGTAGGCGGTTTCATTAGAAGACTTGATAATGAGGTACATGTGTGGCAATGACAGGGGCAGTGAGAGGTGCGTATGAGGTACATGTGTGGCAACGACAGGGGCAGTAAGACATTCGTATGAGGTAATGGCAGGGGCATTAAGACGTGCATATGAGGTACATGTGTGGCAATGCACGGGGCACAAAGCTCTTTTCCCAATCCTCCTGTGATTACCGCATACGTACGTCTCAATGCCCCTTTCATTACCCCATACGTACGCCTCATTGTCCATGTCATTACCTCATTGCATGTCGCATTGCCCCTGTCAGTACCTAATACACGTGTTTTAATGCCCCTCTCATTACCTCATACGCACGTCTCAGTGCTTCCGTCTTTGCCACACAGGTAATTACAGGGGCAATGAGAGGAAAGCTCCCTTGTTCATGCAGCCAGCTTTGTGTGTGTGTGTGTGTGTGTGTGTGTGTGTGTGTGTGTGTGTGTGTGTGTGTGTGTGTGTGTGTGTGTGTGTGTGTGTGTGTGTGTGTGTTTGTGAGGGTGGTGGAAGGGTGCAGGTGCAGCAACGGAGGCTGGCAGAGGCCAAGACCGAGATGGAGGAGGTGAGGACGGCCCTGCGATCTAGTGAGGCAGCGCGTCTTGCTGCAGAGGCGAAAGTCGCGGAACTCCAGGAGGAGCTCGAAAACAATGCTGGTCTGACCCCCTCACCCCTGTTGATCACCCTGCCCCCTCGCCCCCCTTCTCTCCGCCGTTGCCTCTTCTAATAACCATCTTCTCGGTTTCTTCCCGCCTTTGCCTAGGCATTTTCCTGCCGCATGTGCACGCTTATGCACGCTCAAGCACGTGCGTGTGTGTGTGTGTGTGTGTGTGTGTGTGTGTGTGTGTGTGTGTGTTGGGGGGTGGGACAGCAGGTTGATATGTCTGCGCAGATGGTTTAGCAGATGTGCTGGATCGTCTGCAAAACATTGGGTAAGGTTGGGTAAGGGAAAGGAAGATTGGCTTTGGTTGGGTGGGTTGCATGTCATTCCCGTGCACTGCATCCCCTCGTTGGTCTCCTCCGCAGGGGTGAGGAGACCAACGAGGGGATGCAGTGCAACGAGGAGACCAACGAGGGGATGCCACGAGGGCAACATCAGAACAACATTGGACAGTCGTTGGGGAAGGAAGCGGGTGTATGTAAAACAGAGACGGGATGGGGAAAAGAGAGAAAGGGCTTTGCAAGACAGAGAAGAGGAGGGATAAGAAGGTAGTTGTGAAGGCAGAGGACCTAGGGCAACGTTCTCCCAAACCATGTTGCTCCTGGTCTCTTTTTGGAGCTCCAAGGCGAAGGTGCATGCATGATCAAAGTGTTGTTTGGACGGAGACGGACTCCTGTTGAAAAATTGTTTACAGAGAATATTGAAAGCTTTATTATGGACCCTCACTCCCGAAAGCACATGTCTCTGGGCTCCTGGGCTCGTTGACGAATCAGGATCTCAATGCATTTTTTCTCTTTCCTTCTTCACACCCTGTGAAATTTGACGTGTAAAACGTTTCTTTAAACGTGTGGAAACGTGTACAGGGGGAGATTTTGGTTTTGCTCTGGCTCACCATCGACTTTGTGCCGGTGGAACTAGGATGGCAATGTACTGTTTCAGGCATTAGGCCGTCCTGATGGTGACGTGTCCAGTTGAGGTCGTGATTGATGGTGACGTTTCCAGCCGAGGTCGTCGTTGATGGTGACGTGTCCAGTTGAGGTCGTCGTTGATGGTGACGTGTCCAGTTGAGGTCGTGATTGATGGTGACGTGTCCACCTGAAGTCGTTGATGGTGACGTGTCTGGGTGAGGTCGGCGTTGATGGTGACGTGTCCAGTTGAGGTCGTGACTGATGGTGACGTGTCCGACTGGGACAGTCGGTGATGGGTGATGTGTCGGGCGGGCAGTGGTGTTCAAGATGCACTACAACGAGCTTTTGAAGAAGGACGAGGAGATCACACGCTTGTCTGCCGTCATACAAGCCTTGTCTCGCTCCTGAGCAAATGCTGCCTTCTCTTTGAAGAGAAAAGTGACGTAATCAGTCTCAGGCCCCCCGTGCGCTGACAGGCACTGCCGCATTGGCCGCACATGTCCACATCATAATGACCGCGGATCGAAATCCTCTTTAGATGAAGAGCGAAGCCATATCGTACCTGCGAACAACCTCATTCTGATTCTGTTGGGAAGTCTCAAGTCCTGCGACCCAAATGGGACGGACGGTTGGTAAGCCTCTTGTAGATTAGCCTATCAATGATAGTATCATGGAGTGCGACGATTGGACTTCGTTGGAAAGCGGGGGTCTTCGCAGTTCCCGAAGTGGAATACCATGTTTCAACTTTCGTTGGATGAAGCCGACAAAAAGCGCAATGGTCAACGTCCACATATGAGGCGACTGCCCAATGGGGATGGAAAATGCTGCAGATGCCTGACGTGCCATGCCATACGGCTGCTGTCGCTGTAGCCGAGCTCGTGACCCTCCTATTTATATCATTAGGACGGCGGTCTCTTCCGGAGGACATGTCTTCCCAGGGAGGAAAGAGACGCTTTCTTCCGTTTCTTGCTCTCCACCCCTGTTTCTTTTTTGAGAAGGGGGAAGGGGGGGGGGAGAGAGAGAGAGAGAGAGAGAGAGAGAGAGAGAGAGAGAGAGAGAGAGAGAGAGAGAGAGAGAGAGAGAGAGAGAGAGAGAGAGAGAGAGAGAGAGAGAGAGAGAGAGAGAGAGAGAGGAGAGAGAGAGGGGGGGGGGGAGAGAGAGAGAGAGAGAGAGAGAGAGAGGAGAGAGAGAGAGAGAGAGAGAGAGAGAGAGAGAGAGAGAGAGAGAGAGAGAGAGAGAGAGAGAGAGAGATATAGCTAGACACTTGGTAGAGACATACATAGTTACATAGTTAGTTTAGGTAACTACTTTATATATGAATACAATATGGATTTGCGAATGCTGTCATTGGAGCTTGCAGAGCCTTAAACATATATACTTAATGAGTATATATTCAAATCGCGAGCTTGCCCAAGTCTCCTCCCCACGCCCTTGGCCATGCTTTTCAGCAAATGGCAAGCCACCACGCAGACCATCATGGATAAATGCAGATTGAGCGGCAGCGTCCAGTGCAAATACATATATATCTGCTCGTCCACCACATGCATCAGACACAGAGGATTCGAATTCCCTTGTGAGGCCCTTTAAAAGTCCCTTAAAGTTTATAAGACAGACAGCTCGCTGAGATAACCCTTCCAATCGATTGGAAGGGATATCGCAGCGAGCCGTCTGTCTTTTAATGATATGCGTGAAGCTTAAGCTTCTGACGGTCTATCCTGAACTTGATCTGTGCGGATCTGCAAGCTGTCAATCTTGAGAATGATGTGTGTGAATCTTACAACGGTCTCTCCTATCTGATGTACGGGGATCTCGTCCATCTGTCAGCGCACGGGCTAGGTCATTCCGCCGGTAAACTTGAGTAAAAGAGTGAAGCCTATCCGAACCGCAACTTTTTCCACGCTCCCGAAAAACCTCTCCTGCACGTGCTTGTGTGTCACACGAGTAATGCTCTTGGGGGTGCATTACAAGAGTCAGCCTCATACAGAGCTCCTCGTCCGGAAAAAAAATGAAAAGTCCGCTTGAAAAACTCTACGAAACAATGCCTGGAGACCATATGGTGTCCAAGGTCATAAAACACCTTTGCTAGTTTGCACGTACACCTTAACAGGGAACTTTAACTGGCCTTTCGCCTCGTTTCAAGACTCGAAAATTCTAAAGGGAAAGGATTGGCATCCTTGAAAGGGTGCCATACACTGCCTGAGGGCTGAGAAGGAAGCTCCAACGAGGGCCTACTGCCCTCTGAGGCACCAAGCCTCTCCAACCTCGGAGGAGCCTTCATTCAAACAGTCAACTGTACCATCACTGATCGTGATTATTCAACAGTCACCTTCGAAAGATCTTCACTACGACGGGGCAATCGCAGTGAAGTAAGCACATGCATCCCTGATGACGACGTGAGTCGCCCAACCATACCGTGCACATCGTTACAAACCATGTTTATGTAAACAATAGTTATATAAACATGCATCATATTATTATATGCTGCTCCACAAAGCTCATCGAGCTGCCAGAAGCGACGGCTGGCGGCACAGGGCAGCCTTAAGAGAAAAGCAAACTATACCTAATCCATATCCCCCAGGCATAAATAGATTGTCAACGCTGTAATACATCATGGAAGACACCAAAAGCCTCCACAACATGTGCAGGTCAATCGGTTCGTGTCGTGTCAGAAAGCCGTTTGCATTTAGACGTCACCCCCCCCCCCCCTGGGGCCAGACCCTTTCCTTAGAACAGATCAAGGGTGATACGCCATGTAGTTGTGGTGTGTACACATCCATGTATATCTGCTGAGATATCTAACGAACACTATGCTCAACTATCAACTAACTGGGAGAGTTCCTAGTT
This sequence comes from Botryococcus braunii, assembly GCA_002005505.1. NCBI lineage: Eukaryota > Viridiplantae > Chlorophyta > Trebouxiophyceae > Botryococcus > Botryococcus braunii. The sequence continues at coordinate 38,216 of KV908345.1, read as the reverse complement.
TGTGCCAGAGCAATTGCAATGAAGCATTGCAATGAAGCTTCCCCCTTGCAATAAAGCAACTGCAATGCGCATTGCAATGGAGCTTCCCCTGGCAATGAAGCAATTGCAATGAGCATTGCAATGAGCCATGGGGAAGCTTCAATGAAGCTTCCCCTGCCAATGAAGCAATTGCAATGAGCCATGGGGAAGCTTCAATGAAGCTTCCCCATGGCTCCAGATCCGTCCCTCTACCGGGACGCATGTTTTATTGTAAGCCTTGTTCAACTGCCTTGCAGGGGTGAGGCAAGTCTTGGCTTTAACCTCTGCTTCTCCAGTCCCTTTCACCCTCGATAGGGTGAAATGTCCTATGCAGAATGCAGCTATGTCCTATGCAGAATGCCATTCACTTTCGGTGACCCCCGGAACGGGGATGCAACACTCGGGACACACACACACACACACACACACACACACACACACACACACACACACACACACACACACACACACACACACACACACACACACACACACAACGCAACACAAACCACAAACAACCCTAAAACCTGCGGCAAGTGTACAGTACAGCTTTCTAACAGCAAGACCATTGTAACCATAACCATCTTCCCGTGTGCCAGACAAAATTCACAAAAACACGCCTATTTTACATGCTTCGTAATGGACGCCGATGTCACAATAGACATCCCTTTACCTCTGAAATCAATCTAGCCCCTAGGGCCTTGGCAGATTCCACGACAAATCCATGCACCATGACAAGGAGAGCATGGCCACGGGGCCATTACAGTATGGGACAGCCTGAAGAGACCTCTTTTTAAATAATGAAAAAAAACAGGGATAAGGCAAGGAAAGCTCAAAAAGCAGCCAAGGAGTATCGGATCTCGTCCCTACTATCCTTCAGAGTGTACAGTTGCATTTATGGCAGGCTAAAGCGCGAAGAAGTTACTCCACCTTTCTTTCCGTATACGCAGCAGAGAAAGGGAAGGAAGAGCTCCCTAGCTCTTCCCTCCTCTCTGCAGCACAGAAAGGGCAGGAACAGCAAGGGGAAAGGGCGAGAGACGAAACGGAGCTCAGACAGCAGCCAAAGCGGGTTGGCCCTTGTTGCTCGCCTCCTCCAGAGTGCGGGTGCGGGAGCGTAGCTCGTAGCAGGCAATGATATCGCCTTCCTCCCAGTCGAGGAATCCGTCTATGGCTGCGCCGCACTCCGTGCCGGCCGGCACCTCTTTCACGGCATCCTTCACCCTGCGCAGGGAGCTCAGCTTGCCCGTGTGCACCACCTGCCGCTTCCGCCCTCTCATCACCTGCCCCCATGTCCCGCCCACCATTCCAGCATCAGCCGCCGCTCATCCATCGTCCACCTTGGTGGCTTTCCGTGGCAGCCTCTGAAGGGACCTTTAAATAGTTTGTTTGCTTGTTGCCGCTCTTTGTCGCGCGCCCACCCCACCCAAGCACACACTCTCTCTCTCTCGCGCGCGCGCACACACACACACACACACACACACACACACACACACACAGACACAGAGCGAGAAAGAGAGGAGGAGAGGAACACACACACACACGCGCGGGCGCACAGAGAGGGAGGGAGGGGGGGGAGGGTAGGGGAGGGGCGCACATCGACGTGGCAGTCACGGCGGAGGTAGCCGTCAGTGACGAGGCAGCCAGCGACCTTGCCGCTCCCGCCCCCAAAGATGGCCCGAACCTGAGCCTCTCCCACATCCACACGCTCCTCCACTGCGGCCAGACGGCCCTCCATACGCACCCTCATCTCGTCCACCAGATCGTAGATCACGCGGTACGTTACGATTTCCACGCCTGTACGCATTACAAATCCGCCATAAACCGAACAGCCAGGACCACTTGGGAATAATACCATTGCCGCTCTTCACAATCCCCCATCTTCACGCTTAATCCCCCCCCTTCACGCTTCATCCCCTTCCTCGCCCTTCATTCCCCCTTTATCACGTACCCGGGAGCAGACAGATCTGGGACCTCTATGGGACGACTTTGAGGCCATGGCTGGGAGGCGCATGGCCGGGGCAACTACAGAACACCTGGTCACTGTCAAAAAAGCGAGAGGCGCCACAAGCAGCATGTACCTCTCTGCTTGGGCAGCGCAAGAACAGCAACGCTGGCCCAGAGACACGGAGACGCGCCGCGCGACAAACGGCATGCAAGTGCATGTGTGGTTTAGCCAGGGCAAGAACAGAACCAACTGGCACAGACTTGCCAAAACAAAACCGCCCGCCACACCCAACGTACGCGTGTGATTGGCCAGGGCAAGAACAAAGTCGCTGGTTTGGAATCAATACCGGGCTCAGAGTCCAACAAAACAAACCGTGCAACGAATGGCATGCCGGTACCTCTCTGTTTGGCCAGGGCAAGGACAGAGTCGCCGGGCTCGGTGTTAAATCCGATAATGACCCCCGCTGAAGCATAGGCCAGGTCAACATCGGAGGCCGTGATCTCCCCCGGGGCCGCCAGTAGGAATCGCAGAGCCACACGGTCCTGGGGGAGCGTCCCCAGGGCTGATTTGATAGCCTCCAGGGTCCCGGACACATCTGCCTGCACAACCCCGGGCCCATCTTGTTAAGCTCCAGGGTCCCGAGCACTGGGTCCACAGGGCCCCTGACTGTGTACCCTGCAGGGTCCCCAAGACATCTGCCTGCACAAACCCCGGCCCATCTTCTTAGCCTCCCGGGTCCCCAGCACTGGGTCCACATGGCCCCTGACTCTATACCCTCCAGGGTCCCGGAAATATCTGCCTGCACAGACCCCGCCCCATCTTTCAAGTCCACCAGGCCCCTGGATGTGTACCCGCCAGGGTCCCCAACATCTGCATGCGCAAACCCCGGCTCATCTTCATAGCCTTCAGGGCCCCCACTACATCGCTCCTTCCAAATGTGCCAGGAACAAAAACGATTTTCCCGCCAAACGTCGATGGGACTACGAGAACAGGAGGGGGCGGAGAAGCGAGCTCTCCACCATACAGACATTATTGAGGCTGGGGGTGTCTCGAATGTGGCTGGAACGAATTTCCCCCCTGCCAGACATAATGGCGACTAGCTCAAACTGAAGGTGCCCGGAACGCAAATCCCACTCAAGTCTGGAAGGGCAAGAGCGTGCCCGCAGCAAGTTTTTTCATTTTTCCCCCAAAATTTTGGCCCAAGTACATCTGCAATAGGAGACATGGGAGCACAGGCGGCCAGCACACATGAATAACCTTAACATCTAAGAAGAACTAGAGGCGTGCCGAGAACACAAATACCATTTAGAAGGGAAGAAGGATTGGGTGTGCCGGGAAGCACAGATTTCCGGCCGGAATGCATCTCGGGAACAAAGAAAAAAAGGACAGAACAGGAACATGAGCTCGCGATTCAAACCTTCACGATGACATTCAGACGCTGTAGAGCCTCCATAGGCATGTCTCCATCGTCCATGCTGGCCAGCGATTGGACGGTGACCATGGTGGTGCCTGCCTGCTCTGCAAGGCGGACAATGCGGGACCGCTCCAGCTCCTCCTCTGCCTGCCTCCGGGCCTGCCCTCCACAAAGGCAGATATCCATCAACCCCGTCCCACAACTGGCTGGCCATTTTTCCCTCTTTCATGTGCTTTGCTTTTGATTTCTTCTAACTCATTTTTTATCCTTGTGTGTGCTTGTGCTTGTGTGTGTGTGTGTGTGTGTGTGTGTGTGTGTGTGTGTGTGTGTGTGTGTGCGTGCGTGTCTGTGTGCGAGTGAGTGAGTGTGTGTGTGCGCACGCGCGCTCTCCCTCTCTCCTTCACACCCCCCCTCTCTCTCATACACAGTTGTGCAAAGCCCCTAACCCACGCACCCACCCCACCCCCCCAAAACACACACACACACACACACACACACACACACACACACACACACACACACACACACACCCACACACACACACACACACGCCCGCCCGTCCGGGTGGGTACTCTGCGGAGTGGTGGGGGTCGTGTTGGAGACGGACGGTGCCAGGCACGTGACGCCCGGGGGGGGGGGGGGCGGGGGAGGAGGATCGGAGAGAGAGAGTGTGGCAGGGACCAGGCCCATCATGTTTGTAAGACATAAAACATCGATGAAACAACGAAAAATCAACAGGACAAAAAGGCCAGGCCTGAAGGGGGAGTTGGGCTCACCTCTTGCTCAGTCTCGCACACGCGGAACTCGTCCCCAGCCGTGGGGACAGTGTTCAGGCCAACCATCTGCACAGCCACGGAGGGCCCTGCCTCCTCCACATCTCCCCGGCTTCCCACAAGGGTTCTGACCTGCGGACCCAGCCCTCACTCCCATCAGGTCCCTGCCTGGCAAGCACCGCCATCAGTCCCTTGCCATTGGGAGCCCCCCGGCATATCCTTGTTGTGGCAAGCCCCAGCCATATCTTGTTGTGGCAAGCCAGCTGTATCTCGTTGTTTGGAGCCACCCTGCCATATCCTTCTTGTGATGATAGTTGATGGTTCCCATGTTTTTGGCAGCCAGCCTGCCATATCCTTCGTGTCGGGACTCCCAACTTGGGAGCCCCAGCCACATCTTGTTGCTGGGAGGCCCCCTGCCATATCTTGTATCTTGTATCTTGTTGCTGGGAGGCCCCCTGCCATATCTTGTTCGCAATCCCCGTTTGGTAGTCACTCTTATCGATCCCCGTTTGCAAACACTGCCATCATTCCCCTATTTGGCAATCATTGTTGTCCGTTTCCTCTCCCGAAACCAAAAGGACGACAGATCCACCCCCCGTCCACGACCCTGAAAAGACAGGTCAATGTCTACCAAAGAGGGCAGGCTACCAGTCACTATTACACTTCAGTCCCTGTAGCGTAATACTGTCGTGTAAACAGGGATCATTGGCCTCTCTGCGTGAGCAGCTGTCAGGTAGACGCTGGAAACTTCCTTCAGGAACTGTATCACTTAGACTCCCCCACATCATTATTTCTGAAGTTCCTTCGCGGTTCCTTACGAAGTTCCTAAACCACTGGAAGTTCCACATGAGGCCTATGAAGTTCCAAAAACAGTGAAATTCCACATGAGGCCTATGAAGTTCCTTAGACACTGAAACTCCACATAACGCCTATGAAGTTCCTGAAACACTGAAATTCCACATAAGGCCGGAACGCTTTTATCTTAATTATAACATTGACGAGGTAAATTGGGGTCCACGTTCCATATCAAATTCCTTGTGAACTTCCCTCGACACTTAGTACCATGCCCTATTCCTGACGGAGTTCATGAAGTAATCAGATTCCCCCACCTTGCCATAGGCAGTCCCAGCAACAACCACGTCCCCAGGTCGGAGGGTTCCAGCTGCAATGAGGAGGCTGGCCACAGGCCCCGTACGCCGGTCCAGGTGGGCCTCAATGACGGTACCCACGGCGTTCTTGTCGGGATTGGCCATCAGCTGCTCCACCTCAGCCACCAGAAGTACAGTCTCCAGGAGGGAGTCCACCCCTTCGCCCGTCTTTGCACTGATGGGCACCATCTGGGCGGACCCGCCCCACTCTTCCGGTAATAGACCCGCCTCTGCCATTTCCTGCTTCACCCTCTCGACATTTGCTCCTTCCTTGTCCACCTGCACAGCAAACGGCCCCCTTATGTGAAGAGAGCATTGAGAGCTTTGTTTGAAGGGAGATGAGGACACAGCTTCAACCCTGGCTCGCACTTTTTTTTTTTTTTTTTTTTTTTTTTTTTTTTTTTTTTTTTTTTTTGGATGTGCAGGATGATTTTCAGTGGAACCATCACCTGTTGAAAGATTTGCTAACTCCATGTCCACATAAAGACCGGAGCCTGGGCGCGCGCGCGCGTGCGCACACACACACACACACACACACACACACACAAACACACACACAAACACACACACACACACACACACACACACACACACAGACACACACACACGCACACGCACGCATGCATTCACGCACGCATGCACGCACACCCACACACTCACACACACACACACGCAGAGGGAGAAGACTCTCAACCAGGCCTTCTGCAAAGAATAATTATTAGTAAGACAAATACTAATGTGACTTGCTCCTCCCAGGCTACCTGCAGGCTCGACAATCATGCTGCTAACAACAACGAAAAATAATCGCATAATGGCCACCAGGAACTTCTACTTTCCTCTTCCTCGTCCTGTCTTGAGGGAATCTTCCCTAGACCCTTTTTTTTTGGGGGGGGGGGGGGTTGTGAGATTGCGTCAGAAGCCTCGCTTCGCCTCGTCACCTACGCGGGTCTCCCCCTCTCGATACCCCCCATCTGTCTATTTGGCTGACACTTCCCCTTCCCTCCCTCTCTTTCTCCCCCCCCCCTCCCTCTCCCCCTCTCTCTCCTCTTCTTCTCTCAACCAACCCCCTCCCCCCAGGGCGCACCGGAGCCCTTTTCTCCTGCGCCCGTGCTGTGCAGAAACTCAGGAAGGAGGGGCAACTTGCCTTGTTGATGGCAACGACGATGGGGACCTGCGCAGCCTGAGCGTGCGCAATGGCTTCCAGCGTTTGAGGCCGCACGCCGTCATCCGCAGCCACCACGATTATGGCAATGTCTGTGACCCGGGTCCCCCTTGCCCGCATCGCACTGAAGGCCTGCGCGTGTGGCACACCAGCCCAACTTGTGAGATGATGGAGCACATCAAGACCCCCCCCCCCCCCCCCAAGGCAGCAGCAGGATGAAGATTGAGCGCAAAGAGGTAATTGAGCAAAGGGACGCCCCGGAATTTCAGCGTCCGGGGTATTGATCTCGAAGCTGGCATCGTTTGCAAACCACTTCTAGCTGCCGCAAATCTTGCAACGCAACAAGCGCTGCTTCCAAACTGAAATGCGACAATTTCTAATTCCAAACTTCTTCGAATAGAAAGGCAATGAGTTCAAGTGCGCAGCAGACGAAGCCTGTTGCTAGCCATAGTCAGCTGACTGTAGGCAGCACTCCAAACTCTAGCACCCGCAGGATCACTGGACACCTAAGCACAGGGCACCTAAGCAGGCAGAGGATGCACCCCTAAATGTGCACACACACGCCCACATGTACATACCACACCACCAAACACGCACACTTAGACCAACACCACTCACCCCCCCCCCCCCAACCTACAACACGCATGCGCACGCACACACACACACACACACACACACACACACACACACACACACACACACACACACACACACACACACAGACACACACACACACCCCACCACCACACACATTCCCCTGCAAGCTGACCCCTACATCGCACACATATACACCCGTGCAAGATGCGTGCGCACAGGCTCACATGCGCGTGCATGCGCAACCTCATACCCAAAGGGGAGAAAAAACGTGCAGAAAGGGAGGGCACACCTCATGCCCAGGCGTATCCAAAAATGTGATTTGATTGATGTCCTCTCCGAAGGGCACCTCACAGGTGTAAGCTCCAATGGCCTGAGTGATACCGCCTGCCTCGCCCACCGCCACCTTGGTGTCCCGGATGTAGTCCAACAGCGACGTCTGGCCCCCCATCCCCGTCCATCTCCATTTACTACTTCGATTTCTATTTGAATCAGTATCACCCCTTGCAAATCACACACACCCCCACCCCCACACACACACACACACACACACACACACACACACACACACACACACACACACACACACACACACACACACACACACACACACACCCCCCCCCCCACACACACACACACACACACACACACACACACACACACACACACACACACACACACAAACAGACACAGAGCCCCCCGCTCTCTTCCCTCCCCCCTTTCTCTCTCCCCCTCCCTCCTTAACAGGTCATCATGGAAGATAATTCGTGCAGGAAGTCTGTTGCCTTTACTAGGTGCCGCAGGAGCGGGACTCACAACACTTTTGACCAGCCAGCGCCAAGAGCTTGAGGCCCCTGAGCTCCATGCAAACACTCGTTTTCACGAATTGCCAGAGCAGAGAAAAAAGTGTGAACCCCGTAAACCTGATTCCGGGTATTAGCCGGAGGTTACGGCTAATCCCCTCCGTAAGCAGGAGGCGTAACGAAGGGGGAAATGAGATCCAAAAGTTAGCTTGCTCAATTTACATATGCCCAGGCGATTCTGAGGTCCAAAATATGGAGTACAGAGTTTACAAAGTCTGCAACGTCCTGTACATCGATCCACTCTCCAAGCAATCTACGCCCTGTGCACATACGAACATGCAGCTCGTGGGGTGCTGAAGTCACCTTGCCATGATCAACATGCCCCATGACAGTCACCACAGGTGGGCGGATCTGAAGATAATCCATATCGCTTTCTAGAAGGTAGTCCGTGGTCTTGCGAGCCATCGTCTCGACACCGCCCTCGTCGCGGTCCAGGACCTCCACTTCAAAATCCGCTGCCACCAGCTTCACAGTCTCGGCATCCAGAACCTACACCCCATGTGCCAAAAAAAATGGATACATAAATTGAGAACTGATATATATCTCTGACCTTTTAAACAGGCACCCTTCAACCCTGTACCTGTTCCTGCAACTGATCCGGCACCTGATCCAGCCACTTGGGGACATCATCCTGGTCACACACAGGTCCCCTTTGAATATGGCCGGATCACCTGGTGAACTTACGACCTCATCCTCCTCCCGCACAGGTTCTCAATGCAGATGCACGAATTGCCTGATTCAATTTCCACCTCATCCTCCTCCCGCACAGGTTCTCGATGCAGATGCACAAATCGCCTGCTTCAATTGCCACCTCATCCTCACCACACACAGGACCCCGACCAAGATGGACGGATCAGCTAAATTCATTTAGGACATCATCCTCGTGACCCGCGAGCCCCCGACGGAGGTGAACGAATCACCCGACTCACCTCCGACAATGATGCCCTCCATAGAATCCCCCAGATGAAATTGGACAAATCGTGTGATTCACTTGGGACATCACCCTTGTCACACACCGGCCCCCGATGCAGATGGACAAATCACCTGATTCACATGGGACATCACCTGATCCTCTTTGCACACAGCCCCCGAAGCATATGGGGCGCATCACCTGATTCACATGGGACATCACCTGATCCTCTTCACACACAGGCCCCGCCCCCAAGGCAGATCTCTCTCTCTCTCTCTCTCTCTCTCTCTCTCTCTCTCTCTCTCTCTCTCTCTCTCTCTCTCTCTCTCTCTCTCTCTCTCTCTCTCTCTCCCCCTCTCCCTCCCTCCCCCTCTCCCCACCCTCCCTCCCCCCCCCCCCCTCTCTCTCTCTCTCTCTCTCTCTCTCTCTCTCTCTCTCTCTCTCTCTCTCTCTCTCTCTCTCTCTATATATATATATATATATATATATATATATATATATATATATATATATATGGGCGCATCACCTGATTCACTTGCGACATGATGCCTTTCATGAAGAGGCTCTTGATGACGTCAGCGGGGCCGACAGCCAGCTTCTGAGCCAGCTCCGAGACGGGCATGCCCTCAGGGCCAACTTCAAAAATGTCCTCGCGCACCACGGCGTTGGCCCGCCTCTCCTCCTGGCGAGCGGCCTTGCGCTGCTGCCGGCTGCTCCGCCGCGACTCCACAGCCACTGCTCCCGCCGCCGCCTGCTTCTTATCTCCCTTTCTGTACCTGCACTCTCAAACGGGACATGCTCACAAAACACTTCCTAACCAAACATGCGAGCGTGTGTGTTGGTGTGTTGCGTGGGGGGGGGGTTAGAGAGAGGGGGGGGAGAAAGACAGAGCGAGCAAGAGAGGGGAGGAGAGAGAGAGAGAGAGAGAGAGAGAGAGAGAGAGAGAGAGGGAGAGAGAGGGGAGGGAGAGAGAGAGAGGGGGGGGGGGAGAGACAGAGGGAGAGAGAGGGGGGGGGGGAGTCTCTGCGAGTGTGCGTACGTGGGTGTGGGGGCATGTGTATGTGTTTGTGTTTGTGTGAGCGGGAGGGCGTGAGAGTGAGAGTGCATGTCTGTCTGTGTGTGGGTGTGAGTGTGCGCACGCGCGCATGCGCATGTCTGTGTGTGATGTCTGCACACGCAAGCGCCCGCACATGCTGCCGTGCACGCGTGAGCGCCCCCCAGTCCAGATGCAGCCATGGGCACCTGCACTTACTCAGAGGTTGTCCCATGCGAAGCACCTCTCCTGTGTGTGTGTGTGTGTGTGTGTGTGTGTGTGTGTGTGTGTGTGTGTGTGTGTGTGTGTGTGTGTGTGTGTGTGTGCTGTGTGTGAGATATCTTCAAGACTACATGGGTTGCGCACAGCCATTTTCTGCCTCTTTCTCACATGTCAGGAACAATATCCCTTCTGTCACACAGGGGTCATGTGTCACACGGGAGTTACACCGAGGCGGGAGGGGGCTCTGCCCCACTCCTTCGGGGGCGGGCAAAGGGGGCGGAGAGCGTCACCTTCCAAACGGCGTCTCATGCATCTGCCCAGCAGCTCCCCTGGGGGGCCCTCGGGGTGGCTGGTCCCTCTGGGATCCAGGCCGACTGGGAGCTCCGGCGGCACCTTCAGCCCTTGGGGGTCCACCTACGGCCCTCGGGGGTCCTGAGCGGCCCCCAGGGGGACTACCGCGAGCTACATCGGAGCCCTTCTCGTTTCTCCCTCCTCCGTTCTGCTGCTTTCTGTACGCCCGCACGTCTCCCAGCTGGGCTTGAGGGGTCGGCATCGGGCGCACAGGGGGCGGCGTCATCGCAGGTGGAGCTGCCAGCTCCGGCGGCTGTAGACGAGAAGCTGAAGAAGAAGCTGAAGGCGCCTCTGACATAACCGACCGGGGCGAAATCCTTGGCATCAGTACAGGAAGGTCCTCCCTCTTGCCTGCCTCCTCTGAGGGGTTCTCATCTCTGCGACTGTCCTCCCTTGCTGGCTCCTGGAGGGAGCGTGGGACCCTTGGAGTATCCTCCCCTGCTGATCCCTGCACAGGCCCTGGGCGCCCGTTCAGCCCTTCATTTTCAATCTCCGAGTTTGCTGCTGCGCTGCTTGGCAGTGATGCCTCTGGCCCTGTGTCGCTTGCCCCATTTTGGGATGGAATTTCTGGGGCGGTGACCACCTCTGTTGCTTCCAGAGGTGCAGAGCTGGCTGCTGGTCTTCCATAAGTCCCGTTCCCCCTTCCCCCCTCACGTCCACTGTTGTGACGACCACCGTTGTCACGCTTCCGGTCGGCGTATCCTGCCCTTCTCCTGTCTTCCCCTGCAAGATACAGCACAGCAGGAGGAGGATCAGAATGACAGGGTCTGAGAGCAGACAGAAACTCTGCCAAGCACGGCAGTCCTTCCTGGACAGCAAGCCGCCTGGAGGCATGAACCAGATTAAAGAAGAAACCAAGAGATGTGTTCCTGTCTTCATGGCCCCATATCTCCCAAACCACAGTCATCTGCACGGTAAATTGAGGCCTGCAGCAGAACGTTTCAGAAGCAGGGCGAAGTCACAGTCCTTGCTGTACTAGGAACTAGGTTGGGTGATTCCTTCCATTCATGCACTCAATTCATCACGATCCACATGCAGCATAACATGTTGTTAGTGGGGCGTTTTCACGTAGCTGCATCGCCCTTCCCCAGCCCTGGACGAGGTCGCCTTGACGCACCGGTGAGATACGGACGCTTCCCATAACGCTCATCTTCTCCCCCTTTGGCGGGCTTCTTGAAAGAAACATCGTTTCCAGCAGCTCTTCGTTGCTGAGGCTGAGGAATGGGACGTGAAGGGGGTGGCTTCAACTCAGGCTTCGGTGCCAGCCCAATGTCAGCTTGCACATCTTCTGCTTGTGCTCTGACGTGACAAACCTTTCGTACATGCCTAGAACGTCTTCGAGCCTGAGGCTGCAATCCCTGATGAAGTACCTGGAAGTGGAACTGATAAATGCTGCTCCTTAGCATCTCTTCGATGCTAGCCAAAGCAAAAGGATTCCAACGCCGGATACGACCTGATCTACTGAAATTAACAAAGTTTTAACATAATTTGTGGCTGCCGAGAATGGCTTCGTAAGAGATCCTCTACAAGGATTGCTTCCGTATGAATCTCCAAGCGACGGCCCAAGCGATATGATGTGAAGTAGATGTGGCATCCTCACCTGGGTCTCATTGCCTGCCCGATTGCCTTCTGGGAACGAGGACATGGAGTGTGCGCATGGACTCTTGTTTGTTTTACCAGCAATAGTTGCAGCTTTGAAATATTCCTGTTGTTTGGCAGTTCGAATAGAACTGGAAGGGGTGATTGACCCTGTATAAAGTCTCAAAGTCGGCTACATTGTCAGTTGACTGAGGTTTCAACCGGCACGCCATCCGCGTTGTCCTCGTGCATGCCAGTTAACAGTACAATCATCAAACACTGGTAGTTTTGCGAGTGCCATGTTGCCTTTAAATTATGCGCACGTGTCCAGCAGCACACCTCAGGCATGGAGATCAACACGGCCTTTGAGGTACACACTACACAGTACTAGTTGGACGCTGCATCGTTAAAGAAACGTTAAAGTCTTTAAAATCGTATTTCACCTTTGATCTCCCAAGAAGCATGGGGTTTGGGGGCGTTGTGAGACGGTGCTGTTTGGGTTGCACAGGACACCTCAGCCCATGCCTGTGGTCCAATCTTTCGTCGGTCTGCAAAGATCAGGTATGATGTGGGTGTAATGGTACTTAATGCTTGCACTCTTGACGTAATGGATTGATCAACCAGACAGAGGATGCTTATTAACCACTGGTCGGCGGTGTTTACTTGGCAGATCGTTTCCCACAGCATAGGCAGCGTAGTCAGAACGACAACTTTTGGTGTAAGGCATATGCAGCAATTGAGAGCGCAAGGTGTGTCTTGACCCAGGTCCCTCTTCCCTGTTATGTGCGTACGTACAACACTTAATCAGCGGCATGTTTGCTGTTCCTCCTTGCTTGCATGTGGCCTTCAAAATGCAGATGATGCTTAATATTTGTCTTTAAGGAATGGCTCTGCAACTTGCTGAGCCTCTGCAGGAAGGTATTTGTACCAAAGTTCGACATACAGGTTGATGGTACAAGACCCTCACGCACATATGTTGCAGATCAACCTGTATTTGTACATGCGAATGTGTGTGCACGCGGGAAAACACGAGAGAGAGAGAGAGAGAGAGAGAGAGAGAGAGAGAGAGAGAGAGAGAGAGAGAGAGAGAGAGAGAGAGAGAGGGGGGGGGGGGGGGAGGGGGGCATGTGTGGAGGGGGTGTGTGTGTGTGTGTGTGTGGTGTGGTGTGTGTGTGTGTGGTGTGGGTGTGTGTGTGTGTGTGTGTGTGTGTGTGTGTGTGAGAGAGAGATTCAGTGGCCCCTTTTTGTTTCTTTCTGAAGGTGTTCTTCCAATTTCAAGGCCCTTTTCCATTTCGACTCTACAGATTACAGGTCCCTCCCCCCCCCCCCCCCAACTTCGGGCTGCATTTCATGTACATTTACATGTTTCGAGCCGCACAATAGATCCAGTTTTCAAAGGGTGTGCGGCATCCCGGGCCATTAAACTTGCTTCCGCGGTGTGGGCATGTCTGGCAGGCCATCCGGAGGGTACAAGCGCTTTGTGACCCGAATGATGCCAATAGGCGTTCCCAAAGTGCCTTTCAGAACCCCTCGAGAGGGCGGATGGCAGTGGATCGACCTCTGGAACTGCATGGTGAGCTTCGCCCCACCTCATGTTTGACCGCAGTGGTTTTTCACAATTGAAATTTACAACAATCTACCATCTACAATTTTGTGTGTGTGTGTGTGTGTGTGTGTGTGTGTGTGTGTGTGTGTGTGTGTGTGTGTGTGTGTGTGTGTCTGTGTCTGTGTGCTCCATGCGTGTGCGTGCATGCTTGTGCAACTGTTCTCCCTTCCCAGGTTTTCTGTGCGTTACAGGAACCCTGAAGGGGCTGGTATGCGGGTGGGAGGGCAGTATCGCGAGCGGCTCATCTTCCTGAGCAAGCCTGTGGATGATGAGCTGGGAAACCAGCTGGTGGCCACCATGCTGTACCTGGACAGCGAGGAGAAGAAGGACATGCAAATCTACATCAACTGCATGGGGGGAGATGTGCGGCCCCGCATGGAAAAAGGGGGAGAGAGAGGGGGGGGGGAGGGAGGGAGAGGGCGGGGGAGAGAGAGGGGGGAAGGGGGGAGAGAGAGGGGGGGGAGAGAGAGAGGGGGGGGGAGGGAGGGAGAGAGAGAGAGAGAGAGAGAGAGAGAGAGAGAGAGAGAGAGAGAGAGAGAGAGAGAGAGAGAGAGAGAGAGAGAGAGAGAGAGAGAGAGAGAGAGAGAGTGTGTCACACACAGAGAGAGGGTGGGGGGCGGGGAGCATGTGTGTGTTGGGGGGGGGGTGTGGGAGGGGGAAGAAGGGCGAGAGAGAGAGCAGGTGTATGTGTGAGAGTGTGGGTGTGAGAGGGAGTGTGGAGAGGAGGTTGTGGCGCTGTGGGAAGTTAAAGAAGTGTGGTTCATGACATTGAAGAGGGTGTGATGGTGTGGTGGCAGGTGGTGCCCTGCCTGGCTATTTTCGACACAATGAAGTACATCAAGAGCGCTGTCGGTACAGTTGGCTTCGGTGCCTGCATGGGCATGAGCGGCTTCCTTCTTGCCATCGGTGCCAAGGTGATGCTTTCCCTTTCTTTTTCATGTTCTTTCTAGAGAACCTTTCTATCCCCCCCCCCCCCGCCCAAAAAGAAAAAGGAGCAATCCGTATCGTGTTTGTTGCAAATTCTGGCCAGCTTGAGGGAGGCCGTGGCACTGGGAAGATACGTGCTGGGGAAGATGAATGCGTTTGCGCACGTGTGAGGCCCCATGCGGGGCGCGTCCGCCTCAGACACACACCACACACACACACCACACCCACACACACACACACACACACACACACACACACACACACACACACACACACACACACACACACACACACACAGGGTCGCGTGCACATGCAGCTGCAGGGATAGAGATGCGGTGGACATGCTCTGGTTGGGGTGGTCACCTGTGTGTGTGTGTGTGTGGGGGGGGGGGGGGCTATGTCTGTGTCTTCGTATCTGTGGGGGGGGGGTGTGGCTGTGCATACGTGTGTGTGTGTGTGTGTGTGTGTTCATGTGTGTGTGTGTGTGTGTGTGTGTGTGTGTGTGTGCACGCGCACACACACACACACACACACACACACGCAAGAGAGGGGGGTTCGAGGGGGGGGGGAGTCAAAATTTTCTTGGTAGGTGTCAATTCGTGATCTTGTTGGATGTGCGGTACAGGGGAAGCGGTACTCATTGCCAAACACCAGCATCATGCTGCACCACCCGTCGGGGTCGGCTAGGGGGCAGGCATCCGATATCTCAAATGAGGCTCGTGAATTGCTCCGTCTGCGCAATTACGTGAATCGCGTCCTGGCTGATGCCACAGAGAAGCCCATCGAGAAGGTGCGGTGCACAAGCACGCAGGGCTGGACTTCTGTGCTTTCTCTTTCTGAGTATGACATCAATTGCACATATGTCACATGGGCAGATCCGCCTTCATTTAAGCCGTTTTCTCGGCATGGGATCACTGATCCAGTCTGATGACACAATTGTTTTCTGTCTGGGATGGAAAATAATGTGTGCGTGCCTGTCCCAGGGGTTGAGCAATCCAGTAACATGTCACTAATTTTTCCTGTGGGGGTTGGCCGATCCATCTGGATTTCACCCTTTCTTCCTTCTGTGCGAGGACCAACCCTGTATGATTTCTTCAATGTTGCCTGTGTGGGATGACCGATCCAGTGCGATATTTTCAATTTCATTTGTGTGTGATGACCGATCCAGTGTG
>KV908345.1:2500-17500 GCA_002005505.1 Botryococcus braunii | reverse complement strand
CGAGACAGCAATTCCAAGCGGCGAGGAGTGAAAGTGTATGGGGGTCAGCCAGTTAAAGCCGGAGGCATCATTGTACGGCAAGTGGGCTGCACGGTAAGTTCAACCAGCCATCAGCTTGTTGCTAACATCAGTATTAGTAGTAGTGTTCATTTAAAAGTTTGGAAAGCATATTACTGGCTGGTAATAGAGATACGGGACGGACTTGTTTGGTGAAGCACTGCTTTGCGCTGGCGTGCCGTTATTGTGCTGTAATGCGATGATCGTATATGGATGCTTATCCAGTGTTCCTGTCATTCAAAGTGTGTGTTGTTTCACAGTTCCACGCCGGCAGCAGCGTAGCGTTGGGAAAGGATTATACTTTGTATAGCCTCATCGATGGGATTGTTGTCTTCAATAAGAACAAATACATAAGCAAGGTGAGTTTTCGTCTACAGTGGAGGCTAAGAAGCACTTGGATTGTACACAAGCTGTGGCAGGCATTTTCAGCAAAGCATTTCTCAGCACCTTGGTCTCTGCCCTTCACCGCCACCTCAACCCTGGCAGATTGCAGATTCTGTTGAGTTTACGCATTTGATCCCTGTTCATGCTCGAATTTTGCCCTGGCTGTTGCAAGCGCTGGCTGTCCGCTTTATTCCGCCGACGGTCAGGGCCATCAACAGGTGTCTTTTGGACCTCTTTTCAAAGTTGAGCTCCAGGCTTTCCAAGAGTCACTTCTGTTCAAACATCTTGGCAATGTAAGGTCTGGGTTAACATGGTGTATTCAGCACGAGTTGATTGGGATTTTGTGGTACTGCCAGGTGTCTGTTGTGCCCGAAGAGGAGTATGTAGTGCCCGAGGGCCAGCAAGTGAAGGAAGGCAGCAGAAAGATGCGGCGAAGGGAGCTATACACACCTCGTGCTGTGCAGCGCGCAGAAATGATGGAGGTTGCAGGGCAACTGCTCGCTAATGCCTCCGCGGTGGCTTAAGGAGAGTGTATGCGGGGAGAAAAGGCCCCGGGGTGGGGGGGGGGGGGTTGCATCGCCCCATCAACCCCTGTTGAGAGGAGGTAATTGAATGAAGAATGTGTGGAATTATCGACGTGAATGTAAGGGCTTACATGGATAATCTTGGTTGCAAGACGTGCAGGCTGCTATAGAGGGGGTTTGCCTTTAAGAGGGGGGATTGGGTAGTTCAGCATTCGACTTCCCTAGGCGATGCATTTGAACCTCCTACACACCCAGGTCATGCAGTTGAGTCCTCACGTGCTCAGTCCAGCAAGCGCACCAGCAGGCAGAGATTGTTCGCTTCGCACTTGGTGGGAAGACTGTTTTTAGGTCCCTTCAACAAAATGTCGGAGGGTTTTGACAGGTTTGGCCACTGGTGGAGAGCTCAGTCCTTTGTGCACTGGTGATCTCTGTCCTGTGTGCACTGATGGAAAACTCTGGGGGTGTGAATGCCTTAGGCAGGCCCGGTGCACTCATCGCGATGTGGATTGTCTTGGTGCCTGGGGGCCTCTGGTCATGTCGGAGGGTGGGGAGTTCCCCGACAAGAAGTGGTGATGCTTAGCACCTAGGAAGGTTACAAGCATTGGAGGGCGGATCTCTTCAACAGCGACTGGGTCTCGGGCGCGGATTACCTGTACACAGAGGCTGGTGCTTGAGCACGGATTTCCTCCAGAACACAGAGTGGTGCTTGAGTTCGGTAGGCCTCTGCAGTAGAAGCTACTGAGATGCAATCCATGCAATGCAATCGTTTGTATGTGCTCTGCATGGCAAAGAGGCACCTGCCTGCTTGTGGGTATGCTCGCCGGAGGAGGCAATTACTCTGCAGAATGCGCATGTCATCAAATGACATGAAGGACATTCTGTGGTAACTTTTGACCTCGTGTTGCCAACACTTTCGAATCTACATTGTAGTGCAACTTGACTTGTTCACCCCATGCATGATGATTCCGGTGGATCTTGCCCCTTGAAGCCCTCGCCGCCTACCGGGTTTTTTTTTTTTTTTTTTTTTTTTTTTTTTTTTTTTTTTTGGACTGGCTTGACTCCCATGCAGGAGAAGGGCGAATGACTGCTCTGGGACTTATGACTTGCACATTGGCCATCTACCCCTGTCATGCTTTACGAGTGGATGAGATCTTCATCGACCGATGTGATAAAATGAGGCCTACATCAGTCAATATGCAAAGTCACATCAGCCATCTACCCCTCTCATGCTTTTGCATCGTGAGGAAGATCTCAAAGATTGCCAGGGCTTGAGGTTCCAATTAATTGCAAAGGGCTGGGGTCCCATCGACTATTGCTACAATCAGGCTCGCCACAGACTCGTGCGTCCTGACAGGCTCTATATCCTGACGGGCTCGACAAGTAGCGTTTTTGCAAACAGGGCAAGGATCACCTGTTTGGAATGGCCCCATGTGTCCCCACATGCACACTTCCATGATTATGCGTGCACACTCGCATACTCTTTGGTTTGGCCACCGCTTCACAGGACATGAACTTATCGGGCATGCCTCAGCTGACGTTAGAAGAAGGGGGGAGGGGGAGAAATCCTTGAGCCAAACCTGTGATCGGAGAGTGAGCTCCCATGGAATGCTAAGGTGGTCACAAAAGGTATGTTCAGAAAAGGTATTTTCATAAAGCAATGGACATCCTTAGACAAACCAAAAGGATAGGCTTCATTGTTGAGCATAAACCTTTGGCTTGGGCGCTGGCTTAAAAAGATGTGATGGTTCTGCATTGCATTAGTACGAGTCTCTGCATGCAAGCGCATCCCCCCCCCGGGGGTGGGGGGGGTGGGGAAGAGCACACAGCCAAATTATGCAGACTCAGCGTACACACACACACACACACACACACAGAGAGAGAGAGAGAGGGGGGGGGGCATCATGGAACCAAGGCTCCATCCCAACATGCGGCAGGACACCAATAACAAATTACAGCTGAGAAGAGTCCATCCACGGCCTGCCCTTCCCGACGAGCAAGGTTGACCCACCTCCCAGAGCTATAAACAAAATTCTGATGTGAAACATAAATCGCCTACCCACTCTATTGGCCCCTCACAAAGCCCCTCTGGATTGGTGGAGAGCCAGGTTAGCGCAAACCAGGCATTAAACTCCGCACATAAAGGCTACAAATATGACTCGCTACCCATGCTCCGCTCTTCACCCCTTGACATAGACGCAAGAGACCTCATGCCTCAGTCGACCCACTGACCCAGCAAACTGTTAACACCCCAAAACCAAACGTCCAGGAGGACCTGCTCGCCCCGAGAGCAGCGCTCCCAAATCACGCCAGCGGCACAGAGGCCAGACCAGTCCAGTCCATTCCAATTCAAGCTAGCCCATGCTCAGGCACCAACAGAATTGTCACTTTGCCCCCACGCCTCACCACCGCCTCCATCCACTGTGATTCTACAAAGCCGAACCCCACCATCGCCAGGGCACCCGGTACTGCCGTGAGCAGCATGGGGGGGTGGGTTGTACTGCCATGCGCAGCAGGAGAAGCAGGGGAGTATACTGCCGTGAGCAGCATGGCGGAAGGGAAGGCGTGTACTGCAGTGAGCAGCATACTTGGTGGAGTGAAGGATACATACACGGAGCGCGCTTGGCATTGCTGAATAGCCCATCGTGCTGGGCCGAAGGCGGTCCCAGTGGCTCAGGCCAGGTAGCGGTACAACTTGCGGTCTTGCTGGTCGCGCTCCAGGAACTCCCGCTCGATCAAGGACTCAATCCGTTTCTTAATGAGTGTTGGGTTCGGAATGAACCTGGGGCTCAGTTGTCGAGTAACCTGTGTACCACCAGCAGATGTGTCGATGCATTCTCATGGGTGCTGATGCCACCCCATGCAACAGATCAAGCAGGGACCATTGTCAGCCAGCGCATAACAGAGGGCTCACCTAAAGGCTTGAAAAATTCAGAAATGAATTTGCAAAGGCATGCGCTCAGGAACAAAGCAAAATCTGCCAACCAGAATCTTTGCCTCTCCTTCCAAAGTCCAGTGACACCAATAAAGTCACCCATCCCAATGCATTTGCCAGAGACAGAAACATCACATGCCTTACCTCTGCAATTATGCTGTTGTGATCCAGCGCTCGGCGCGCTTTCATGATCCGCACAATAGCAGCCTCAATCTGGGGCTTGCGATCCTCCTCCACCTGCACCAGTTTCAGCATGGCAGCGTAAGCAATGATGCAGACGCACCTTGACAATGTCAGAACCAGCAACACTTCATTCCCAACCCCTCAGTCACCTCTATCTCCCTCTCCCACATGCCCTCTCCCCTCCCCTTCTCTCCCCCCCCCTCTTCCCGCGGACAGGGAACCATCCACTGGTAAGCCGGATAGTTCCCTCACAACAGCAACCCTCTTGCCTCTCCCCCCCCTCTCTCACACGCACATATGAACACACACACACACACACACACACACACACACACACACACACACACACACACACACACACACACACACACACACACCCACGCACACACGCACACAGACACACTTCACGCCCCCACACACACGCGCGCACGCGCGTGTGCACACACACACACACACACACACACACACACACACACACACACACACACGCGCACACACACACACACACACACACACACACACCAACCCACCCAGACACACGACAAATTATCTGGCACCCCAGCGAAGGGAATCTATACAAAGGCAATCCGTGGATACACAAAGCAATTCTAGAGGGGTGCCCTACCTTGTGCCTCGTGTCTGCCTTCTCAGGTTCTGACTCCTTCTGGGCGCTCACGGTCCCAATCTTGATTTTAAAGAGCTTGCTGGTAAAGTTTTCGTTGAAGGAGAACATATCGTTCTCATCAACATCCTTTCCCATGGGCTCCTTCTTCAAGATATTCTTCCCCTGCACCCCCATCCCCGCTCTTTCCATCAGCTGAAGATCAAAGTTCTCATCACTTGCTGTCACATCAACATCCCTTCCCGGACTCAACCTTCAAGACTTCCTCCCCATCCCAGCCCTCCAATTCCCCATCCATCCATCCCACCCATCCCTCCAATTCTGCAACCACTCCACACAGGAAACACCACCACAACACCAAACGCGCAAACCCGTAAACTGCCCGTTTGGGAACCCTGTACCAGCCCCGTACCCGTACCCGTACCCGTACCCATACAACCAACCCCGTACCCCGTACCCCTACCAGGGAATCCGTACTGTTAGTGCGTGCATGTGTGTGTGTGTGTGTGTGTGTGTGTGTGTGTGTGTGTGGGGGGGGGGGGGGACTGCACATGCACACAGACACACCCGTACCCACACTCACACACAACCCCACACACCCTTCCCCCCCTTCTCTCTCTCCCCCCCCCACACCCCCCTCCCCCTCTCTCTCTTGGCACGGGGGTTTATTACCTTCACGCATGCCATGGACTGCAGAGCCCGCTTCAACTCAGGGGCAGGGATGCAGGTCGCTTGCAGCAAGTCGTTGTACGACATCGTGTCCATTTCATTAAACAGCATCAATATGCACATCTGGTGGGTGCTCACGTTCAGCTCGTGCTTCTCTTTTCCAAAGGTTGCACGTAAATCTGCAGCTCCCACACACCACGCTCCGGAGTCATTCCCTCTGTGCTTCACACATCCCCCCCCCCGGGGGGGGGCTGCTGTTCTCTGTTTGCCAGACCTTATGTAACCGCTCCATGGCCCCTCCCCCACCGTTCTCTTCTCGCAAGAATTGAACCTCTAACCGCTAAGCGCAATGGGTAAAACCACATGCTGTTGCCACACAAAGCTGTGAGCAGAAAAGTGCAAAGACTCTTGCTGACAACTCCTGAGGCAAGAACGGACTGAAGCCGGAAAGCTCTTAAAATAAAATTTAGCTAGCGAAGATGAAGATCGCAAAAGAAAAGTGTGAAAGAAGAAGATTACATGGCAAGGCTCTCAGGTTTCCATAAGAGCAACAGCCACCTCCACCTGCTTAAGATCCACCCCTCGCTTGGATAGGAGCGACACAACCCTTCCAAATCTGAAACCCAACCTTCTACTGTGAATCTGAACTTTGGACCTAATCCGAGTCCCACCCCCTGCTGGTCAGAATAAACAGCTCACCCAAAGCGCAAGAACATGCCCAAGGCAGCATCTCTGCAGCAATACACAATCACTTATCCAGCTTGCACATGGGGTCCTGAGGCAACACGATCCTTGCCAGCAGAAACACGCAAGCATGAGGACATGGCGAGACCTGGAATGTTCCAATTTGTATTTTTACCTGCATTGCCCATGTGAGTCTGTCCCACCTGAACTTCCTCAGCAGGGGGTCGAGGCAACACGACGAATACAAGCACAAACAAACAAACAAACATGGGCGCATGGCGAGACCTAGGAGGTTCCAAATCTATGCTTTTATCGGCATTGCCCATGTGAGTCTGCCAGCTGAGCTTTTGCAGCAAGGGGCCGAGGCAAATGACTGTTGCAATCACAAACAGCAAACAGGGGTACATGGTGAGACCTAGGAGGAGGAAGTCAATTCGGTCATTTACCCGCACTGCCCATGTGAGTCTGCCAGCTCAGCTTCCTTCCGGAATGCGTGCTGAGGTAGAACTTGGTGAACTCAGCTCGGCAATGCTCAACCTCTCTTGGAAGCTGACACATCGTACTGCTTTGGGTTGGCCACGAACCCGTTGTCAACACCTGAATCTCATGCCGCCACTCCCTCAACAAAGTAGCCCCTCTTGAGTGCCTTGCTACTAGGAGGAGGGGGAGGAGGAGGAGGAGGAGGAGGAGCGGAGGAGGAGATAATGGTTACGATCTGGCAGTAACATGCATAAGGGCTGCATGTTACATGTGACTGGTCAGTGACGACTAAAGTGTGCTCCTGTCAGCCAGCTTGCCTACAAGATCCATCGGACTTCTCTCTGGAAAATCTACACAAATTTCGCGAAAAAGTAAAAAAAATATCCATAGAGGCCCTGCACCAGGCTCAAAGGTCCTTTCTGGAGACATGCAGACACAACCTCTGGAAAGTGCCACTTCAAAGAATAAGAGCATAGACTAAGAGTATGGGAGGCCAGTAGGCAAGCACAAGAAGACATAAAACTTGGAACGCTCCTTCTCCATCTTTGGGGGGCAGCACCAAAGGCTGTGTGCCAGGCTTCACGCATCAGACGCCACAGGAATATTCAGCAGGGCAGCCGCACATGAAGAAGGTAGCGGAAAGAATACCATGAAAATCAGCGTACTGGGGGCACGCTTAGATGGCAGGACTTGTGCAGAGACGACAGGGAATGGATGACTCTCGCAAGTCGGTTGGCTCACAAGCATATCTCTTCATTATGACAGGTGATATGTAACAAGAAGGTGAGCAGGAATTTTGGAGGGACTCTGTCTTTTAAAGTTATTAGCTTTTTCTTGGAATGAATGAAACGAGGGAATGGGAGTGAATGCAAAAGAAGAAAAAACATAGAGTCCTGGGAGGAGAAACAAGGAGTCTGTGAGTTTTGGTGTGCTCAGCGAAACCCTTGCCTGCACATTGATTTCAATATCGTCTGCAGCAGATGAGGACTGGTCCCTGTTGCGGTACTCCAGCATCATGTCCCGGCTGGTCTTGATGTCTGTGAACATGCTCTCAAGCTTGCTGGTGAACTGATAGCCACACTCCGTCTTCAGCTTCACCAGCAAGCTCCGCTCGGCTTCGTCAGACACCTGTACGCCAGAGCCCAACCCCGTGAAAAATGAAACTCATAGGAAGGCGAAGGGGGCAGAAAGAAAAGAAAAAGGGGGGCGAAGGATAGAGACATAGAGAGGGGAGAAGGGGAGGGCAGGGGTGGAAACGGAGAAAGGGTGGCGCCTCTGTTGACACCTTGAACACTACGGGGAAAATCTTGCACAAACGCATGCGAGCGCGCACGCGCACACACACACACACACACACACACACACACACACACACACACACACACACACACACACACACACACACACGCACACACACAAAAAAGAAGCTTGTTACTTTTTCATTCATTTATTATCTAAGTTTTATTTTAGTTTGTTAGATCCAAGAAGTGAAGCGAGATTTCCATGGGCGCAAATTCTCGAAAAGACACAGGTGATGCGGGAACCTCCAGACCAGATGTCCCTCAACTGCAAACTCAGTTGAGTCGAAGGGACTTTTGTTCGTACCGTTCGTCCGGACAACAGCCGTTTCGCCAGATGCTGCTTGTAGTACTTCTCAAAAATGTCCTTTTCTTGCAGATAGCGGAACAGCATCATCACTTTGTCAAGGACCAGCTCAACATCGTCCTCGCTCAGTCCCCGGATTCCTTTGCGGAGTCGATCATCCATGAACAGGCTGATGTACTCAGCGCTGCGCGTGCTCAAGTTGATGAAGTACTCGAAGGATGTGTTCACCACGTTCTGGAAGGTCTTATCGTTGACGAAGGACTCGGCAATGATCCTGCACATTTTGCTCGCTCCCCTCAGCACCTCACAGAGAATGCACACCAGGCAGTGTCATTCAAGGCAGGTGGACAAGGCCACATGGCCCATTGCCTCAAGTTGCACAAACCGATGAGAGAGGGAGGGGGGCGGAGAAGAAACACAGAGAGAGAGGGGGGGGAGTGAGATGTGTGGGTGCGCGCGCGTGTGTGTGTGTGTGTGGGGGGGGGGGGTATGTGTGTGTGTGTGTGTGTGTGTGTGTGTGTGTGTGTGTGTGGTGTGTGTGTGTGTGTGTGTGTGTGTGTGTGTGTGTGTGTGTGTGTGTGTGTGCAGTTTATGAGCAGATGCAGGAGGGTGCGGTATCTGGGTCCAAGCAGCTCAAAATGAAGCACAGCATATGTGAGACGTGCCCGCTCATGAAGAGAGGGCGGGGGGGTTAGAAGTTTATCATTCCCTGGCCCAGCCACCTGCATATATGTGAAGAAAAGCACTTCTGCGTATTGCCACCCCATGAGCACTATTGGCCCTATTGCCCCCCCCCCCCCCCAAAAAAATGAGCAAGTATGATCAAGCGTGGTCCTTCTGCTCCACACTTCATGCTTTTTCTGACACGCCCCTCCAGCAACTTTTACAGTCAGGCGCGCTTCACGCTCTTTTAGACATGCCCCTCCAGCAACTGTTCAGTCAGGCGCGCTTCACGCTCGTTCTAACACGCCCCTCCAGCAACCGCGCACCTGTCATACTTCTCCTTCTCGTCCAGCAGTCGCTGGACGAACTCCACAGGGTCCTTCAAGCGCTCTGGATCTGTGACCAGCTGGCGGCCGGTGTCCCTCAGAAAGGAGGACATCACTTCCCGGATCAGGTCCAAACCCCCATCCACGCGCCGAAAGACGCTGTACATGCGGCCCAGATCTTCGTACTTGTCGTGAACAAGCAGGGCCACAAGCCCGGAGTTCTCCATCTCCACCAGAGCTCGCATCTGAAGGCCAACTGGGACTCCTTAGATCTTTGAATCCCATTGTGTGTCAGTCACTAGCCTTGCAATGTTGCAACCTCACATCCGAGGCCAATTGGGACGGGATTGCTCAACACTTTAAAATGAATTGAGTCACAGTCACCAGCTTTGCACTGTTGCCAACCTCACATCCAGGGCCAAATGGGACTCCTTAGTCCCCTCAAAAAACCAATTGCCACGAATAGCAGTCTTTCGCCGTTGCCAGCCTTGCAGCTAGTGAGGCCATTAGGCAGTTTCTACTAATTCAAAACCGGATGTCAACCTTACCAGCCTTGTACATCAGCCTTGCACAGCTGGCAACCATCCAAGAGGCTTTAAGGAACGGTGCAGGTCTTTAGGAAGCCACTTGGCTCACCACCCCCATTTAAATCAGGAGCACAGAGCATGAGAGGCAGGATCACACTTGCAGGGATGGTGAGCAAGAACTGACAAGCACATCTGGAATGTTCCAGATGCTCTTGAAGCATACACGGATCATGAGGGACTGGGGCTAGAAGCTTCCAGACTCCTAGCTTCTTGTCAAACTGCTGCCTCAGCGAAAAGTGGAATCACACAGTCTGGCGCTTCCACACTGTCGCCTAAGCAACTTCGCTTTGCCTTGAGTTGCTTGTGGTGCCTAAAGTTACAAGCCCAACGAAACAGTAAATGAACAGCAGCCACACGGGTAAAGAGGGCCACTGCATGTACATCAGCGTACCTGCTTCTGCACCAGCTCAGTTTCCACAACTTTCGTGACTTTCGACTCTGTGGAGGCATCCAAATACCAGGATACCCGCTCGCTCTCCTCTATCAGCCGCTTTTCGGCCTTCCTAAGGTAGTCCGGACAGTCACATGACGCAATATATTCTTGCGCTTCAGCCTGCAATGCACCCAGCACTGTAGTAAGCCAGGGATTGCGCAAGTCACAGCATATTTCGACCTTTGAGGATGCTCCCTGCACCCCCCCCCCCCGGCCCGGGAATGGTAAAAGGGAACTAATGGTATGTTGTGGTGATTCTCAAACTACCTCCTCGTGCCCCTTCCCTGAAAGCTCGAGGGAGTTCTCATCCTTCCCTATGCCCTCTTAACAACCTTAAATCTTTTCAGTGCATGTTGGCTGTCAGGGACACTACTCTAACCTATATGTATCTACACGCAAGTTCCAGTCCTACACTAGCACATAAACTGCAGTATGTCAGCGAGAGACTCAGCAGAAATTATATTCCTGTCAATGGTCTTACATGGGGATATTCACTCTGTCTGATAATGTGTGGTAGTGGTCTCAATTCATCCCCCCTCCCCCCCCCTCCCCCGGCGGGGCGGGGGCTGGCCAATGCACACCCTTCCAGCTTTTCTTTAACGTGCCACCGGTTCGAACCAAGAGCCTGCTCCCTGACTTGAGTATGTAGGGCTCTCTTTCTTGTACATGAGCCACTCGCTGAACACTAGCAGTACATGGGCCACTCTCTGAACACTGGCAGTACATAGGCCATTCTCAGAACCCTGGCAGTACACGGGGCACTCCCAGAACACCTAGGAGTGGACCGACTGAGAACCTGGGCCACTTCAGATGGGAATAGAAGTGCAGGGAAACAAAATTCAGAGAATTAAACAACAGCAGTTCTGTAAAATTCCACTCCATCAACAGGACTGTCGAGGTTTCAAAGCACATACAATACCAAGGTTGCAATTCGAGACCCCTCAAGACCCTCCGCCCGACAAGGGGTACGTCACATACTGAACCACCACATCCCTGTCTACAAACAGTACCATCATGAACCAAACCACCGTATCTCTGACTTCAAAAAAATACATAGTGAACCAAATCACCACATGCCTTTCTGCAATTCACAAGGGAAGTCCCCTGTTGGAAACTATCCACCAAGGGAAAGTGTTCACTACAGCTAAAGCCTAAGCCCTTACTGATTTACTAATAGAGACGCTTCACTTGTTGGAACCTATTCACTATTGGAACCAGCCCCAGTTGCAGGGTCAGAGGCACTGAGGGAGTCAGACAAAGACAGTGGGGATAAGCCATGCCTGGTAAAACTCAGCAGTCTTGGCCAGATAGACTTGCTCAAACTCCTGTTGGTATGTTTGGAGGCCCAGATCCACCAACATCTGCAACAAAAAACACTTTCTCAAGCATGGCCAGGAGTGCAGAAAACGTTTTATGTGTTTCCCAAGAAACGACAGCCACTCATGCTCCACAACACAGGCAACAGAGCTATGCAGGCTGTAAGGGCAGAGGAACATGTGCTGGAAAAGTGTGCCTGACGAAGCCTACAAGGGCATGAATCCATGAGTCCCGAATCCCTCACTCATTGGCCGACAGCACACACCCATGCTCAAATCAATTTCTTTTGCCAGTAACATGGCCATTGCAACCTGTGTGTGACCACACAGCGACGATTATGCTGATGCAAGGGACACCAATCAGGATTCGCTCGAGGCAGTGACAACACGTTTCTTGTGGTGCCCCCCCCCGGGGGGGGGGGGAGACTCTTGACAAAGTACATCCGTGTGGCAAAGAGAAAAAATTACAGAACACTCCCCGAGATTCCCGAAAGGAACATTCCGGAATCTCGGGGAGATTTCTTTTGGCAAAAGCAACTCACAGCTGTGATGGCCTTTATCAGAGCGCGGGCTATGACTTCGCCACGGCGTTCTTTTTCAACCATTTCAAGCATGATAGCCAGCATCCTCTCCCGAATGGTTCGATTTTGTACGACCACAGTCAGCCAAAGTTGTAGACCCACATCGTTCACAGCTGCCTTATTTTGATGCTTCACATAGATCCGGTCCATATACTGCGAGTACAGAGCACCAGCACTAGTTAATTGCGGGGCGGGATTATTTTTGCTGTGCTTTGCTTTGCAAATAACTTCGCTCAAAAGACACACTCCTCCAAAACATGCTCCGACCCTTAATTAGTCGCAAAGGTATCTTATTTCATTGCTGGAAGAAGCTCGTCAAAACCTTGCCCTGGCAAATTTGCAAGCTTGAGGCCCACGCCTTCGATGCGCACGTGGAAAGAACTTCGCATAGTGCTTCCAAAAGGAAGCGAAAGAAAGCCTGAAAAATGGAAAAAACAAAAACAAAACCAGAGAGTCCCAACAATACTTCGTACACACCAACGCCATAACCAGCCTGACGGCCCTCCTCTACCCACAATGTACCGACTTCAAGCTAGGAGCATACCATGAGGATATCTCGAATCATCTGCATCGATTTTGTATGTTCATCCCATCGCTTTTTCAATTGAACCATAAATTCCGGCCCTTGCGCGTCTTCAACCTCCCTTGCAACTTCTCGGAGGTGTGCTGTCACAGTCGCTACAAGACCCTCATACAGTCTGTCTCCAAATTTATTGATGACCATGTTGTACGCACTCCTGCAAACCGATCCCCCAGAATTACGTCTATGAGCCCTAAGAAGCCTTCCAAGAATAAATCAGTCATGAAATTGCTAGGGGAAAGGCAACTTATTCGCCACACCCTTGACGCTCACTGTATTGCCCCTATCGACTTCGCACCTTGTAACATGCAATGGCAGACACCACTATTATAGGGGAGGGGTTTAGGGGAGGGGTGCGTAAGAAGATTTACGGGGATATTCTGTTGGGCCACTCTCACAATTGCCTTATGAGAATGGCCCCCCCAAGGTGTGAATGCAAATGGTAGTTTCATGAACAAAAAGAAGTGGCTTGAGAAAGCAAAAGGGCAGGTCGTCCACATGCTGCATGTGCACACGATACTCATCAAGAACACAACAGCACAACTTTTCACTAAGGGGGCACACCGGTACAGCTCTTCAAAGCTCAATCCACTGGCGTTATGGTTATTAATTTCATTGATGGCCCCTTCCAAAATTTGCCAGGTCCTCTCTACTCCCACACAAGTGAAGGCGTTTCAGTGAAAAGCTGCTGAACTGGTAGAAGAAGTATTCAGCAACATGTCACCAACCAGGCCCACCAAAGGAGCATACATCTAGACCTCTGACATTCCCTGAGCAAAAAAGCCACTACAGCTTGACAGTGGGGGTTCAAAGTAACCAGCCTTTGGAGTTAATTCAGGCCCTGCAGTCTCTCTAAAATGGAAATCAACGAACATCTCATGCTCAAACCAGACAATGAATGACTGAAAAGAGATTTGATGTTTTGAGTTTGTGAGCGGGCCCTCGAGCATGAACCTACCAATGGCACCTGTGGCTGGGTTGCTCGAGTGAACAACACCCCAAGTCTGACAACCACATGCAAAATCAAAAGATAGCTAAAATGCAGATTGTATTTTTTATGTTAACAGAGTAAACAAATCTCTTACCTTCATAATCTGGATCCAGCCTTACTGGATGCTTGAAGGGTTCAATTTTGAACTGTTCCGCCCCGTCGCCCCGAGCACAATGATTAACTTTAACTATTAATGAACTATGATTAACTTTTTATCTATTGAACAGGTACACATATCCAAAAATCAAACTTTAAAAACTTCCACAGGTCACTGTTTCAAACCAAATGGCTACAAGAAGTGGAAAAAGCCCCTTGTGGACTCTTAATTGCCTGCAGTAAACCAACACAAATCAAATTTTCCTTTAAATCACCAGAGCATTTTGTAAGATCCTTGCTCATCTCCAACCCGCTAGGCGCTTGGGGTAGTTGAAGAGAAATGAAGATGAGCTCAACAAGGTAAAACCAAGACGAGGCCTCTCACAGTTTAAATTTCAATACGCATGCTGCATGGCAGTCATGTATGTATACTTGATGATTTTCAATTATTATAAGAGGAACCTTCAGTTCCTGGTGCGGGAGAAACGGGATGGTGTAACAAACAAGATTGCACGTAAGCAGCCCAATACCTTTGGTTTTTTTTGAGCCATGTTGGTGCTCTGGGTGCTTTCTGCCTCGAAAGCACCACAGGCTAACCGCTTTGACCCAATTTCTTGTGGAAGCCCTATTTTTCCTCGTCCTGGCAAAGTTGGTCTGTTCTATGCTACAGCTCGCCATGGCTCCTCCCGATCCGTTTCGCATGTGTATGAGAGAGGCAAACCATGTAGTTGAACGTCAGCTTGTACATCCAAGCCTTTCAAGAACATTTGATCTGCGTAAAGGTTACGCACTCTGCGGACGCCAAACCTTCTCGTAAGATGGACACCTCGCAAGCTCGGTGAAACAGCCTATGAAGAACAGCTTGAAGACATCATTCCTTATCGGAACCGCTTACAAGAGAGAGAAACTTTGAAGTCGCGCCTCCAAATCTAAAAAGTGGCCAGTACCTCAGCGCAATCGGGACACAACATGGCCGCTGGAGGTCATTGATGACGTACAACTGGTACCGGATCTGCCACTTCAAACCACTTTCAGAAGAACCACCGGCAGCATGAAGTTGAGATAGCGAACACGACAGCAGATACACCCTCAGTGACCTTGACGCACTTGCTCACAGTCAAGGACATCCATGCAACATACGGGTTCGCAAACCTTAGTTGATGGGGGAGTTTCCTGTAGAGCAAGGCACTGTATGCGGGCGGGGAGGTGAGGTGTAGGGTTTGATGGGGCTGAAACCAAAGTTAATCCCCCCTGATGTCTGTTACGATGCCACCGACACACCCATTA
>KV908344.1:922460-935761 GCA_002005505.1 Botryococcus braunii | reverse complement strand
TGGCGCTGCAGAGTGCCCCTGCAGTCTGGCTGATTCCCTCTGCAGGTGGGTCCTTGTACCCACGGCTGGCTGCGGCGCGCAGGATTCTTTGAATCAGCTCCAATGGCGGCTTGTCGGTTGCCATAACCTCCAGGGACTCGAGCCTCAGCACAGGAGGGAGGCCCTTCACCATCAGCTCCCCAATTGTGGCCAAGAGATAACGCGTTGTTTTGAGACTTGTAGCCAATCCATCATTCTGTAGAGGTAGACCTTGAGTGTCTCCCTGTCTTGATGCCTGCTCCATTTCCTTGTACCACTCAAGTTGATGTCTTGGTTGCTCCCTCCATGTGACTGTTCTTCACCCACCGATGAAGTCGAACGCTGCTTTGTGGCATGAATCTGAGAATGCCAGATGACTGGAACTGACTGGATCAGCCACTGCTTGATGCTGAGTTCTCCACCGACCCTGGCATTGGCCTCTCCAAAGCCGCTCTGACCCCCTTGGTGTTTGCGCACGCCTCCAAATTTTCATACCAAAATTCAAAATTGCGCCCTCCATCATCAAGCATGACAGTCATCTTTGGATTAGAGGTATTGGGGATGTAGGCTGCCTTGTCAATCTCCACCTTTGGTTCTGCAGTGGCTGATTGTGTCCCGGTCATAGACTGCCCTGGAGTGGCCCCACTGACTTCTCCAGGTTGAGACATTGCTGTTTCACTGCTACTTTCCTTTCTTTGCCCCTTTTTGTCATACTATTGTCACTTCACCAGCCAAACTTACTCATAAACTTCTGGAATGCAGCAATACCCTACAATTCCCTCCATGTCATGGAAATTTACCAGCCAGTCTTGCACAGTAGTAGCAGATATGTTCCCTCAGAAGTTTGCGCCGGAGTCCGGCCCGACTCACTCAGTGCTTCTAGACAACGTCTATGAATGATAAAGCACAGCTAAAACTTCAATTATGAATTTCCCAGAAAGGTAAACTGTGAGTAAGATAATGGTCCTGGTACACTCGAGTTCCCTTGCGCCGCTGCGCCATGCTCGAGCTCCTTTGTTGACGCTTACGTCTGACCCATCCGTAGACGACCTTCACTCCTGCTTTTACTTGGCTCAGCTGGAAGGGCGTGGGCCCATAACCTGTGAAAGGTTATGGGCAATCGGCTTTCCCTGTACAAAGCAGACAGGTCGTCAATAGACGAAGTTACTCCAGCTACAGTCCGTACGACTGTCTGCTGAGTGCCACACACAACTGTCGGACAAGACTAGCATCTGGTGATGCCCAGCATCTTTCACAACCAGTTCCGTTACATCATTATCTTGTACACAAGCACCGATCAAGCAATCACTAGATAAGGCTCTAGACGGCTACGTTCAAGTACATGCCTATACTCCCTGAAGTCACTGTCCCTTATCTGTTTGAGTGACTACAGGGTACACTAAGCTTGTTCACTCTCACAATAGCAACAATGATACAACACACACTGCCGCACCGTACCTGTACAAAGCAGACAAGTCGTCAATAGACGAAGTTACTCCAGCTACAGTCCGTACGACTGTCTGCTGAGTGCCACACACAACTGTCGGACAAGACTAGCATCTGGTGATGCCCAGCATCTTTCACAACCAGTTGGTATTCACTCCGGTGGGGCAGCCTTAAGAGTTCATCCGACAAACGTGTGATCTAGATAGGATTGTACCTTATGTTCGAAAACGTCCAGAATCTGCCGTGTCTCAAGGTACCTTATGTTCTCAATGGACCCATATCCTAATAGTGCACACATGAAGATCACTTAAAGCACAAGGCATTCAATAATAATGTTCAGAACTCAACACCCTCAACCCATTCAGAAACGGCAGGATTCACAGAACGTGCGGGAACAGCAGAAGACAAGGAGTAAGGGGATGGCGCCCATGATTCAGGAAGAAGGGTGTCTGCAGTGTTGAAGCCTGAAGTGAGTTATTATATGCAAACTCCACCATACTCAAATACTTGTACCAGTCATCCTGCCTGGGACCCACAAACCCTCTCAGCATGTCTTCCATGGTCCTGTTCATTCTCTCAGTCTGCCCATCCGTCTGAGGGTGGTAAGCAGTAGACATAGCAATCTCAGTACCCAATATTTTCACAAAGGCCTTCCAAAAATGGCTAGTGAACCTTGGATCTCTATCACTCACAATGGAGGTAGGCATTCCAAATCTCACAAAGACCCTGTTAACAAACAGTTGTGCAAGTTGAGGTGCAGTGATGGTTTTAGTGCATGCAGCCAAGACACACAACTTAGAAAACCTATCAACAAATACCACAATAGAGTCAAAACCACAGCAGACAGGTAAATCAGTCACAAAGTCAAGGGAAATGCTCTGCCAAGGTCCATCCGGAATAGGCAGTGGCTGAAGTAGACCATAAGGTACGGCTCCAGTCCCTTAGTGCGCTGGCAGGTGTCACAAGACCTGCAAAAGTCCCTAACTGATGAGCTGAGACGTGGCCACCAAAATTCCCTGCACACTAATTCATACATCTTGTTAATCCCAAGATGGCCAGAAAAGGCGGTGCCATGACACTCTCTTAGTACCTTCTGTGAAAGGTTATGGGCAATCGGCTTTCCCTGTACAAAGCAGACAGGTCGTCAATAGACGAAGTTACTCCAGCTACAGTCCGTACGACTGTCTGCTGAGTGCCACACACAACTGTCGGACAAGACTAGCATCTGGTGATGCCCAGCATCTTTCACAACCAGTTACGTTACATCATTATCTTGTACACAAGCACCGATCAAGCAATCACTAGATAAGGCTCTAGACGGCTACGTTCAAGTACATGCCTATACTCCCTGAAGTCACTGTCCCTTATCTGTTTGAGTGACTACAGGGTACACTAAGCTTGTTCACTCTCACAATAGCAACAATGATACAACACACACTGCCGCACCGTACCTGTACAAAGCAGACAGGTCGTCAATAGACGAAGTTACTCCAGCTACAGTCCGTACGACTGTCTGCTGAGTGCCACACACAACTGTCGGACAAGACTAGCATCTGGTGATGCCCAGCATCTTTCACAACCAGTTGGTATTCACTCCGGTGGGGCAGCCTTAAGAGTTCATCCGACAAACGTGTGATCTAGATAGGATTGTACCTTATGTTCGAAAACGTCCAGAATCTGCCGTGTCTCAAGGTACCTTATGTTCTCAATGGACCCATATCCTAATAGTGCACACATGAAGATCACTTAAAGCACAAGGCATTCAATAATAATGTTCAGAACTCAACACTTCCCCTTGCCTGCATGCTTTAAGTGTATCTTCTCAAACCTAGTGAATCACGATGACCAACAAACACGGGCTTGGCAAGTGGCTTGGTCATAATGTCAGCCACATTGCGTGCAGATTCCACATAGAGGATATCTACCTGCCCAAGTGCCATAGCTTCCCTAGCGTAGTGGAAGCTTACTGCAACGTGCTTTGTGAATTTGGAATACAGGGGGTTCCGTAAATTAGAAATGCATCCTTGGTTGTCACAGAAAATTTTGACCCTCCAAGGTGCAGCCCCTATCTCTTCCAAGAAGCCCCTTAGCCAGTTGGCTTCCTTCACAATATGGCCAGCTGCCATAAACTCAGCTTGCACAGTTGAGGTAGCAACTGAGCTCTGCTTCTTGCTTCCCCAAACCACGGCACTACCATAGACTGATAGAACATAGCCAGTGGTGGAATACCTGTGGTCCAGGTCCCCAGCATAGTCGGCATCAACATAGCCTTCTAGCTCAGGGCCCTTTCCACCCAGAGTAAGAGCTAACTCTCTGGTATCTCTCAAGTACTTCAGCACTCGAATGGCCTCATTCCAGTGTGAGGTAGTGGGTGTCATTCTATACCTTGACAACACTCCAACAGCCTGAGAAATGTCAGGCCGGGTCGTATTGGCTATGTACAGTAACGATCCAATTAACTCGCAGTATCGATGACCAGGTGGCAGAGGGGTACCAGCCCCATGTGACATACCATCTGAGGACTCGGGTCTGCTGCTAGCCACGAAGTCCTTGGACATGGGGGTATCAACCCCACGTCCATCATCAGCAACGCCAAACTTCTCCACAAGAGCATCAATCTTGGGAGTGCAACTCATGGAAATAGTGCCCTGAACTCTATTGCGTAGGACCTGACACCCCAGGAAATCATTCACCTCTCCCAAATCATGGATGGTGAAGTCCTTCTTCAATAACTCTTTCCCCCACTCAATCTCTGCAACCACTCTGGCAACTATGAGAAGATCATCGACATAAACAAGAATAAACGACAGATTACCATCAGGGGCCCTCCTGATGTATACCCCAGCGTCGCTCTTGCACACACTATACCCCATCACGCTCAACTTGTCGCTCAAGGTCTTGTGCCAAGCCCGTGGGGCTTGCTTAAGACCGTAGAGTGCCTTCCTGAGCTTGCACACAACTCTCGTGTTGCCATTCTCAAATCCTGGTGGTTGGGTCACATAGACCTCTTCCTCCAACTCCCCATTGAGAAAAGCTGTCTTGATATCCACTTGGTGGATCTCAAGATTTTGTGTGGCAGCCACTGCCAGCACAGCTCTCCTAGCACCATAGCTGCTGGTAGGTGCAAAAACCTCACCAACATCTATACCAGGAATCTGTCTGCAACCCTGGGCAACCAATCTTGCTTTAAACCGAGTGACATTCCCATGTGCATCGTTTTTTGTAGAAAAAATCCAATGAACAGGGATAACTTTCTGCCCATGGGGTCTTTCCACATACTGCATAACCTCATGGGTGTCTAAAGACTCCATCTCCTCTTGCATTGCCTGCTGCCAAAACTCCCACTGAGGTGAGCGCTGGGCTTCCCTCAAGTTTGAGGGCACGTGAACTTTTCCCAACGTGACAGAAGGTACACTCTGTACCTTATGCTGTGGTGCAGCAGGGCTGTCAGCCTTACTGATGCTGCTCCCTTCTCTCTCTCTCTCTCCCTGGTTGCCAGAATAAGGTACATTATGTACCTTATGCTGGGACTGGGCAGTACTGCCGGGATTATCTGATTCCTTCTCAAGTCTCTCTCTCTCTCCTTGACTACTGGACTCATGTGCAGCACCCTTACATTCTCGCACCTTCCGCAATGCAGAGGGGAGCAGCAGCTCTCTCTCTCTCCTGGACTCACACTTGGGCACACTACCCAGACTTGCCTGAGCTGCGCCTACAATGTCAGCCTGCACACCATAAGCATGACTAGCCAGTGACTGGGATTGGGCACCAGCTTCCCCTACTGCTGGCATGTCTAACCCACTGCTCTCATCTCTTACATCTGCACCGAACATAGCCTCGACTGTCTCAACCTGCCCCTGCATATCAGGGAGACCAACCATGTTTGGCTCACTCACAATTGCCTGACCTGGGTCAGGGGCATGCAATGGGATGTCAGAATGCTCTCTCCTAGCCACGCGCTGTACATAACGCTGCTCCCTTGTAAGGGTGGTCCCTGGAGGAAGGGGAATTTGTGACTTCCCCTGCATTCGCAACCCCTCTTGTACCTTCTGCATTTTTTCTACCTGGGATTGAGTTTCTACACCCCCCCTGGCCAGATTCTGCATATGCTCAAGCACCGACCACGAGTGCTGAGATGGTTCTGGGGTCCCAACAGTAGGATCCAGGCTGGTGGGGTTTCCTTGGTCATGTGCTGCTGTGGTCCCGTCTCCAGACTGATCCCCAGCACAAAGTCCAGAGGTCCCAGGAGCCCCAGTGGAAAGCGTCTCCACTCCATGGTCATCCTCCTCATCCCAGAACGTGGGTGGAGCAGCAGAGGGAATTGCTTGAGGCGTTGCCAGATTCTCACTGCCAAGGGGGGTGATATCCTAGAATCATAGACAGACCCAGGCTGGACCTTTGATAGACCCACTCTCTCAGCCCCCCTCAAGTGCTCGATAAAGCTGACGTCCCTACTCTCCTTCCACACTCCATTCCCCACGTACACACGATACGCTTTAGACTGGGGACAATAACCAGTAAACATCCCAGGGGTGGTCTTGGGCCCAAAAACAGACCTTTGGCCACTGGGAATGTGCACATGGGCTACACAGCCAAACGTGCGCAGCACAGACACATCAGGTTTGACACCAAAGAATAATTCCATGGGGTCAGGGACCTGCCTGAAGTAGGACCCACATTGTAGAGGAGGGTAGCTGTCTCAAGCGCCTCCTTCCAAAGGGAGGGGTCTGCTGCAGCATGGACCAACAGAGTCCTTGTTCGCTCCTTCAGGGTCCTATTCATCCTCTCCGCCACCCCATTCTGCTGAGGCGTGTAGGGCGCTGAGGACTCCATCTTAGTGCCCTGCTGAGCACAAAACTCTTTGAATTGCTGGTTCAGGAACTCTGAACCCCTGTCAGTCCTCACACACTTCACAACCGTGCCTCGTTGGGTCTGCCAAAAGCGGAGCAGGTCTATCACAGCCTTTGGGATGCAATCCTTTGACTTCACAGGCAGGGAGGCAACTTGGTGTGAACTTTCATCCACTACAGTGACCCAATATCGTTCACCTGTGATGGCAGGAGGTGATATGGGACCCACAGTATCCACATGGACTCTATCGAGTGGGTGATGTGCAGGCCTGGAAGATACAGGGAAAGGAGGTCTGGAGTGTTTCCCTTGTATACACGATTCACAGTGCTTGGGGCACTCAGAGCAGGGAGCAAGGGAGATATTGATTCCTGTAACCAGATCTTCCTTGGAGAACCTCTGCATGCTGCTGGCACCAGGATGACCTAACCTAGCATGCCACAGAGATCTCTCGCTACACACGTGTCCTTTCCTAAGATGAGACGCCTCAGCCATGTGATCAATATGTCTGCAGCCAACTTGCTGCCCTCTGACAGGACTAACAAACTCCAAAAAAAACAGACCTCGTGCGCGGGTGATATCTCCACACCACCCTTCAGGTCCCTTCATGGCTGTGTAACCACCTGCAGTGTCAGTCAGGAAAGATGCTCCATCCTGAATTGCACCAGTGACTGAAATGAGGTTGGTATGCGCAGAAGGAACACACTGCACATTGTGCAGCCAGAATACTTCGTGCCTTGCATTCACAAGGCATACAGACCCAGATGCAATGATTCCTCCCTTGGCGTCTGAGGTTGCCAAGTGCAGAGGAAGAGGCTGTCTATGCATAACTGGATTATGGAGCAATGAGAGATCATTGACTATATGCACAGAGGCACCACTATCTATTAACCAAGATGTGCTGCTAGCTCCATGCGAAGTTGGGGCAAGCACATTGAGAGAGATAAACATCGCCTCACCAGAAGGAGGGGGTGGAGGTGGTAAATGCCACCCCGGAAACGTGTGTTGACTTGTTGGATAGTTATATGCTGAAGGAGGTCCAGGGCTGGAAGCGGATGAAGGCGGGCCACCCCGGCCAGATCCATGGTCCCACCAGGCTTGAGGAGACGACTGTGGGCCTCCCTGGCCCCAGTAAGCTGCAGGCCCAACGCTTGCCGCTTGCATGTTTTGATGCAGAGCCTGCAGCTGCCTGAGCGGTCCGCAGTCAGTCATGAAGTGGCCCTTTGCCTTGCAGAAGTGGCATGTAAGCTCCTCTCTGGGCCTTCTTGCCCTGCCAGGTCCACGCCCCCTGCCACCAAAAGTAGTTGCAGAGGGGCCAGCGGGAGGCTGTTCGTTTGCTGGTAGTGCTGCTCCAACTCCCGGTACTGCTCCCACTCCTGGTGCAGCTCCAGCGCTTGATGACGCTCCAGCTACCCCCCCAGAGGGACCAGCCACTGCTGCAGCTGCCATGGCCTGAGGTGTTCCCTCTGCAGGTGGGTCCTTGTACCCACGGCTGGCTGCGGCGCGCAGGATTCTTTGAATCAGCTCCAATGGCGGCTTGTCGGTTGCCATAACCTCCAGGGACTCGAGCCTCAGCACAGGAGGGAGGCCCTTCACCATCAGCTCCCCAACATTGTGGTCCAAGAGGATGAACGCGTTGTTTCTGAGACTTGTAGCCAGATCCATCATTCTGTAGAGGTAGACCTTGAGTGTCTCCCCTGTCTTGATGCCCTGCTCCATTTCCTTGTACCACTCAAGGTTGATGTCTTGGTTGCTCCCTCCAGTGTGACTGTTCTTCACCCACGCGATGAAGTCGAACGCTGCTTTGTGGCATGAGATCTGAGAATGCCAGATGACTGGAACTGACTGGATCAGCCACTGCTTGATGGCTGAGTTCTCCACCGACCCTGGCATTGGCCTCTCCAAAGCCGCTCTGACCCCCTTGGTGTTTGCGCACGCCTCCAAATTTTCATACCAAAATTCAAAATTGCGCCCTCCATCATCAAGCATGACAGTCATCTTTGGATTAGAGGTATTGGGGATGTAGGCTGCCTTGTCAATCTCCACCTTTGGTTCTGCAGTGGCTGATTGTGTCCCGGTCATAGACTGCCCTGGAGTGGCCCCACTGACTTCTCCAGGTTGAGACATTGCTGTTTCACTGCTACTTTCCTTTTCTTTGCCCCTTTTTGTCATACTATTGTCACTTCACCAGCCAAACTTACTCATAAACTTCTGGAATGCAGCAATACCCTACAAT
Organism: Botryococcus braunii; assembly: GCA_002005505.1. NCBI lineage: Eukaryota > Viridiplantae > Chlorophyta > Trebouxiophyceae > Botryococcus > Botryococcus braunii. The sequence goes on along the minus strand of KV908344.1, from coordinate 927,213 downwards.
TCCCTCCATGTCATGGAAATTTACCAGCCAGTCTTGCACAGTAGTAGCAGATATGTTCCCCTCAGAAGTTTGCGCCGGAGTCCGGCCCGACTCACTCAGTGCTTCTAGACAACGTCTATGAATGATAAAGCACAGCTAAAACTTCAATTATGAATTTCCCAGAAAGGTAAACTGTGAGTAAGATAATGGTCCTGGTACACTCGAGTTCCCTTGCGCCGCTGCGCCATGCTCGAGCTCCTTTGTTGACGCTTACGTCTGACCCATCCGTAGACGACCTTCACTCCTGCTTTTACTTGGCTCAGCTGGAAGGGCGTGGGCCCATAACCTGTGAAAGGTTATGGGCAATCGGCTTTCCCTGTACAAAGCAGACAGGTCGTCAATAGACGAAGTTACTCCAGCTACAGTCCGTACGACTGTCTGCTGAGTGCCACACACAACTGTCGGACAAGACTAGCATCTGGTGATGCCCAGCATCTTTCACAACCAGTTACGTTACATCATTATCTTGTACACAAGCACCGATCAAGCAATCACTAGATAAGGCTCTAGACGGCTACGTTCAAGTACATGCCTATACTCCCTGAAGTCACTGTCCCTTATCTGTTTGAGTGACTACAGGGTACACTAAGCTTGTTCACTCTCACAATAGCAACAATGATACAACACACACTGCCGCACCGTACCTGTACAAAGCAGACAGGTCGTCAATAGACGAAGTTACTCCAGCTACAGTCCGTACGACTGTCTGCTGAGTGCCACACACAACTGTCGGACAAGACTAGCATCTGGTGATGCCCAGCATCTTTCACAACCAGTTGGTATTCACTCCGGTGGGGCAGCCTTAAGAGTTCATCCGACAAACGTGTGATCTAGATAGGATTGTACCTTATGTTCGAAAACGTCCAGAATCTGCCGTGTCTCAAGGTACCTTATGTTCTCAATGGACCCATATCCTAATAGTGCACACATGAAGATCACTTAAAGCACAAGGCATTCAATAATAATGTTCAGAACTCAACACCTTCTCTTTCAATGCATCAGGGACATACACTCTACCTGACTGCACCGAATAAGGTACAGTGTCTCTCATCACCAAAACACCTTCTTCCACAAGTTTAGCAACTGTGGGATCAGAAACACACAGCAAAGCAATTTCTGGTAGGAGGGACGAGACAGAAACAGAGGAGACATGCATTACTGCCAAATCAACACGCCTAGACAAAGCATCTGCAACAACATTGTCAGTGCTTTTCACATATTTAATATCAGGCATGAATCTCATGATTTCAGTAAGCCATCTTTCCTGCCTACTAGTCCTAACAGGAGCACTCAATAAATACTCAAGTGCTTGCTGGTCAGTGTGTACAGTAAACTTAGCACCCAGCAACAAATGCTTCCATTTAAGCAAGGCATGAACAAGAGCAAGCAACTCTCTGTCATATGGTGCTAACTTCCTCTCAGGGGGTTGGAGTTTCCTGGACTCGAAGGCAACGGGCTGCAGTCCCTTTCCTTGATCCTGCTGCAATACAGCACCAACAGCAAAACCCGAGGCATCTACATGCACAACAAAAGGTTTATCTAAATCAGGCATCAAAAGGCAAGGAGGAGTAGAAACAAGATCTTTCAATGCTACAAAGGCTTCCCGCTGGGGTCCCTCCCAGGTCCAAGGCACATCCTTTTTGAGCAACTCAGTAAGAGGATAGGCAACATCTGCAAAATGGTCCATAAAAGTATCATAATATTGAGTAAGACCTAGAAACCCTCTCAACTGTGACACATTCAAAGGAGTGGGCCAATCCTGAATGGCTGCAACCTTCCTAGGATCTACCATAATCCCATGAGGTGTCAACAGGTGTCCAAGGTATTCCACCTGCTTAGCAACAAAATCACACTTAGACCTTTTGCAATAAAATTTATGTTCCCTGAGCACTGACAAGACTGTCCTCAAATGCTCCATATGCTCTGCAACAGATTTAGAATATATGAGGATATCGTCTAGGTGCACCAGCACAAATCTATCAAGGAAGGGAGACAAGATAGAGTTCATCACAGACTGAAAGGTGGCAGGTGCATTGGTTAACCCAAAAGGCATAACAGTGAACTCATAATGACCATAACGGGTTTTAAAAGCAGTCTTTTCTATGCTGTCATCATGCATACGTATCTGATGATATCCAGAGGCAAGGTCTAGCTTAGAAAATACACAACTTCCATGCAATTGCTCGAACATCTCATCAATCTTAGGAAATGGGTGTTGGGTCCTAACAGTAATCCTATTCAAGGCCCTGTAGTCAATGCATAAACGCCATCCACCATCCTTTTTGGGAACAAATAAGATGGGTGCACCAAATGGTGATGTCGATGGGCGGATGAACCCCCTCTCAAGGAGCTCCTGCAACTGTGCACGTAGCTCAGCAAGCTGGGCTCCAGACAGTGGATATATGCGGGAGGCTGGAGGAGTTGCGTCCGGCTCCAATCTGATGTGGTGGTCTCCAGCACGAGAAGGAGGGAGGCCTTCAGGAAGTCCAGACAGTACATCCTTAAATTCCTGCAAAAGCTGCTCCAACTCTGGCACATTGTATGCATCAGTATCTGAAACATTGTCAGTCACTGCATTCAGTTGAATAATGTACACTGATTCACCCAACTTCACCATCTCTTCCACTTCCATGGATGAGATCACATACCCACGCATGCCTGACCTCTGACACCCCAAAAGTACATGTGTTTTATTAGCATGAACCAAAGACACAGCATTCAATTTCCAATTCACAATTGGGTTAAAAGCAGTTAACCAAGGTTTGCCCAAGACAAGATCATAGTAGGTCAACTCAGTAGGGAGGCAGGTGACTCCAAAACCCAAGGTCCCAACAGTTAGGTCAGTTGACACACTATGTCCTACCACAGATGTCCTACCATCAGCCACTCTCACAGTAACATGTGAACTCAAAGGCACAGTGGGAAGGGCAAGCTCCTGCACAAGTTTATCATCAATAAAATTTGCAGAGGCTCCACTGTCCAACAAAATCCTGACAGGTCTACTAGCAAGAATTCCCTCAAACTCTATGCAAGTGGAGGAAAGATCAAGACCATTCACAATGTGTCTACTGTCAAGCTGAACAAAAGAGTCAAAAGAAGTTGCGGGCAGGGGTTTCTCCTTCACACTGAGACAACCAGTCTGTACCAGGCAACGATATAAGGGCAAGCCTGTATGGGAACTGCAGTGGGGTGAGCTCTTAAAGGTGGAAGTAAGACCCAGTGTATCCAAAACAGAAGCCGAGAGCAATACATCATGAGAGTTGTTGTGTAGTCCCTTCCAGCACATGTTCACAGTGGCTCAGGCAAGAGAGCACAGTCAATCTAGTACCTGGCAGTAGCTGTGACACAAGCTGGCTAACAGTACACTCCCTGTTACTACCATCAACAAACAAGACAACATGAGCATCACTAGAAAGAAGGTGAGGAGCTGCATCTCTCTTATACATGCACACAGGATTGCTCAAGTCACTGGCATGGGGGGATGTCTGAAACTCTCTACACAAACCATGCCCATCCACAATATGGGACTTGAAAGAATGGCAACAACTGTGAAAGAAATCCTGCAGATTACCAAGCCCATACAAAACAGGAATCCCATACTGGGTCACTGAACAGTTGGCTGACATCTGAAACAGGCCTCACACTGCTGTAATACCAAAGAAGTCCAACAAATCAAGTTTTATCTGATTTTTGAAAGTGCTTCCTCAACTCAAGGTGTAATTGGAAGCAACGGAAGAACGTCGTAGCCACCTCCACGGACCGAGCGGATGCCAAGCCTACATCGTAGGTCCCCAAAAACATTTCAGTCTGCATAAGCCAAGGATCCAACTTCAATGGATCTCCCTCGAATACAGATGGGTCTGGCAACTTGAGCGAGGGCTTCCCTGAACCTGACGAGGCTGTAGCCGATGCCGGAGTTGCCGTTGGTATGGGCTGCGGCACGACCACAGGTGCAGGTTGCGCGAGAGAGCACTGAATTAACATCTCAAGTCCCTCTGAAATGCTCTGAGTGGTATCAACTGGAGGGGAATGCGACGGAACACTAGATCCCAATGCAACGGCCCCTTCGAGCAGGGCACCGATATCTACCAAACGCCTAAGCATACAACGAGGATCTACCCATGAACGATCTACATATACATGAGCAAGAAGATCTATGGATGGATCTGGCTCTGCGATGCCAGGACTAGGTGCACGAGCCCTTGAACCCGAACGAGGATGCCGAGACATCACAATCCGAAAGGAAAAGAAACGCACCACGAACGAACGACAAGGAACTAATCCTTGTCGCCGATACCACTGTAGCGTTAACTAAGCGAAAGAGGTTTTTATGAGACAGTGAGACGTTCGTGGTGTGCAACGAAAGAGTGTTACATGATTGATTCGCAAGCGTACTCTTAAACCCAGGGTGGATTGAATTATACTGTACTGCCACAGACGCGTAGTCGGGCAACCGAGCGAACTACTTGAGCGAGGTTGTACTGCGAATCCAGATCACATGGCAAGTCAAAGAGCAATGCCAAGGACCATACTAGAGCATTATACCCTAGGAAATGCTACAGTATGCGGAGTCTTCTGTTCGTGATTGACGGTGCTACTAGTATTGGATCCACTCCGGAGCGTACTAGTAGAACAGCTAATAACGGTGCTACTAGTACGAAACCACAGATAACGACTGTGTTACGAGTACTGCGCTTACTAACATATCTATCAA
>KV908344.1:902460-919960 GCA_002005505.1 Botryococcus braunii | reverse complement strand
GTACACGCGAGTAGCGGGGCGTTGTGGAGTGTTCGCTAGTTAAACTCCTGATGACGGATGCATTGGTTGAGGGTGCCATAGTGAAGCAGCAGGGAAGATCTGATTGACAATACATTATTGTATTAGATCTTGCATTGGCGAAAGGGAGTGTTCGGTCAATAGTAGACGTCATTGCATGCACGTGGACGAGCACACATATATGTCTTCCATCTTCTGAAACTACATTGCAATTAGTTATGGGCCCACAGTAACAGCACAGGTCACACCGCCAGCGTCTCTAGCCGTGCCAAGAACACCGAAGAGACAGAACCGTCACCAATGCAGAGTCAGTGGATGGATGACGTATCCGTGTAGTCGTCCGTGTGCATGCAATGACGTCTCCTACTGCAACAATTGATCAATTGACCGAACACTCCCTTTCCTCAATGCAAGATCTAATAAAGTAACGCACTGTCAATCAGATCTTCCCGGCTGCTTCACCATGGCACCCTTAGCCAATGCAGCCCTTAACATGAGTTTTACTAGCGAGCACTCCTCAACGCCCCGCTACTCTCGTGTACGCACCCTTAGCGTACAGTGGCCAATACTGTGTTACCAACAGTAAACATACAAGCTTCACTCAAGTGTTCTTCCACATAGCAGGCTTTATTTGTAAGCACACAACACTGGTCAAACACATGCAAGCTCGGAGACGTGAACGTAATTTCTTCCACATCTGGTGTCTCTTAAATTATTTAGATATATTTACCTGTTGGCCGAACACTCCCTTTCTTCAATGTAAGTTCTAATACAGTGACGCACTGTCAATCAGATCTCCTGCACATCCAGACCGTTCTTTTACCGCGTGTTTGTTGAGTTCAACCAAAATATATCTAAACAATGCTCAATACACAAACAGTGCTGAACGAATAGAATGCAACGTACCCGGCTGCTTCACTATGGCACCCTTAGCCAATGCAGCCCAAAGGTTTTCTAGCGAACACTCCACAACGCCCCTGAATTCTTACGTCTCCGTCAGTGTCCTAAATAACAAATATCAGTTGAACAAAGACAAGTTTGTACGCATCAAGAGCTAGTACTCACCGCTACTATCGTGTACGCACCTTTAGTACAGTAGCCATAACTGTGTTAACAACAGTAACCATACAAGCTTCACTCCTGTTCAAGCAACACCTTAGTCATCACATATACCATCATGTCAAACAACAACGAAGGCATTTAAACCCTGCGATCGCAGTCATCGGGCTGCAACCGTTACTGTGGCAGATCGTGATCTCACCAGGGTTCTTCCACAAAGCAGGCTTTACTCGTAAGCACAGAACGCTGGTCAAACACATTCAAGCTCGGAGACGTGAACGTGATTTCTTCCACATCTGATGTCTGACGAGGTCGACCACGATCCTTGCATTTAAGTCGATCGTCAACGCTAGTAACGGCACACTAACGAGTTGCGCCCACTTGTACTTCACAGTCACATTAAGTGGCTGTGACTAACACCCCTTTCATGCACATATCTTAATGCATCACTGATATACCTACTCACCTGATACGTATACACCCTCGATTGAGTCTTTAACTAGTGGCCAAGTTGCGACTGCCCAAGATCTTGCCAAAGACCTGTCCTTGCGTGGAGGTGCCTATACGAATACCCACACTTTTTCTTAATCTTGGACCGCTCGGCTGCGTGTAGAGCTAGATTTTGCTCTTCTTTCCTTGCAAGCCAGTGCTAATGAAGAACCATCCATGGCTATCAATAAATCGCAGACGTCCCATCACTGCAGATCTAACGTTCACGGCCGGCGACGGAAGGATAAGCGATCTGGTGTAGGTGCGATCTTGCTCCCCGTGGGAGTCGGTATTCTTGTCGATCTAAAAGCTGTGTTGCACTTCGCGGTGAACAAGAAACATGCGACAGCTATCTTGTGCAGTGAATTGCAATTCTCGGTCCCTACTCGTCGTAGGCCCCAACTCATCTGACTTTTTAGTCTGTTTCCCATCCATAAGATCCCGCTAAGGATGCTACTTGACAAATTATTTTGAGTGACCGTGAAATGGTTTCCGAGGGGGTTTCCGAAGTGCTTATTCATTGCACGCTCATTGTGAGGAAAACCAGACAGTTTGCAGGCTTCAGAGGCACCTCTCAAGCTTTCCGACATTATCCAACAAGTCTTCCGTAAGTTAACTGTGGGATGTATTGATTCAGTATTATCATACCCAACACCACTACTTCCTGAAGACTGTTGTTGTTGCAGCCAAAGAGCAAACAGGCAGCTCTGGCCCCTCCTTCCCAAAGGTGGTTGGTGATGTCCTGACAGGAGCAAATAGAGACTATGGGTTACTCTAAGTATCGATGCATCATCTGCTGCATCATTTGTTCGGTAGTCAGCAAAGCTGAACCAGCACCAAATCTGGCAACAGCCTGTGCTGGCAAACAAGAATGGTACCGATTTGACCAGGACTGCGCAGGTACGAGTGTGGCATATGTCCCAGTCCAGGCTTGGAAACCCATGTGTCTGTGTTCAGGAACCCATGGGTTGGTCCCTTGACACCTTTCTCGCCGCCTCTGTGTTCTCCCTCCCGGCTTGTTTTGCTCGCCCGCCTCTCATTCTTCTGCTCTTCCTCTTCCCCTTTTTCGTCATGTTCCTCTCCTGTCTTTGTCCCCACATGTGACTCAGCCCAACCCTCCATCTCCCTTCACTGCCGTGGCGGGGGAAAGCGCACACGTGACTCACCCCCCTCCCCCCCACACGGGAGCGCGCTCACACACACACACACACACACACACACACACACACACACACACACACACACACACACACACACACACACGCACACGCACACGCACAGACCGAGATAGAGAGAGGAAAGGGGGGGGGGTGGGGAGGGAGGGAGAAGGAGAGGCAGGGGGCCAATGTGGAGGGATGCAGGGAGGGAGGGCATTGTTTATGGGTTATATATACTTCAATTTTTCTTGAGGGGACGCACACGTGCAGTCGGGTCCGTACACACACACACACACCACACACAGAGAGAGAGAGAGGAGAGAGAGAGGGGAGAGAGGAGAGAGAGGGAGGAGGAGAGAGAGGGGAGAGGAGAGAGAGGGGGGGGGGGGGGGGGGGGGGGGGGGGGGGGGGGGGGGGGGGGGGGGGGGGGGGGGGGGGGGGGGGGGGGGGGGGGGGGGGGGGGGGGGGGGGGGGGGGGGGGGGGGGGGGGGGGGGGGAGGGGGGGGGGGGGGGGGGGGGGGGGGGGGGGGGGGGGGGGGGAGGGAGGGAGGGAGGGAGAGGAGGAGAGAGGAGAGGAGGAGAGAGAGAGAGGAGAGAGAGGGAGGGGGGGGGGGGGAGGGGGGAGGGGGGAGGGGAGGGGGGGGGGGGGGGGGGGGGGGGGAGGGGGGGGGGGAGGGGAGGAGAGGAGAGGAGAGAGAGAGAGGAGAGAGAGAGAGAGAGAGAGAGAGAGAGAGAGAGGAGAGAGAGAGAGAGACAGATTGAAAGGCTTGTGTGGCGGATTTGTGGTAGGTGGTTGCACCGTGTGTCAAAAGGGTAATTGCAGCACCTGCAAGAGGCAGTGTCACGCACATCACGTGTGCGGTCAGGGAGCCGTGGTGCAATGTGCGGACACAAATGCAGAGAATGACCCCACAGCAGACCACATGGAGCTGCTAGCTGATCCCAAGCAATACAGCGTTGCCTGCTTAGGGGATATGGCATTTGGAGCGGTTGGGCTGGGGGGGCCCGGGCAGGACATGACGCTTGCTGTACATGCCGCACACAGCCAGGGTAATGGCAGCGCTTCGCCCGCAGGGGCTGGCCAGACAGCTTCGTCTGGCAATGGGAGCAGCAGCAGTACTGGGTCCTGTTCCTTCAGCAGTTCCGTAGTGCCTGTAGGGCAGTTTGTCTCGGTACTGCCCCTCCAGGCATGTGGATACGTACATAAGTGCGCGCAGGGTTGCGTGTGCACGGATGTGTGCAGGCAAAGATGCAGCAGGCAAGAAAAGATTGAGGGGGGGAGGAAAGGTGGGAGCGGGGGAGAGGGCGCGAGGGAGGGGGCTGTGAAAGTACCGAGGGGCGGAATGGTGTGCTGAGGAGGGAGGATGGGAAGGCGGGGAGGGAGAGAGGGAGGGAGAGACAGGGGGGAGGGACAGGGGGGGAGGGAAGGAGGGAGAAGGGGGGGAGGGAGGGAAGTCCGGGGAGGGAGGGCGGGGGAGGAAGGGAAGACGGGGAGGAAGGGAGGGAGGGAGGGAGGGAGGGAGGGGAGGGGGGGGGGAAGAGAGAGAGAGAGAGAGAGAGAGAGAGAGAGAGAGAGAGAGAGAGAGAGAGAGAGAGAGAGAGAGAGAGAGAGAGAGAGAGAGAGAGAGAGAGAGAGAGAGACAGAGAGAGAGAGAGAGAGAGTGAGTGTGAGTGAGTGAGTGAGTGAGTGAGTGAGTGTGTTTGAGTGAGAATGAATGGGGGGATAGGGGAGACGGAACACATTCTGTTGATGCTATATGGGGGAAAGGGGGCGACAGGCCAATGTTGAAATTCTCACTGAAACCCCATTGTGATTGTAGAGCAGAGGAGAAGCACTCGCCCATAAAACAACACACACACACACACACACACACACACACACACACACACACACACACACACACACACACACACACACACACACACACACACACACACACACACACTCTCACTCACTCACTCAGTTACACGCACGTGCGCGCGTGCACGCACACACCCAAAGCAAAACGCAGGAAAAGGTGGAAAAGCAGAAGTTCGAACAGAAGGTGAGAAAGCTAGGAGGGACTAGAAAGGTGGGGATTTTGAGCACAACCAGTTGGCCACAGGCAAGGCTAGGGACTGCAAGGAAAGGCCCGCTGACCAGGATTTGCTGGGCGGGGGCAGGTTTGCAGCAACACTGCGTGCAACCCCGTGTGCCAGTCCACCGTGAACAAGCTGGATGCTGCCGCCCTGGTATGCCCAACGGCCTGCACCTTCAGCCCTTGTGTGTCCCACACTAGTATACTTCAACATTAGTATAATGTTGCATGTTAATATGAAACTGCATGTTAGTATGAAACTCTATGTTGCTATGAAACTGCATGTTAGTATGAAACTCTATGTTTGTATGAACCTGCATGTTAGTTTGACACTGTTGTGTGGGTTTGCCCACACTAATATATTTCTCATGTTTGTATAATACTGCATTTCCCCATATGAGTTGTAAACTGCCTTTTCGGGTTTTATCAATAGCATTCCATGTAAGAATATGCATTCCTTCTTTCTTAATTTGTAAACTGCCATATACGTCTATAAATGCCTGTCCCCATCATCACTGAGATTCCCTGTAAATACTGGTTAGACATCGCATTTGTATGTGCTTGCGGGCGAGTGTGCGTGCGTGTGAGCATGCGTTTGTACGTCTCCGCGTGTGTGTGTGTGTGTGTGTGTGTGTGTGTGTGTGTGTGTGTGTGTTTGTGTGTGTGTGTGTGTGTGTGTGTGTGTCTGTGTGTGTGCGGATGCGCGCCTGAGGGTCATCCAAAGCCAAGGCAGCACTGTGCTGGACATCTGTACAGCAGCTTTGTCAGAAAGAGTCATGCATGACTTCAAAATAAACGACCAATGCAGATAAATGCATGGCATCAGCACTGTGGCAAGCGACAATCATGATCCAGCCATTAATTAGCGATGACGAATGCGATTCTGTGCAGGACATGACTAATGCAGCTCTGTCAGTGATGAGGAAGCTGCTGAGTCTGCTGGGGGTGAGCAGAAGGAGGGCCCTTCTGCAAGGGGACTCCTTGAGCGGGGGGGAGGGCTACCTCACGCGGGGCTCCAGGGGCTCCTCGCAGCCCACAGCGGGCTCTGTTGGCGACACTAACCCAGGTCTGCTGACACAAATGTATTTTGTCCTTCAGGCGTCTCTGTCTTTGTGTCGCGCTCTCTTTCTCTCTCTCCTAATCTCTGTCTCACGCGCTCTGTGTGAATGTGTGTGTGTGTGTGTTGGGGGTTGGGGGTGGTGTGGTGTGCATGTATGTGTGTGTTTGTGGTGGTGTGTGTGTGTGCATGTGTGTGTGTGTGTGTGTGTGTGTGTGTGTGTGTGTGTGTGTGTGCGTGTGCGCGCACGCTCGCCCCCCCTTCTCTTTCTCTCTCTGACGGGTTGGGTTTTGCAGAACCCACCCCTTAAGACGTGCGAGAGAGAAGGAATGGGGGGACAAGAAGGGGGGGGAGGGGGTAGGGAGGGAGGGAGAGAGGGGGGGAGAGAATCGGCTGAGATATAGATATATAGATAGAGAGAGCGAGAGAGTGGGGTAGGGGTGTTGTTCACTGTTTAGGGCCCAGCTCCCTCAGGAAGACAGCCTTGATGTGAGGGACCGTAATCAATATTATCATTATCGCCCAGCAAGATCATCCTCATCGCCGTTATGTCGTCAAAATCAAGATCATCATCGTCACCCTGATCATCATCGTCATCCTGATCCTCATCATCATCGTCACCCTGATCATCATCATCATTGTCCTCAATATGACTATTGCCATCATCAACGTCGTCGCCTCATCATCATCATCAGTATCATCTTTGTCATCATCATCCTCATCATCATCATCATCACCATCATCACCATCACAACCCCAAGTCATTCTTGTGGCTTGTTCACCATCATCATCGCAATACTCTGGGAAGTTTCCTTTGCAGCTCGTTTACACGAGAGGTCGTGGCTGCCTGCCAATCCAGCACTGCGGCCTAATACCAATCCACTGATTGCCCACTTTTAAATTTACGACTTACAGATCGTGCAAATTCTGCTAGGGAATCTCCACGCAGCCTGCGTGGGGCGCCACAATTGGAATTGCTGAATTTGCAAGTGCTTTCTTCTTTTGAAGTCTCTCCTTTGGCAGTTTTGCAAAAGAGATCTGGTTTTGGTACCAACCGCTTTGCTCAGCCTTGCCCTTCCACATAATGGATTCAGTCTGTGCTGGAGTGGGCCTTCATGACTTAGCCTCACACAGATGTCAAACACAGCTCCCAGCCCAATCAGAGGTGCTGTGGAGTCATGGAAGCTTCCTTGAGAACATCTTTCAGGGGGTTCTCTACACAACAAAAATGGTTTGAGGGGTTCTGGTCTTATAGACCATGACATATGGCTTTTATGTCTTGGTGGATTTTGATTAGTTATATGTCCCTGTTCCTAAAACAATTCGTTCCTGATATGCCTCCCTGTTCGTACATTTTGTTGTAGACGTTTCTTCTCTGATAGGCAGATAAGTGCAAAAATGTGACCAGCAGTCGTGAAAGAAAGGCGGAAGTGGGCAAAGTTTTAAGGGAGGGTTTGCATACAATTTGCAGGATCAGATGGAGGAAGTGGATCGGGGTCAGATGGGGAAATTGGATCGGGGTCAGATGGGGGAATTGGATCCGGAAGCTCTGGCACAAGTCCAGAGAGTGAGGGCCTTTCATCAGCCTGGGACTCTCCAAAGGGCAACGCGGAAATCACAGGGCCCGACGTGGACGCTCTAGATGAGGAAATCGGGAGCTGGCTCAAGTTTGTAAATGTGAGTGTTCCCCGCCCAAGTCCCCCTGGTCATCCTGGTGCGAGGAGCGCAAGTGGGGCGACAATAAATGGGATGGGGTGACCGTAAGTGGCCACCCATGGGGTGGGGCACTCGTGTGCGCGCGCGCGCGCGCGCGTGTGTGCGTGTGTGTGTATGTGTGTGTGTGTGTGTGTATGCGTGCGTGCGTGCGTGCGTGTGTGTGTGTGTGTGTGTGTGTGTCTGTGTGTGTGTGTGTGTGTGTGTGTGTGTGTGTGTGTGTGTGTGTGTGTCTCTCCAGAACTCAAAGTCAGTTTGTAAAAATGCTTGATACACGAAAAGCAGGTGGACACCTGGCTCATTGGCTCGTGGGCGTGGGAGGGGCAGGACTTCCAGGCCCTCAGTGGTGTGGACTTGTCCACAGGCGACTTCAATCCAGATAACATTCGAGGAAATGCCGTCTGGTTTGCCGCCAGCAAAGTAAGCAAAGTGCCACCTTGTTTATGCCCTGAGTCGATCCTGTACTGCTTAAGACTGCCTCTCAGACACTGGTGTCCACGCCACAAAATCGCTGACACGCATAGTTTTGAACCTGTGAGAATGTTTGGGTCTTATGGTGATCTGAAGTTGTGGGGGCTGTGTGTGTATGTGTATGTGTGTGTGTGCGCGCGCGCGTGCGTGCGTGCGTGCGTGTGTGCCTGTGTGCGCGCGCTTGGGCAATGTGCCTCCTTGCATGTTCATACAGACTGAGCGTGTGCCACCGTTGTTTTGGTAGGGGCACCCCCCCGCCCCACACACACGACCACACAGCTGGGCCCCCCTCCCGGGCGCGGGCGCCCTCGCACATACACACACAAACACACACACACAACGTTTTTTCACTGATGTTTATGCCTGGATGACTTGCATGCGTAGGGTCACGCAACCTCACCCATGTGAAGGCACAATGCACAAACAGCCCCTCTGACTCTAAGCAAGAAATATGGCAACCGCACCTGGCCAGACTAGCGCGTGGACTAATGGGGGCGGGGTTGATCGGACGGGATTCGCTGCAGGCATTGGGGCGCATCACCCCAGTGGCAAAGAACTTCGTGGGGGCCTTGAAGGACGCTGTCAGCGGCATCACAAACCCATCGGGGACGATCAAGAGCCTGTTTAACATATTTTCGACCACGCAGTGCCTTCTGTGCTGCGCAAGCGCTGCCATCCAGGATGGCAAGCCGTACAACTGCGAAGAGGACTGCAGCCGCGCGACGGTGCTGTCTGCAGAGTACAAGGTGCATCTCAGCAGGTACACAAGCCGGTGCCTCTAGTCCCTAGACGCACTGCCAGCATGGAAACACGCAGTAGCGCTAGTAGAAGCCAATTTTACTATATAACTGTATAGCACCCATATTTTACTATGTAGCACCTAGGGTCAAAGCCTAGAGTAGACGTCTGATCACCATTTGTTCGTTGCCAGGTGTTGGACCAGTTCAGAACGTTCTGAGACCAAAATAGATCTCTGAGATCAACAAAAGGATATCAATATAGATGTTCTAGAAGTCTGTGCCGTATAGTCAGCGATACCTCAATGCGCGCAGGCTTCTGGTTTGGTCTCACAACTTGGGACGTTGTAAGATATCCCCAATTGTTCGACGTGAACTTGCAGCGTCATATTGGTAACGACCGCCAGACCGGGATTGGTACGAAGAAGGTTGAGACCACGTCTGAGGGCGTCTCGGTACGACTTCGTCGTGTTTCTTAAATTGTGGTTTTGAAGTAACACCCTAGCTAGGTCGTACGGCCAAAGTAACACCGTGTGAGACAAAAAGTAAGAAATGTTGTATTAGGGCCAATGGAGGGCCATATCACTGAAGACAAGAAGAAAGATTGAGGTAGCAGGACGCAAAGTAAGACAGTAAACGTATCAGCAGGGCCATATGTGATATACAGCTCAGACCATTGACGTTACGCGAGACTAAACGTTTATGAACTAATTAGTAATTACTAATTAGTAAGACTGGAAGACCTGAATCTTAATTCACTAGACTGTGTCATAGCTGCCTCTTGAGGTAGGTGGCAGAGCTGCTGAGGCTTTGGTGAGGACAGGGTGGGGTTTATGCACAGCTTTTAGGCCAAGAAGTTATTTCAGGGAGCTATTCGATAGATTACGTAAACTACTAGTACTGTATATGTACAGAAGTCGCAGCCAGGGAATAACCCCCATGGACGCAACACACGTAGCAGAACTGAGTGTGAGCGTGTGGCTGGAGACTGGATTTGAAGATCTGAACTACAGTGCGCCGCCACTGGGTCACGGTTCCTGTTAACAAGGTTTGGTCCGTACATATGCAAGTAATTACTTGCATTACCAAACTTCATTAGTTATAAATAATGACAATGCAACGTATATGCGTACAGATATTATAATGTCCGGACAGTATCTAAATATACAATTAGACCCCAGTGTTATGTACGTAGTAGTGGCGCCCATTGGCGAATTTCCACGATGTATGACATGATTGGCAATAACATTCCTCGGCAGATGGCATCTTTGTCGCCGAAAGTTTATGGCACATGGTCCACATGGATGGATCCAGTACCGAGATAAGTCTATGGCTGTATTCGGGCTGCGTCTGGCAGAGGAGTCTCCTATCTACGAAGGAGTTCGAAGAGGAAATCAAAGTATTATGGGCGATTTTGTGTGCACCTGTGCTTGTTCTAGAGGTGTGCACGCGCCTGATTCATTCACCAGGCAGTTTGTAAGTTCACGTACGTGAAGGCATGGCGGGACACACGTGTATGTACCGCGGTGAAGGAATGGCGGTACATGTGCACGTGCATGCAGGCCCGACAAATGATGTTTGCCTGCTGGAATCCCAGGTCTAGGGTGCCGGCCCTCAGGTTGTTCTATGGGCTATGGGCACACCAATGTCGGCGCCTTTCTGCTTTTTGGAATGACAACGTGTAAGAATTATCTCAGACAACCGCGACTGCATCCTCAGGGGTCCCTGGCATACAGCACATGGGAGGTATCATATGGCCAGTTGGGGCCAAGGGCATTTCCCCGTAGGTAGAACACTAGAAGAGATCTTTCTCGAGGGCTCGACTTCTGGAAGCATAATCTAATTAAGGTGACATATGCATGAGAAGCAGCATGCATGATCATGACGTCGTGCTTGCAACTGGCATGCAAATGCAAGTGTGCCAGTGCAAGCACGAAAGCCGACTTCAAAATGGCACAGTGGCAGCTACAGCAGAAGAGCCGTCCCAGATTTCTCTTCAATCCGGATCAACCTGCATATCCTGTAACTGCGGAGAAATGACGGCGCTCGAGCGGGTTGGAAGGGGTGGCAGGAGTGGTCGTACATTTAATCACGGGGTCACGTGGTTAGTTTGAGGCCTCGAGGCCTCCACATTGCAATGCGCATGATTGCAAAGTGGATATTCTTTAATATTCTTAAATTTAAATGTGACCTTATGCACACTGGCAGATGTGGCACATACATGCCATTAGATCACACGGCATCTACGCCGTATCGGCCTGTGTGCCCCATTTCAAGAACATCCACTTTCCAATCTGGCATGCGTGTGCATAAGTGTCAGTGTGCAATTAAATTTAAACGTGACCTTATGCAATTTAAATTTACGGTCCGACATAAGTACGGCGGCCGTGGGTTGCCTTTTGAAGCACAACCCTGGCGTTCTATGCCATCAAGGGCTCAGCCAAACAATGCATGGGATGATGGGCTTTTGAGGAGGGTTTGTCCCCAGTCAAAACGCCCTCTGTGAAGTCGCAGCAGGAGAGGAGCAGAACATTAATGCATGGGATGATGGGTTTTAGAGGAGGGTTGGTCTCCAGTCAAAACGCCCTCTGTGAAGTCGCAGCAGGAGTGGAGCAGAACATTAATGCATGGGATGATGGGTTTTTGAGGAGGGTTGGTCTCCAGTCAAAACGCCCTCTGTGAAGGCGCAGCAGTATGCCCAGAAGCATTTGTCTCCCTTTAGGTTCTGCTCTTCTTCTCCACCTCTCCATCTCTTTCCGTCCCAACTTCTGTGCGTTTGTCACATATCTTGCCTCTCTTTATGTTCTGCTCCTCTCCATCACATGTCCTTTTAGTTTTGTCCCATTTTTGTGGATCTTCCACATTCCTTGCCTATCTTTACATTCTGGCCCTCTTCTTCACGCCTCCACTTCATTTCCTTTTGTCCTATCTTATTTGCCTCTGTCACAGTGCCCATGTTTAGATCCAGTCATGTACGTTCATAACTCGCTTTCGTCTCCTTCTGTCCCAGTTTTCTGCATTCTATAACATTTCTGCCATTGGTAAGGTCTGTGCCTATCGTTCACGTCTTGAGTATTCATGAATCACTTCTATGCTGCTTAGTCCTTCTTCCACGTGTTTTTCCCTCTGTTAGGCTGTGCCTTTCCCTCTACAGTTCCCTCACATCCCTGTGGCCACTAGCATGCTGCACGTTTTCATGCCTTTGGAAAGGCAATTGGCCTCTGTGCATAATTCAATTGCGCGCTCTTATCTTTGCTCTCAGTCTATTTCTCACCTGCATCTCCAACATGATAGAGGGTACTGAGACCTCCACTTTGGGTCATCTGCTCAGCTTGAAATGAAACACGAATGGCAGTACCTTATGCGGTACGCTTGTACACGGAAGTACTCTCATCATGGCGGTACCAACCAACGTTGTAGGACACTTGCTCCTGAAGTTAAATGAATGGTGTTGGGGGTATATCTTCGGCCCAGGTGCTCGCGTATACGTTGAAATTCGACCCAATTGGCAACAAGTAACGGCCCGAATAAGGTAGTAACGGTCCTTGTTAGGTTATGGGCATTCGGCATCACCTGTAAGCAAGCAGACAGGTCGTAAGTTCGTGCCACTCCAGCTACCGTCCTTGACGACTGTGTGCTCTTTAGACACATGCAACTGCATGAACAAGACTGGCATCCTTATGTGCCCAGTATCTTTCCAAACCAGTTCCGTTACATGTTGATCTGTCAATGAGCATCTACACACGGATAAGCTCCTGACGGCTGAAAGCAAGTACCTTCCTATACTCAATCAAGACTCCGTCCCTTAGCTGTTTGGGAGACTTGATTGTCCACTAAGATGGTTCACTTACAAACAAGCAATCAAACATGAACACATTACCAATACACACCCTGCGTCACCGCACCTGTAAGCAAGCAGACAGGTCGTAAGTTCGTGCCTCTCCAGCTACAGTCCTTGACGACTGTCTGCTCTTTAGACACATGCAACTGCATGAACAAGACTGGCATCCTTATGTGCCCAGTATCTTTCCAAACCAGTTGCTCCACTATGCGGTGATCGCAGGGTGTGTATTGGTAATGTGTTCATGTTTGATTGCTTGTTTGTAAGTGAACCATCTTAGTGGACAATCAAGTCTCCCAAACAGCTAAGGGACGGAGTCTTGATTGAGTATAGGAAGGTACTTGCTTTCAGCCGTCAGGAGCTTATCCGTGTGTAGATGCTCATTGACAGATCAACATGTAACGGAACTGGTTTGGAAAGATACTGGGCACATAAGGATGCCAGTCTTGTTCATGCAGTTGCATGTGTCTAAAGAGCACACAGTCGTCAAGGACGGTAGCTGGAGTGGCACGAACTTACGACCTGTCTGCTTGCTTACAGGTGATGCCGAATGCCCATAACCTAACAGTCCTTATTAACATATTAGTAGCATTTTTAAGTCTCAAACTTTTGACCCAACTTGCAAGAGAACATGCATTGTTTCGATACATCAAAAACATGAATGAACTTCAAGCAAAGTTTCAAGCGGCGCCATGTTGTGAGATCCTTAATCAAGACCACCCGAGTTTCGCGGAGGGCGTACCCCATTACAATTGTCTGCGTGTTTATACTTCATATTTCAACCAACGTCAATGCGTGATATCACTTTCTATTGAAAACAAGTACATGATTGAAGGATTTATCGTACATTAGCAACTTTACCGTTGCTTTGTTCCGGTGATCTCTAACCCACTTGATCAATTGACTAAGCAACACTGATTGTTATCTTAAAACATCGTTTCAAACTCCCAGCAAGTCTTCCCACTGTGTATGCATCAAGGTCACATCATTAAGAGTCCGTTCTGTTCACCAACACACATATACAGATGTCCATCAGATCTGTAGAGAGATACATAATGGAATACATGTACTCCATGGCCACATCATGTGTCCTGGATCCAGAGAAAAGTTTACATCCGGATGTAAACTCTTAACAACCTACGTGGGGTGAATGAAGTTATCATCTTCATATCATCCACTGTTTCCTAGTACATATACACATTAATGAGGAATCACAGGAGGCACAAACTTGCTTTTCAATGGCACTGATTTCAATGTCATGAGTCTGAGGAAGAGAGGGAAAAGACACACGGCGCTGTAAGTTGTGCATGAACACATAACTATGTGTTCTTCATCAAGTGTCCATGTACACTTGATGGAATCTCCTTCTTAGTTCAGCAAGGTACTATTCAGAAAACCTGCACATGTATCCCAAAATACAGATATTTATAATTGAATACATGGGCAGGTTTTCTGAAAATTAACTTATTATTGTATTCTATAATACAATAATACGTGTTGCACTGGTGGGTCATACACTAATTATCCTAGTATGCCCTTTCTAGTATTATAATTCCTGGGAGCTACAATGAAGCATGTTCAATGATCACAAGAGTTTTCGTGCCATGGCCTGAACTCCTTACTTTTGTGCAAATTCGTCGACAATTGGTTTACCAGAGCTACATGAGTATTCATATATTTTTGGGCTAAGAATATTTGCGTTCCGGAATCCAGCACACCAGCAGATACGTAGGTACGGCTCATAATACACAACAGGCCCTTTATAGGCCCAATTGTACATATATTTCAATTGGGCCTATAAAGGGCCTGTTGTAGTAGTAGTACAATTGGACGTCCTACGATTTTTTATCACACAAAGCACCCTATGAACTTTCCGCTGCCCCATATAGGGCGGCGACCAATTAATAGGGCGGCGATAATGCCGCGACATTGCACGTGAAGGTTGCCACCTATGAAGACACATGCGCACATGCACATTTGCACCCTGTCTATATATACTGTCGCATGCCAGTCCGGTATCGATATTATCTTTAAATAATATAGTACTGATCACAACGTATGAAGTGGTCTGTACCAGTTTTAGATGCAATTAAAATGCATTATGCAACATAAAATGTGTCCAGAAACTGTACTTGCAATGTCGGTTAAAACTTTTCAACCGATTTTTATATGAATATAAGGAATGTGGAAAGTTTCACGGACCTGTACAGTCTCTGGACAGGTGAGTCACGTAAGTGGACCATCTTTCAAGAATGATGCGAAATTTCGCATTTATTTTGAAAGATGGTCACCTGTCCAGAAAATGTACTTTCTATGTCGGTTAAAACTTTACCTTTATCGGTCATTGTTTGATTCCATTTCCATTTCGATAATTGGCCACTTCTGATCACATGTTTATGAAAAAAAGCCACTGGTGTTAATCAGCTTCTCGAAGCAAGGGAGACCCTAAGGTACATCAATATCCTTTGAATGGTTAAGACTGGTGTACGCGGACACCCCGGTCTGTTAAAGATTGTCCACCCTCAGAGCCCTCAGTGACAAGCATAGATGCTTGCGCCATACTGGGTGTCGCCAAAATGTGGGCTCGCACAGCGAAGCACTTGTTGAGGTAGATAACGGTTGTCCAAGAAAAGCTGAGAACGAGCACCCAGTTAGAAGACATGGACAAGAAGGGAGAAACGAGGAAGTCCTCCTTCATATAAAATATGTATATCACTGCTCCAGAAGCTATTAAATATTCCAGAATATATGCTAATATTGCTGAATATGCCCACCAACGCGTGCACGATGCGTGCCATGCAATGTGAACTTGCTGGAGGTAGACACTTTGTCGGAGATTTTCGTGCATGTGCATTTTGTGTTTTGAAAAAATGTGAAAGACAATGGCCAACAGGAATAGAACAACCAGAAGAACTAGTGGCTCCATAGCTTTCGAGAAGCTACCGACATGACGGTCAGGGCTAGGCAAGACGTCGGCAATTGCAAGAATAGCGGCTGGAGCAGGAGCCAAACTTGAATTGATCAGCCTCGCACGCATGAGGGACCTTGCGCTTTCCACCATTCTGAATTATGAACAATCTACTTCCTGCAAGTACACGAAAAAAAAATATTCCGGAGTTAATGTTGTTATAACACCTATTTGTAGAAGTGGGTACATGTAGGTATATGTATACATGTACTACATGTAGAAGTTTCATAGGCCTACCACTGTTGTTTCGTACGCGAGTACTGGTATCGTTGATTGAAGTTTTGGTCGAGATTGACATAACTGATATTGCTATGCTATGCTATTGCTATGCTTCCCAGTTTACCGTTTTACCGTAAGATATATTATACATCCACTGAGTACATTCGCGTGAACACACATGTGCCCGCGGGCTAGCCCTAAAAATGGGCGGTGCGCATAAAATAAATGCTAAATCTAACAAGCTACTGATGCTTTCACGAATGATGACTGGGCAACCATCAGCTGCCTACAGGCTCCTCATTTTCCAACCGCAACTCTCCCAACTCAGCACTTCAATCCTGGCAGGAGTATTACACTACAGCGTTCGTTTGCAAAACGACAAGGCTTGATATACACGCCCTTATTGATTCAAATTGAAAAGCCTTACCGTTCCTATAAGCAGAGATGCGCAAGAAAAATGCATATGTACGCATACACCTAAGAGTGTACTGCTGTGTATCCAATAAGCATGTCCCACAGATATCACAAACACGGCTAGGATGAAGGCCAGCAGTATCCCAAGCGCTGATTTTGGGACAAATTTGGGGCAAGGTTCTACTAGCGCAATATCACAATGCAAATGCAAAAGCACGGAAGACTATCGGCTTCAGCCAAACTAAATTTAGGGAGTCAAGAAACCATAGGAAAGACTTTGGGTAGCACGTTGATTGCGATGCCAGCAAATAACTGCAGCCACCTGCTGCTGCAAACCTGCAGGCTTCTAGAAGGTTTGAAAACGTGTGCTACCCCGGGCCCGTATTTGGTATGAGGCGGCAGTCAGTATTTGCTCGTGTTCAGTTCCAAAACGGCTTTACAGAATCTGAGAATCCAGTACTAGCTATCAGCTTTTGTCATGCTTACTGTCGCAGTGGCCTCTCTCAATTAGTGCTTCCTACCTCTCACGAACGCCAGAAATCGTGTTCACAAATTCACCAGACTTCTATGAGGGTAACGAGCAGGGTACGACAGGGCCCTAGAATTCCCTTCGGGTGGCACGAATACCTCAGCTAGAATCGTGCGGGTGGCACCCGTATGTCGGCAGTGAAAATGACGGTTTTTGTGCGGGGTGCCCGCATACCCAGGCAAAAAATGTGCGGGTGGGCCAATTTACGTCTGCACGCTTAGCTTTGGGACTCCTGCCGAAGTGTAGATAATAGCAACCACTCTCAATGAGTTCTCATGCACTTAAAACGAAAATCAGGGAATTTTGACATATGATACACCACAAACCAATGTGAAAACGTTCTTGTGTGGCCAACGTTCCGTTCTTCATCATCCCCTCGACTATGCATAGCATAAATCAAATCAGATTCTGTCACCAAATAATCAATATTTAGTACAAAGAGTGAAGCTGATCCTAACCGCACACCATAAATCGTGCATGCGGGAACGCGGAATCTAGGGGCCGAAAACATAAGGTGGGGTAGTCAGAAAACACAAGGGGGAGGGGGAGGGAGGGAGGTAGGGAAGGGGAAGGGGGGAGGGAGAGAGAGAGAGAGAGAGAGAGAGAGAGAGAGAGAGAGAGAGAGAGAGAGAGAGAGAGAGAGAGAGAGAGAGAGAGAGAGAGAGAGAGAGAGAGAGAGAGAGAGAGAGAGAGAGGGAGGGAGGGAGGGAGGGAGAGAGAGAGAGAGAGAGAGAGAGAGAGAGAGAGAGA
>KV908344.1:889960-897460 GCA_002005505.1 Botryococcus braunii | reverse complement strand
AGAGAAGTAATGGTGACATGTAAATCCCTTGAAAGGCCAATAAGCAAAAGGCGAATACCTCGTTCTGAAACTTGCGTGCTGCAGGGCCGGAACGGGTGAAGATCGCAGTTCCGTTTCCGTGCTCATTGCCATTCACAATCTTCAATGCATCATCCAGGGTCTCAGCCTGTCCCAAATACAGATTTCAGTCATGGAAAAGAGATCCAGCTTCACCCAGTACATAGACACACGTGCACCCACCTTCCTCATAAAACTAGTTCTCAACCCAAGCAAAGCATTGCAACATTGTACGCAACATTCTCCACCCAACACACACGCATCCACCTGTGTGCGCGCCCAGGCGCGCGCGCGCACACACACACACACACACACTTAACGCCCATGCCTCCCACATGTGGCATGTAACAATTTCAACGATGATCATCGCACAGACAGAAAATCATGCGTGCACTACAAGCAGGACAAACGCCGCCCAAAAAGCGCATTTCAACCAAGGAACATGTCGATTGAGGCTGGGAACACAATCCTGCAGAAGCGTTTTGGGTCAGCTGTATGAAAATCTTCGCGAAAAGGAACTCGTACATTCGCGCCAAAAGAACAACTCCTCATGCGGCCCAGCAAGACATGGGCTGTCGACTGCTTACGCAGCTTCATGACCTTAAAAAAGGGCGAGAGACGCTGGGAGGGAGGGGGGGGGGTTTGGTGTCGCGCACCTCCAGGCACACAAGGACCGGACCAAAGATCTCTTCCTTGTAGCAATCCATATCGGGCGTGACCTTGCCCAGGATGGTGGGCCCCACAAAATTGCCTTGCTCATACCCAGCCACCTTTATGCCCCTGCCGTCCAGCACCAGCTCCGCACCCTGCTCCAATCCCCAGGACAGCCACAAGGTAAGAACTCATAACTTTGAAAATTCAACAAAGAGATCGATGGCTAGATCCGTGTGTGCCCCTGCTGTCTAGACCGCCGCTGTGCCCCAAATGAAGCATACGGTATCAAGCCCCACAAGGGGCGCAGTGGGGAGGTATTGAATCCTTGATGGTCCTACATTAGAGATGCATTGGAGATCAGCTTAGACTCAAACAGGCAAAGGCAAGGAGCCCCCGAGGGCAAGATGACTTGGACAGAGTGTTACACCTTCCCGCTGTCCAGCACCAGCCTAAACCCCAAGCCAGGCAATGTGATTAACACCAAGAGATGCAGCGCAGTGCGGGAGCACACCTCAAAAAATTGCACCAAGAAATGCAGCCCCTCACGAAGTGAATGCAAACCTCATAATTCACACCAAAATTGCAGCTCACTCCGCACACAGAACTCGCGGACAACAACAAGAGTTGCAGCCCAGAGTGAACATGGACCTCAAAGAATCACCCCAACCGGCCGCAGACCTCACAGAATCACAACAAGACATGAGCGCAGAGTGAACGTAGACCTCAAAGAATCACACCAATTAATGCAGCGCAGACTGAGCGCAAAACCTCAAAGAATCACACCAGGACATAAGCGCAGAGTGGACGCAGACCTCAAACAATCACACCAACAGTTGCAGCGCAAAGTTAACGCAGACCCCAAAGAATCACAACAAATATGCAGAGCACAACGCAGACCTCACACACTAACCAAGTCAAGTCGTAGCGCACAGTGCAGGCAGACCTCGTCAAATCACACCAGGAGATGCAACGAAGGAGTGAACGCAGACATCACGAAATGATCACACCAAGTTTTGCAGTTTGCAGTGAAAGTAGACCTCACGGAACCACACCAAAAAGATAAGCAAAGAATGAAGGCAGACCTGGTCCACTCCGCTACCAATGAGGCGCTCAACGCGAGCCTTGGCCTCCGGAGAGATGAGGGGTCCAATGTCAGCGCCGGCTTCGTGACCGGCATTAACTTTGAGGGCCTGCGCCCGCTTCACCAGGCGATCCCTCCAGGGGCCCATCCCGCCCACAAATACTGCTGCGCTGATGGCCATACACCGCTGTCCCGCGGCCCCGAAGGCCGCTCCCGCAAGGGCTGCAGTTGTTGCCTCCGGGTGTGCGTCTGGCAAGATCACAGCGTGGTTCTTTGCCCCCATATTTGCCTGCCCAGGTACCCCTCACGTGATGTCACATGATGTTAGTCGCATGATCTACGTCATTTGCATGCCCTGCCTTGCATGATGCGACATGATGCAAATCGCATGATCTAACTCAATTGTCTGCCTAGTACCACTCACAGGATTTCACATGCTTGAAACCACCCGGTCATTCTCTTATTAATGACCCGTCACATGATGTCCTCTATTTTTCCTCTCGCTCCATCAGACTCTTCTAATTTCCCCCGGGCTCCTTCAACTCACCCTTCCAGCACCTTCCTCCACCCGTACCCGTTTATTCTCCCTCGTCGCCCCTTTGCACTCTCACCTTCAAGCCCCTCCCTCAATCCATAGCCCTTTACGCTCCCTGCCCCTGCTCGCCCTCCTCCTTCCTGGTACCTGGTCCCCCCCCCACTTCTGATTCGCTCTTGTCTCTCTCTGTCCCTCCCCCCCTCCCCGCCAACCTTCCCCCATCTCCAAGCCTATTCACAGCTCACCACCTCCGCGGCACTCCCCTCCCTCTCCGTACCTCTTGATCCCAACTCCACCTGCCGCCTCCCCCCCCGCCCTTCCTCAAGAAAGAAATAGTTTTTGTAAAACCGTTAAACAACTTCACCATGCACCCCAAACTCTTTGCTGCTGCTCCAGGCTCCCTGGTCCCCCAGCCCATGCGCTCTCCCTGCGTGAAAATATGTAGCCCAGACCGTCCCCCTTTCCCCAATTCCCTACGCCCCTAACGTGGGGAAAGGGGACGGCCTAGGCTGCAAATCCACCGTCCAGAAAGGGTGGCCCGTACCTGCACCCTTTTGCCGTGCTTGCAGCCCTTCTCATAAACGTACCGGCCCGCCGCGTCAGAGCCCACAAAGGCCAACGCCTTGATGTCAGGGTGCTCCAACATGCGATTCACTGTATCATGTGTGCCGTGCACAATGTTCAGCACACCCCTGCACATGCAGAATGAGTTAGGAAACTATGAAAAAATCATTAAACAGATCAAGACACATGGTGAGGACCTTACACATGAATATCGCTGGTCATGCCCCCCCGACTCCGCCCCCCCCCCCACACACACACACACAGTGCCCAAGCGGATCCACTCTTCCACGTTTGGCATCTCCAGTGCTCAGCACCCTTGCCCCACACCTCGAACCCCACACAGATTCACACAGCAAGCACAAACTTCGGTGTTTTGAGTACGTGGTAAGGACTGGGTAATACTGGTCGCAACACCATATGTCTAACCCCAAACTCTCGCACCCTTGCAGATCCACCATTTTATGTTTGTTGTCTGCTGTCTATTGTTCAGCACGCTGCTGGACATCCCACACAGCTTCACACCGGGCCGAAGCAAATCCACAATCTAACGTCTGGCGCCTACGATATTCAGCATTCTCCCTTTACGCCCCACATCCACACAGTTTTACACCTTGCCCAAGCAGATCCACCATTTAATGTCTACATAGTCCAGCACCCCAACTCCAACCCCCACACAATCCTCGCAATGTGCCCAAGCCGACTCACTCGGTCATGCCTGCAATCTATACTACTGAGCCCCCAGGGTGGCTGGACTCCACTTTCCTCCCCCCCCTCCAGCCCCCCCCCCCCCCTTTAACACCCCGTGGCCACACCGCCAACAGGTTTGCGCAGACTCACCCGATGACGTCTGTCCTCTGCACTGTCCAAAACTCCATTCCATCCCCTCCACCCCACAGTGCTGCACAGCATCGCCAAGCACAACCAAAGTGTCCTGTGTGCTGTGTTTTAATATTCAGCATGCCCTTCACAATTCCCCCTCGCACTCTTCATGCAAGCCCACATCAACTCCCAGACCCAAGGAGATGGGAGGTGGAATTGGGAGGATGACAGGTGGCTTCAAAAGCAATCAACTCACCAACTCCATGAAGGAATAACACCTACAACAAAACCATTGAACATATGTAACACCCCTTTTCTATCCCAACCCTGCCTGAACCTTCCATCCTCCATCCCCCCTCCCTCCCTCCCCCCCCCCCTCCCTCCCTCCCTCCCTCCCTCCCTCCCTCCCTCCCTCCCTCCCTCCCTCCCTCCCTCCCTCCCTCCCTCCCTCCCTCCCTCCCTCCCTCCCTCCCTCCCTCCCTCCCTCTCTCTCTCTCTCTCTCTCTCTCTCTCTCTCTCTCTCTCTCTCTCTCTCTCTCTCTCTCTCTCTCTCTCTCTCTCTCTCTCTCTCTCTCTCTCTCTCTCTCTCCCCTCCCCCCCCCTCCGAACCACATTCCCTCCATCTACTCGATCTCCATCTGCCCTTCCCTTCTGATCTGCTCCCCAGTCAGCAAAGCTTCTGATTCAAAGGAAGGCGGGCCAGGCATGCAGCACATTAGTGCACCATCAGTCATCAAAACAAGCATGGTAACCCCGTATATATGTCAACATATACATGCCCAACCAAAATCCTTTTATCCTCCCGGCCTCAATCCCACCTCGCTCTCCTCCCACTCCCGCATTCTGCGGCTCCTCAACCCCATGTATATCTCCTCCCCCTTACCCCATATCCTCACCCTTCATCCCATCCCTTAGCAAAAGCTGCAAGCTTGTGCATTAGCCAGCACACATGCGGGGAGATTGAATTGAGACCACTTCCACATCCCTTGGCTTCCAATCAACTCCCCCCCCCCCTCCCCCCTGACAAGAGGGGGGCAACCGCACAGATATCCTCCTGTCGTGCCGAGAGGGCCTACTTAGGCATCCCGGCCATGAGTGCTAGCTCGGCAAGCATCATCGCAGCTCCAGGGTCCCGCTCGGAGGGCTTAAGCACGAATGTGTTGCCGGCAGTCGTGGCGATAGGAAACATCCACAGAGGGATCATGGCAGGGAAGTTGAAGGGGCAGATGCCCGCACACACCCCCAGAGGCTGGCGTACGCTGTAGGTGTCCATCCCAGACGACACATTTTCCACATAGTCTCCCATCAGGTCGGGCGCCATGTTGCAAGCGTACTCCACCACTTCTGCACGTCCGCCGTTG
Organism: Botryococcus braunii; assembly: GCA_002005505.1. Lineage (NCBI taxonomy): Eukaryota > Viridiplantae > Chlorophyta > Trebouxiophyceae > Botryococcus > Botryococcus braunii. Next base: position 892,389 of record KV908344.1, on the reverse strand, counting down.
GAGCTTCGTTAGAGAGACTAGCAGCAAAAGTAAGCCAGAGGAAGGCGGAAAAGGCAAAATGAGTGAGGAGGAGGACGGGGTGGGGAGGAGAGGAGGAGGAGGAAGAAGAGGGGGAAGTAGAGGATGTGGGGGGGGGGAGAGCAGAGGAGGAGATTCTGATGAAGGACGCACGAGAAGTGGGCTGGGAGCTTGGAGGAGGACGGTGTGGAGGAGGGTGGGGCACACCGAGTGCAGGCGGATGAATGGGTTGATGGGTGCGTCAATTAATGGATGGATGGATGATCAACCCATTAATGGATGAATCGTTTCATGGATGGATGAGTGAATGCGAGATTGAATGAATGAATGGATGGATGGATGGATGGATGGATGGATAGATGGATGGACGGATGGGAATGGATGAATGGATGGATGCATGAATGCAAAGATATCTGGATGCATGGGTGGATGGTTGGGTTGATGGACGCAGGAATGAATTAATGGCTGAATGAATGGATGGATGGACAGATGGATGGATGGATGCATGAACAAATGAATGTATGAATGTATGCTGCACATTGCCCGTCAGGATGACTACACGTGTTCGTCAGCCAACTTCAGTAATCCGTCCACTCCTGAGGGTCTGTACGCATATTGCTCAAATTATATATGTTCTTCATAGGCGGTGTTGCTCTGATAGTGCCTAACGATCCTTTTGAATGATGCTTTCCACGTCCCTGGAAGCCTACCTCTTTAAAGATGACTGTCAATGCCTGCCAATGCTGAAGTAAACGAAGTCCATTTGGCATTATGTGAAACCAGTGTAAACGATGGTATCCAGTGCAGAGGACTTCTGTACAGATCACATTTCCAGGTTACCAATTTCGGGAAGGGGAAAGGGGAAAGACAGAAGGAGGGAGGGGGGAGGGAGGGAGGGAAGGCAAGCAGGGTTGACCAAGGCCACGGAAGACATCCCCTCGAGCATCCGCCAAGGTCTTTCCTTGCTCCAGGGTCACATTGCTGGCAAGTTCGTCCATGTGCTCTCGAATGAGGTCCTGTAGCTTGAACATGATGCGCTGCCGTGCCGGTACAGCCGTTCGACGCCATGTAGGGAATGCGTCTTTGGCTGCTTGTACTGCCGCATTGAACTCGGCCGCAGTTGTGAGTGGGAGTCTAGATACCACCTCCTGAGTAGCCTGCACATGAAAGAAAAATGTGAGAGGCGTCTAAGGAGAAGCTGGAGCATCCACACTGACCGCACAGGTTAGGCAATACACACGTGTTAAAATGGGGTCCAGACGGCAGTCTCATGCCTGCAACAAATGCGTAAGACACACATGCTGAGTTATGACGCAATATGGCACCTGACGATGTAACTCGAGTAGATATCAAAAGATACAGATAAACATGGATTATCTGTGTCACGCACCGGACCTCAACTAGTCATCGACTACAAATCGTTAGCCACACCCACCGGATTTTTCACATCGACCCATTGGTTTGCTTTGGAGTCAACGAAGTCGCCATTGATGAGCAATTTCACCGTGGGCTGCACCAGAAGGCCAACAACCCTTCAGCGCTCCACAAGTTTACAACATCAAAAATTATCAGACTCAAGAAATATACACCAAACTAATGGATTCATAAGATGCAACAACCAGCGGATAGCAACTCAGATGTGCGGAAAGCAAATTCTACCAACACACTGTTCAGATCTAGATCCGACTGGCGACAGAACCACAGGCAAAAGCGCACCAACGATTGTAAAGAAGATTCAGGTTGAGAAGCCCACGTGCGGCTTCCACTAGTGTCTATGCCACAAGGAAAGCGGCCCACGCCAGACAACGGTAACTTTAGACGCCGAAAGGACGTCGAAGCGATCAGACTCATTGTTTGTCTCAGTAGCTCAAGCGAAAGCGATAAACCATTAAAATAAAAGTCACCTGGTTACTAAATACTCTCTCAAGACCCTTTCATTCTTGTCTATGGAGGTCTTGATTAGCACCAGCTTCTTCCCAACATTTGAAGGGGTCACGTGTTCGTGACGGTGCACCTCCCGTGCAGCCGGGATGTTCCCGGCGGGATCCCCTTGACCTAACAAAGTCGAGTGAAGTCACTTCCCTGAAGTGTACCGGATCATCCACAATTTACACAGATTATCGAGGATATACCAAGGAACTTACATCACGTTACAGCTCACATTCTCCTTTCATCATTAGTTCTGGAGCTTACCAAGACGTAGCAGAGCACTGTCGGGGGCATTGCAGGCCTAAATCCTCCGCGCTTCGGCCGGGCCCTCTCTTGTACTCCGGTTCATCTCATACGAGGGGAACATGGCAATACCAGCATCAGATTTGCTTGAAACCTTGAGCCAGCGTCTAGAGGGGGAGTGGGGCCCTCGGAAGGGTAAGGTTTTGAGCATCTCTGTCGTAATGTCATCTCGTCTCTCG
>KV908344.1:862460-887460 GCA_002005505.1 Botryococcus braunii | reverse complement strand
CAATGCTGTAGCAAAGCGCTACTTGCACAGATAGTACAGCGAGCAGATGCGTGCCGTGAAGGCAGCGGCGGCCCTGTACATGCAAGGCCATCACCATGCCTGCAGTTGGGATTCCCCTTGTCTCGACGTTGCAGGCCATGCGCAAAGCAGACCACAATCTTGTGACTGGTTTTGCTTGTCAGGCTTTCTGCAGATACTCTAGAAGCACTCCTTGGCGAGGAGTCCTTGCTTTGGCTTCCTGCAGGGATTGGGCTTTTGTTTGTGCTTGTCTGCAATCTGTACATTCTTGCGCCATCCTTTTCCTGAAAACATCAAAAGTAACATCAAGCCTGTTGTTTATCATCTCACTTGTTGAGTCATAAAAAAGAGCAACGAGCGAGGCCTTGGCCGGGTCCACATGAGTCTGTGCCAGACTTGCTAGTGTGGCTTCCTTCGGTTACTGGAGCGGGGTCGCTCGTCGGAAGAGCCTCCAGATGCGTACAGGAATGTACAGAAGCGTACATGAATGTACAGAAGTGTACAGCAGTATACTGAAGTGTCCCAACTTGTGGTGCTATCCAGGTACCACTGGGATAGGCACCCACACTTGTTTCCTAGCAGCATACCACAGTGCACACTATTTTAAACTTGCAATTGATTGCTTTGGCATGCCATGGGAGCTTTTGGGGGGGGGGGGAGGTGCGGTGGGTCTAAAAGCATTTCCGTAAGAGATGGAAGGCATCTGTCACCACAGTTTACATTGGCGCTCAACGCAGGATGAGAGTACTTCAATGCTGAACTGGCGGGAAAAAAGGCTTTTTGAGCCAATGGCTGTTCCTAGATGTATTAAGTTCACTTTCTCACTCTTATGAGCACGCTGCTCTGATCTGATGGGTGTATTCAAGCAGATCATCGGATTGGTTGGATTGTTAAAAGCTGGTTGGAATGGGAGTGAACGAAGTCCCGAGCCAAATGTCCTCGTTAAGGGCCGTCAATTTTCTCCTTCTCTTTCTTTGGTATGGAATTGGAGGGTCTTGAGGGGGTTCTGCGGTCTAAACTGTGCGTGCAGCTTTGCAGCGCAGGAAATGAGTATGGGTTGGTCGATTCAAGGCGCCATCTATAGCTGCCGCACATCCTCAGATGGACATCCAAAAAGAGTTGACCAGTGAAAGGAAGCGTTAATGGGACCTTTTTCTTTGAGCAACTTCCCCTGCACACACACACACACACACACACACACACACACACACACACACACACACGCACGCACGCACGCACGCACGCACACACACACTCACTCACTCTTACTCTTGGGTACCAGCTTGTGAATGCTGCTGGACTGGGAGTGAACCGCCAATAGAGTCTGGGATATGGAACCCCATTAAGAATTTGGGAACATTCATTCGATTTTTTTTGTTGGAGGATTAAACACATCAAGCATAGCATTCTCTTCGACTCTTGTATGCCACGTTGCCCACCCTGCCTGTGAGTTGGGGTCTCAGGCCAAAAATAGGCCACATCATGTCGTGTACGTGGACGGAGACGTGGAGTGGGTGGACCTGCGGCAGGAGCGCTGGACAATGCCGCCACGTGGTGCACCAGCCGAACGTAGCGCTCTGCCCGGCAACGTGGAGGCTCAGGCAGCAGGCCCTTCTCGAGGTCCTGAGAGGATTGATTAGGAGGCTGTGCACAGGGTTAGGGCAGCTGAGACACTTGCAAGGGGTCGAAGGGGTTAGGGGTGCTGATAGGGTTAGGCCGTGCACAGGGTTACGGTTGCTGAGACACCTGACCAGGAATAGACTGCGCAGAGGAGATTCAAGCGAGTCCAAGGCTGAGGCACGTGACAAGGAGTCTACGGACGAGACGCTTGACCAGAAATGTACGGCTGAGACACTTGGGAAAGAGCGTGCAGCCGAGGCGCTTGACCAGAAATGTACGGCTGAGACACTTGGGAAATAGCGTACAGCCGAGGCGCTTGACAGAGTGTACGGCTGAGACACCTGGGAAAGAGCCTTCAGCCGAGGCGCTTGACAGAGAGTGTACGGCTGAAACACTTGGGACAGAGCCTACAGCCGAGGCGCTGGACAGAGAGTGTACGGCTGAAACACTTGGGACAGAGCCTACAGCCGAGGCGCTGGACAGAGAGTGTACGGCTGAGCCGCTTGGGAAAGTGCCTTCAGCCGAGGCGCTTGACAGAGCGTGTACGGCTGAGACACTTGGCAAGTTGGCCGTGCGCAAGACCATGTGGCAAAGAAGGCAATTGCAGATTGCCCTTCACATGTGCATGCCCCAGTGGGGCGCGGTCGGGGAGTGCAATAGGGGGCCCCTGGGAGGAAGAGCGCAGGCTCTGTTAGAGAGCATTGACCCATAGCAGTGGTCCCAGGGGGAGAAGACAAGGCCCCAAGTTTCCCATCTGACCAGCGACAAAATGATTGTGAACTCGTAGGGACTGCTTTGGCATCCCATCCGAGCTTCTGCTTGCCGATTTCCCAACCTTGGTGGGAGGGGACAAACTCTCACAGTAGTGTGGCGACAATAAATGAATGGTACCCAGTAGTGTCAAAAGACTTGGTTTTGTGGGGGGGGGGGGGTGGTAGGGGCAAGGGTAGTTGTCTCCGTAGGGTTCTGTGGGAACCTCCAGAAGTGTTAAGGGTTCTTGCAGGATCCCGCAGGCACCGTCCGAATAAATGCGAGTGCTTTGGGAGGTTAGTTCCTTGCAATATTGGGGTGAGAGTATTGCTTGGGGGATCCCTTTGGTTGTTTTCTGCACCGAAGATGTGCTCGAATGATCGTGTGGCAAGGAATCATGCATGCAAGTGGAAGACGCCAAGTGTGAGAGACTGAACCACCAGAGTTTTGTGCTGACCTGTGCAACATCCAACAAAGATTGGCGAGATTCGTTCTTGGACGCCGCAAAGGTAAAACCATAATATGATGCTTCAGTCGGTCGATCACATTATGTATTTCAAGAAAAGGCACCCTGCGTTTCTGGATACCGGAATCATGACTGCTCGTCTTAACGAGCGTTCATGAGACCAGTGAAGCAATGATGTATGTGTCTTACCCATAATGTTACTACACCATCGTGCAATGCATCTGAAGATGTTGAGGGTACAGAATATCCTATACCCCCATTTCTGATGTTGCTGCTTGTGTACATCATTCAAAACAGCATGGAATATATTTTTGGATTAGTTGTGTCCTGATTCATTAGAAGCATTCAGGGTAGACAAACATTGTTAGCCTGTGCATACTCCAGACCTGGGCATGGGAAGCCGGATCGATCCAGCAGCTCTTGCCCAAGGGACAACCAGGCCTAATACCCATGCTGGCTGGGCGGTACATGTTCACTTGAGTACATGAAATCCGTAGGTGGCCTGTACAGATATAAAGTGCCAACGTAATGTATTGTGGGCCCTCTATAGACCCCTCCTTGCTAGGCCTAGCAAGGATGGGTCATGAGACTTCCCTGCATGCACCCAGATTGTTGGTAAATCAGACTGTTGAAGATGGATGTGAAAAACAATCCGTGTCATCCAACTCTTGTTCTCCTAAAGCTGGTCCTGGTTGTAATGTTCCTTGTGCACATGTCCTGAAACTGTGTTTTTCATGCCTCATGCCCTCGATCTCACTTCGTTTGTTTCAAAATGGAGTTTAAGCCCCTTGACTAGGGTAAAAGCCTTGACTTGAGGGCCCCGGAGCGAATTCGCTGGGAACCTGCGCATTTCCACCCCCGCATTTCCAGGGCACCTGCGCGGGTACCCTGCGCAAATTATGACATTTTCAAGGCTAGCCTGCGGGTGCCATCCGCACAATATTCTCCTTGGAATCCGGGGTACCCAAGAGACATTTTGATGGCCTGTCCAACCATTTCGTCCGCAGGAGTAGCAGTTTTACCTACCCAGCCCAAAGGGCATGATATGATATGAATCTTACCAAGCTGAGACTTGAGCACTGGTGAGTACAGCACTGGAAGTGACTCGCGCGGAGACTTGAGCACACTGAGCACAGGAGATGGAACGTCAAGGGACCCTGCGGGCTTGGGCTCCCAGTTCAAGGTCCCTGTCGGGACTCAGCTCGCGATCCCTCCGGCATTGGGCAGTCCCGGTACGGGACTACAGAAGAACGACTTTTCAGGGCCGGATGATCACAGATCTGGCTTGCGAGGGATCACCTGGATGGTACTCAAGTAAAATGTTAAACAATTGCATACGATCATGTCACAGGGGGTAGACACTTAGCAAGCTTTTAGATGCCGTTCGGACAGCTTGTTATAGGGCCTCCGGGGTCGGGAAAGACTACCTTCTGCAATGGCATGCACCAATTCTTGACCCTGCTTGGCAGGAAGGCAGTCGTAATTAATTTGGATCCTGCCAATGAGTTTCTTCCGTACGAGTGCAGCGTTGATATCGCCGATCTGGTGTCCTTGGACGAGGTTATGAAGAATATGGGCCTGGGACCAAATGGAGGCGCGCAACTAGTATAGGGGGAGTTCAGGGGAGTTCAGTGGCCTCATATCTAACTTGATGAGCTTTGCTGGAAAGCTTGCTGCATGCACTTGACACTGTGTCACGGCTCCTTCGTATCACGTGAAGTGTTTATAACCCCTGCAGCCGCAGGAACCAGCAATGAATGTACTACTCTTATTTATGTACAGGTTTGATATACTGCATGGAGTACTTAAAGAAAAACATGGATTGGCTCACTTCAAAACTAGGCCCTTATGAAAGAGGTAAATAAGAAATTGACACCCCACCTGGGCATGTTGACCATCTTGTTTTGAGTAGAGGCCAGAACTGGAATTTTATGCTAGGTGAGCAAAAGGATCTCAAGGGCTTAGAATTGAACTGGTTTTGAACCTTGCTTGCCAACCCTTCAAGAATCTTCACAATTGCCCTTCGCAAACAAAAAGTGTTTCTGCAGAGCAGGCCTTCTTTATCTTTGACTTTCCAGGGCAGGCAGAGTTGTTTTGTCTCGACAACGCTTTACAAAGGATTGTGGAAGTTTTCACGAAAGAATGGCATTACAGGTGGAGGTCCCTGTCCTTATTTGAATCGCTGTCATTGTGTGCACACATACAAGCTATTCAAGACATCTTCTTTGTAAAACACATGGTAGCCTGCAGAAAATTTCCATAACTCTTCACTTCCCTTCCTACTGATACTGGTAGTATTTATCAATTGCAAGTCTCGTGGGTTCTAGCAGTGCCAAAACAGAAAGTTGGTGACTTTCTTACTCCCAAAACTGTGATTTTGAATATTAGCAATTGCCTGACAACAAATAGAGCCCAAAACGGGTTTGGACAGGGGACATTGTGTTCGTTGGACGTTGTCAATGTTCATTGCAGTGGACTCTGTGGCATCACAAGGCGACAACAATAATTTGACATGGACATGGATGGGTCAGTATGACAAGTAGTTGGAAGACATTCAATATAGATGATCAGTCCTTAGTTTTTAGCTATTGATGAGTTTTGATTTGCCAACAGGTGATGATGAATAAGGTTGCCCCAGTTGCCTTCCTTTCCTCCGCCTCTTTTGTTTCTCTATCTCCCTTGTTTTTTCTTTGGGGTGGGGGGGAGGGGGGTGGGGGGGGGAGGGGGTACCTAGCAATAAATTCTCTTGACAAACTGGTGAAGTAAGAAAAATCTGTAGTTTTAGGTGAACAAGATAATTATTAGTCTATTACACAGCACGCTGCAAACAAGTGCATGATTTTGTTTGGTTTGTTTGTTTGTTTGTTTGTTTGTTGTTTTTTGTTCTGAAGAGAGGGGGGGGGGGTATTTCTTGGATCTAGGTGATATAAGTGGGCTGCAGGGTTCCTCAATGTCTTCAAGCAATTTGATGGGTGTTGGGTATGCAGCTTAGTTGCGGTGCAGCTTGTGGATGCACACCTCTGTACAGACGCAGGCAAGTACCTCAGCGCTGTACTGCTATCTCTTCAGACGATGCTGCACTTGGAGCTGCCGCAAGTCAACATTCTGTCCAAGGTTGACCTTCTTCAGCACTATGGCACATTGGCTTTTGACCTGGACTTCTATTTACAGGTGAGCTCTGCATCTCAGTATCTGCTCTATGCAAGAGTGATGGTTTACAGGCTTGACAGGATTTGCAGAGGTTTCCTATGTAGCCTGTGCTCTACACGGGTCAAAAGGCTCAAACGATTATGTTGGTGGACGGGATTACTCTTCTGAATCATGACTCTTCTTTCCGTGAAGCTGCGGAACGTGTGCTGTGGGTGTAGTTGCTTACACACGCACGTGTGCACGCTCCCCCATCTTCCGCGCACACATACACACACGCATGCGCGCACGCTCCCCTATCTTCCCTCCCTCCCTCCCTCCCTCCCTCCCTCCCTCCCTCGCTCCCTCCCTCCTTCCCTCCCTCCCTCCCTTCCTCGCTCCCTCCCTCCGTCCCTCCCTCCCTCCCTTCCTCCCTCCCTCCCTTCCTCCCTCCCTCCCTCCCTCCCTCCCTCGCTCCCTCCCTCCCTCCCTCCCTCCCCCTCTCTGCCCCTCTCCCCCCCCTCTCTCTCTCTCTGTGTGTGTGTGTGTGTGTGTGTGTGTGTGTGTGTGTGTGTGTGTGTGTGTGTGTGTGTTGTGAATGTGTGTGTGTGTGTGTGCGCGCGTCCGCGCGCTCGCGCTCGCGCACATGCACGTCCACACCGAGACTCGCTATGGGTGGACCTGCGAAGCACTCAGAACTGGGGTATGGGGCCCTCAGGTACAAGACCTGTCGTATCTTGCAGACCTAGCAAAGGAGCAAGGACTTGATGGCAAGTATGTGAAACTTACGCGTCTTTTGGCAGAGGTGCGGAAATGTTCTCCCGACGTATGTGATGTGATTGCCAGTGATTGCGACAGGTGGTTGCCCTTCTGAAAAGATTCCAAGAATGGCCATATGCGGATGTGGATACTTTGAAATCAAGCCATCGGTCCAGAGTCATTTTACTTGAAGTAGATCAACGGGGCCTGTTGAACTAGGGGGTTTGCCTTCTATCTTATATGCGTGGCCATTGATGTTCGGTGTTTTTGCCGACTACCAGTTCGAGTTGGACTGAGTGCGAGATAACTTCTGGATCAGGTGGCAGAGGACTTCTCCCTCGTTCAGTTTATTCCCCTGGCAATTGAAGACAAGGAGGCCATGGAGAAGGTAGTTCGCCTCATTGATAAAGCCACAGGGTATGTTTATACTGGCAAGGCAGGCTACGATCCCTACAAGATGCAGGTCAGCTCCAATGACTACAACAGCGTCTCAAACGAAAATGTGGGGAATGTTGAAGAGAGGTTGGAGTAGTGGGAAGGCTGTCCCACACCAAGCCGACTGAGTTGATGGCAAATGGACCAAACCTCCCAGGGTCTGTGAATGTGCACAGCCGAAGTTCATATGTGGGCAGACCCGGGGCATGCTCTCGACTGGATGGCTAGGTGGGGGGCGGGAGAAAGGCAGTGGGATCTATGAGGTAGCTATGTAGATAGCTGTGTACACGTGGCTGCCTCTATGGGTTCCTACACTCTATAGATAGACGGTGGTGCTCATGGCTGCAGTACCAAGGGGGGCAGAGTCGGATGCTGTCGATTGTTCTGCAACACGCATGACAGCACACCCCAACCAGGGGCATAAATTAGTCAACGGCTATATGGACGCTCTCGGTGAAGGAGAGGGCTTCGGAGCATCGGGTGGCATGGAATCAGAGCTGTTGGGCTGCTCTATGGTATCGAGTGCTACATATCAGTGCTCACATGCATGAGGGTTTAAATTACATGTGTGTTATGTCAACATATGTTATGTCATATATGTTATGTCATATGTGTTTGTTCGGTACTTCAGAATACTAGATATTTGGACTTGAAATTATCTGGTGGCACCAGTGTGCTATTTGGCTATGTGGATGCCGACTCTGCTGGAGATGTGGTTTTGCGTGTATCTACCATGGGATTTGTTTTTTCAAGTGGATGGTGGCTCTATGGTTGGGGAAAGCAAGAAACCAAGTGCTACAGAACTCCTGTGTAGGTGCTGAGTTTGGAGCATCCATTCTTGCAAGAAAGGAGACCATCTCGCTTAAAGGCTCTAATAGGATTCCATGTGGATGTATGGAAGACTCATTTGTTTTGTGCCAATACTGGGTGTTTTCAGGATATACGGAACCATGTAAATCGTAAGATACCAAGCATGTGACTCAGATTTATCATGCCCGGGCTGCTGTTGTTCAAGGGGATTTGGACGTGAAGTATGTGGCTGCACAGTTAAATGTGGCTGGCATCTTCACTGAGCCACTTGTTCCCGTTCTATTCAGAGAACACCGTGATGCTCTGGGAGTGTTGTCACCTGTGAGCCCCTGAACTGTCCAAGGCCAAGGGCAATTCGAAGTGTTGCAGGTTGACCACCTCACAGTTAAGTGAACAAGTGTAGAGAAGGCTGATAATGGTGTGAGGATCCTGTACTGCATAATCTGTGCCAGTGGGAACTCCCGCGGCCGCGAGGTCGAATTTGTGTGGATTCTCAGTGCAAATTTCTTCTTTTCGAGTCGGGACAGTCCCGATGGTGCCATATTTGGGGCTGAAATGTGAATTCGCGGGAGTTCTCAGTGTCAGGCTGATGTCAGCATGCAGGCTGATATCAGCTGACACGGATGGCCCAATACCTTGTCCTCAATGTACGGACTTAAAACTACATCATCGCATGTGCAGTTTAAACCGGCATTGTGCTTCACGTCAGAGCTACCATTCTGATTTAGGAGCATCGTCCATCCGTAGGGCACACGCATCTTACAGTTCATTCCTCAGTTAGGCTCATTTGGCAAGAAAATTGGTGACCCAACGTGCTAGGACTGTTTTAGAGGACACCCACTTGTATGACAGATGCATCCGCGAGTCATTCCTCTACAAAGGCCCTTTAAAGGCCTACATTAAGGCGGGCTACATGGGGCCTCATGTGCACCCCTGACCGGCGATTGGGGATTTTGCGCCAACCCTGCCCATCGGCCCATCGTGCGACGGCACTATGTGAAGCGGTGTGATGCCGCTATTGGCCCAACACTGGTGGCCCAACAGTGTTCTGCAGCGGCAGCCAACACTGGTGGCCAGTGGTGGCCCATCACTACTGCATTCCAAATGAGCGAACTGCCGCCTGATCAGTGATCCGGGATCACTGATGGCATGATCCCTGATGGCCATGATTGCCTCCCTGTGTCCCGGTATGTGCGCTGATACAAGGGTTGGGACAGCCGGGCTTGCACTTTGCTGCGGACAAAATCCGGATCCTCGAAGAGCGCCGCATCGAAATCTGGGACAAGGGCGCAGTAGTCAGCCTTGGCAGCTAGGGCAGCGGGGACAGGGGGGGCAGTGGATGTCCCGAGAAGCCGGTCCTGATAGGGAGCTGTCTGCGTGACGGAGGCAAGATAGGCACAAGGTAGAAGGGAAGTGGCGTTAGTGACCCCTAGACCCCCCTGGCAAATAGGCAAGCCAGCCAAGGTTTGCTGCAAAGGGCCAAAACCACCACGACCAGCTGTGACAATGGATTGGAGGTCCTGGGATTGGATCATATCAAAGGTCACCAAAGCTTGCTCAGCTGCAGCTGGCGTCATGGTCCGAGCTGTGAAAACCACCTTGCAGGTCCCAACTCAACTGCGAAGCAAGAGAAGCTCTGCTTGGGGTGCCGGAGAATCGGCAAACGCTGGAGCGAGGCTGCCACGGCATCAACGTGCGCCTGGGCTACGGAAGCTGCGTACTCGACTGACACGGTGACCGGTGCCCCCAACACGATCAAACCAGCACAAGTTTCATAGATGAAGCCCAGAGGGAACCCACCCAAATGCTGAGGGTTCGGGCGCGGCGACCACACACGGCACTTATGAGGGTTCAAGCCATATGGGGGGGCCCGGTCAACAATCAATTGGACTGCCTGCTGCGCTGCGGGCACGGGACCAACGAACGTGCCGTCATCCAGATACCAGCCTTGGTGTACGTCGGGACACTCTCGGTGAAGGTCACGGAGGAGTGGCTGGACAGTGAGCGCAAAAAGCAGCGGGGAGAGGGGTTCCCCTTCCTGGACCCCAGTTGTGGAGTCCACGACATCGGGCTCAACATACTGATGGGCCGCGCAGCCGTACGTCGTTGCTACATACTGCCAGATGCTGGGGCAATGGAGGGCGACTTCCCCAAGCATGCAGTTGCGGTCGACCGTGTTGAAAGCATTTTGGAAGTCCAAGCTGACAACGACGAGGTCGGGGGAATCTTGCTGGTGTGCCACCAAGCGGTTGAGGGCATGGACGAGGCCTTCTGCACCCCCTCGGATTCCAACCCCAACTTGGTGTGGCTGCAAATACTCACTGACAGCGGGCCAGATGGCCGCAACATCTATCTTGGAAACCAGACGGCGCAAGGTGAGCCCCACTGCAATGGCCCGGATACCCCCATTGCGCTTCAAGAGAGGGGTGATGAGAGCGCTGGCCCAATAAGATCGCAAGGACTGGGGAATATCCCCAGCTAGGGCCCGATTGACAACGCCCAGGAGGCTGTCCAATAAGAGGTCTGAGCCACCCACAGATAAGGCATGTTTTATGTGTAATGGTGTCAAGCCGTCCCGCCCACCAGCGGTACCAGGTGGGAAGGTTTTGAGGGCAGCCAAGACTCCCTCCACTTGGGCACGGTAAGGGGCCTGCGCAGGCGGGGCGCCAACGGGAAGCGGTCGGATAGGATGAAGCGCTGCCAATGCAGCACATGTGGCAGGCGTGGCTGGGGCGATGGTGGCAGGCTCCAACATCCGAACAGCCGCTGATAAATGGCCATCTGCAACCTTGCGCGAGACGCGAGCGGCAAGCGCCGCGTCGTCTAATGGGCGGGGTGGGGTAGTTGCTGGGGGCGCTGTGGCCAAGAGTTCATCAATGAGGCCATCAATATCCCCATCCAACCAAGCACGGGCCCGACGGCGGAAGTGCTGCGCAACTCCCTCCCCCCGAGGCCTACGACGAGCGGATAGGACGCACATCGGAAGGATCAAAAGCTCAACCCACGCAGCTTCGAATCCGGAGTCCGCAACAGCCTTGAGAGCAGAACGCAATGCTGCGGCCCAAGGTATCCATGCTGATCTAGGGATCATGCGGTACGAATGGTGGCCAAAGGTGAAGAGTTGATGGACAAGGGCAGGGGTCACGCGATTGCAGCGGCCCCGGGCCGGGGGAGCAGTGGGGGGAGGATCAGCAACGACGGCGGATGTGCTCGGACGTCGGCGGGGCTGCGAAGGGGGACGACCTTGGGGCTGAAGTAGGCTGTAGCTGCTGAGGCGGCGGCGGTGCGGGCCGAGGAAGGCCAGGAAGAAGGTTAACGTCTGGGGGAACGAGGCCATCCTCCAGATTCCACAGGCACTTACAGGTGTCAGGGTTCGTTGCGCACGAAAGAACTCCCAGGGAATGGGTTTTAGCGCATGTGATGCACAACCAGGTGGAGGTAGCACGCAAGATTGCGTCAAGCTTCCCATATTCTGCTGGGGATCTGAGTTGAGACACCCACGCATCCCGACCGGAAGTGCCGAGATTGTGAAACCTCTGCAAGTGACGCAGAAGCCCACTGCTTGTCGTGATCCGACGAGAGTTGCAGGAAGCCTTCCAAGGGCAGGTTGGGTCAAAGACAGGAACTGTTGATATGGAATCACCAGCTGGGCAACCCAGCCCCTGTAGCCTGCAAAGGGGTTGGCCAGCCTTTGAATACTATGTGTGAAGAAACACGTAATTAAGTGTCGAAAAACACAGGAACACTGCTAGACGATGGCGGAGCCGTTAGTCCCGCTGAAAGACTGGCAGGGCTGAGGCAAAGCTGAGTGACCAAGTCTAGACACCACATCTCATGGTCACGCAATGGTAGGGGCAAGGAAGGGGGTTGGCCACGGAGTGTCCGCCAAAACAGACGGAGGCAAGTATGAAAGAGAGCAACACACCCTTCCAATTGGGACATGAGCCACACCCGTTTACGGGAGCGCACATAAGAATGGTAGTGCCGCTCAAGTCCACGTACTAAAGGGTTGGAAAACCCATGCAAGCGACTTGCCCGCCGCCAGTCCCGCTTGAGTCTAACACATTCCTGGTCATAGAACGGCTGGTGTGGGCGAGTCCTAGCATGAGAAGAAAGAAAGAATTACATCAACCCAGCCCAAAGGGCGTGATGAGATGCAAACGAATAAACCAACGGTATACGAGAACCTAGTTGAAAGAATATTATGATATAACACAGATAACCATACTAATATCTGGATAATGAAAATGAAAAAGAAAAATGGCCAAGTCACCGCCGCTGACACACTTGACGGGCCTGGAATGCATCAAATATAAAATTAATAACCGCAACCTGATCCTCTTGCCAAATGAAATTACGTAGTGACCACGAGTGGGACAAGAACAAGTTTGGATAGCGGTCACGAACCTGAGCAAGTGCAGGGCAATGAAACACAAAATGATGCTCATCCCCCACCGCTATGCCACACATGTCACATAAACGTTCTGAACGGGGGATATGGGTGCGTCTTCCGACGTCTATAGGTAAGTCATGGACTCCAAGACGAAACTTAAAAAATTGCCTAACGCGCCTAACACTAACTGGCATAGAAAACAGTATTTCACGTTGAATTGGCCTTGTTCGGGCAAACCATCGAAGATAAGTGCATAATTGGGGGTCCTTAGGTGCTAGTCTAGGAGAGATGTGCAATCCCTCATCCGTGAGCCGCTGGGCATCAGTGAGTATTGCCCTGAAAGTATCCATGTCCACCTCATGAGGACTATGACAGTCCACCGGATAGGGGTACCCAAGTTTTATCAAGCCACGCATGAACGAACCTGCCCAAGTTGAACTATGTGTTGTGACTCCATAGTAGCATGAGTCCCTAAGAATACCCGCATACATGTGATCCTCTGGGAGGTCACAAAGAGAATTCCAAAATGTTGCCATGCGCTTCAACCATTGATGTCGCAGTGGGCGGATGCCTAGCTCACAAGGAAGGACATCTGTTCTCACCGTGCGCCGGACCCCAATGATCATGCGCAGCATACTGATAAAGTCATTTTCCAAGGTTTTCACCGAAGCCCCACACAAGGGCTTGGGGAAAGTGTGCACCCCCAAGTTTCACATGCGTATGACGCGGTAGGGACAACACATGTTAAAAAGAGCCGAGTAAGGATCCCAATTGAGACCGCACAATTGCAATCAAGGTTACCATATCGCTGTTGTATTGAGGACCACGCCCCCCACATCTTCCCTCGTAGATGACCAAATGTTTCACCCACACCTGCCACTGAAGAAATAACGATCCCCAGGTGGCGACACTGTGTAACCACTTTTAAGGGTGCCCCCTCATATGTGCATGGTTGACTAGCAAGGTCTATGGCACCCTCAGGAAACACCATTGCGAGGCACTTACTATCTTGTATTTCCATGAGGGTCGAGGCACACCATTCTGCCACAGCCTGTAATAGACACTGCATTTCCATCCAAGTGGTGGCCAGTAACTTGAAATCATCTGCGTACCCTAGAATGGGTACGTGACGTCCATCTCGAGTTTTTGGACCCATGTTTGGACACCTTGCCTCAATATATCGTATCAGACCATCTGAAAATACCCCGAATAAAGTGGGACTTAGTGGTGATCCCTGAGAAGCTAACCGAACAGTAGACATCCGCATGTCCGCCTCCTGAGCAGCACGGACTAAGACCTGGGATAGTGTGGTAAGTGCTTCCTCCAAGTGCCCTGCCACTGCTAAATCAGAACAACCTGCCGCCTGATCAGTGGGCCGGGTGGGCCCGGTGGGAGTGATGGCCACCGTTCCGGGCCAATCTGCCTCCCGGTGCATACGATATCTGGACTCCAACTTGGAGTGTAGTGCTCGCTAGACCACCTGCGGTATTCTTTTACTGGAAGAAATTTTCCCCGTAAAGGTAACCAGCCGCGCGGTGCCAGGGAGTTGAACAGTCGCTGGTCGAACGCACTGTGTCAAACTTTGGTGTCAACAGTCAAAGACTTTCGAATCATTCGAAATGGTGTCTCAAATCACTGTTCTGGCTTGCATGATGTGGTATAGATTTAGTCATTGGACCCGCCTGTGCAAAAACAAGCCCAGAAAGGTTGTCGTTTCCAAGAAACCGGGTGGCACAGGTAAGCTTATTCTGCAGAACTTTGATAAGCCAATGGTGCAAGTAGGTTTCTTGACAAAGTTTCGAGGAAAGAATGTCGTTTTCATTGCGTGGCGGGTTCACGGCTTTGGATAAGACATCACCACCAGTTTTATCTCCCAGTCGAAATTTGGATATTTAGACCTTTACAAGTAATGACATTGTAAATTTTGTTGACGTCATTAGCAGTTTCGGTGGAGTTTCTAGTCCTGTAGGAGGTAGGGAACCATGCAAAGGCTTTGCTACAACGATCACTATGATGCGGCAGTCATGCGCTTGTTTGAAAATTGCCCTCAGTTTGTTTTAATCGTAACTGCTGCGATCTTTAAGAGACAAAACTTGCCTGGTCTGCAGGCAGACTGTCATGGGACGACCTTCCCCGTGATCTGCAAAGCAAAATTATTGAACTTCTCCCAATCGATGTGCTTCAGAGAACAGCCTGTCTCAGCAAGGCCTTCCATTACAGATTTCTGGACCAGCTGGATCTGATCAGCAGCAGGCTCACAAGCTTTTCAGAGGATGCACCAGCATCAGCTCCCTTGTATGAAGAGGCCATTCCAGATGCCAGTGCCATTGGTCTTCCGCCTGCCACCTTGGTGAAGGGGCTTCTCACAGCTTGGGACATGACTTGTAAGACACTCAGCAGGCCTCAATTTATGCCTGGCGGGAATAAGAGCAGGCATGTGATGGACATGCATGGAAATGTGGATGTTGCCGGACGTAAAGGCACGATCACAGTGACCGGTCAGTTGGTAACGAGCTGGAGGTCTGGGGCACTGAGGGTAGATTGGTGCTTATGTGTTACCTTGTGGTGGAGGCCGCCTTCGCTGCAAGATTCCCGCCATGAGGCAATGCATCAGGCCACAAATGGAGTTCGTTCTCAGGTGGTGCAGATGTGTTTCAAGGGGCAAGCCACGCGGATGATAGGTGGGCGGCCTTGTGCAGATCTCAACATCCGGGTGCGTGTGTATTGTGGCGAGAGGCCCCGGAGGCTGATGTGGCTCAGTGTGCTCTTGCTGCTGAGCACTCGCCTGCGGGCCAGCATGCAACTTTTGGCGTGCAGCCTCAACAGCGTGCCACTCCTACCTTCCCGTGATGGGCTGCCTCTCATCCAACAACACCGCAAGCCGGTGGTAATGAAGGGGCCAATCAGGGTGTCATTGGAAATGGATGAAAGGAGCTGGGACAAGGTGGCGCCGCTGCTTTCCTTTGCCGTCCCTGTCATGCTGCATGCTTTGCGCAAGCAGGGCATGCGCTTGGGGAGAAGTGTCTATGATTGTTTTGCTCGGTACGGGGAGGATCAGGAACCGGAAGCAGCATCTCGGATTGAGAAACGGCTTCGGGACGGCCTTCGGCAGCGCGACTCGCGCATGGTTGCAGGTGCGCTGGAGGTGCTCACCATCATGCGCCGCAGCCGAAACCCATTTCAATCTCAAGTGGGCTTACCAGACTAGCTCTTAAAGTCCCATAGCTTGTCGTCTTGTGTGGCGTGGATGCTTAAGCGCGGCCTTACCCCTCTATTGAGGCATAGAAGGGTGATAGGGGATTGCACATGCGGGACAAAGGAATTCAAGAAGTGAGCTGTGGTAAAAATGCTGTGCCCATGTGCTGTTGTTTTGTGATCTTTAAAGGGATTCTCAGAGCAGCCCTTTAAAGGCTCCAAATTTGGGGATTCTCAGAGCAGCCCTTTGCTCCATGCCAAAGTGGAGGAAGTGGAATTGGGTGATCTTTTGAGGATGGCCCATGCTTTCAAACTGCCAAGTTTGGGATGTAGGCTTTCAGAAACTTTCTCACATACGGGTTCAAGGTCTTGTATCAGGGCACAGGTGCTTGCGAAAAATAAAGTTTTTCGTGGTTGTTCGTCAATTTCCTCTGAGATAAACGTCAAATCCAGGGGGGCTTTTGGACATCCATTTGTCTTTCTTCCCATACTTTCAATATGCGGGGTACTGCACAGCAGGTGGAAACTCCTGCTGCGCCCGCAAGGGGCCGGGGGGGGGGGGGGGTGGGGTTTCCTGCCTGTGAATATGGGCTGTACACATTGACAAGTTTGTGGGTATAGGAAAATAGAGCGTACATGTACCCGATATGAAAAACCACAGTTTGTGTGTACCTTTTGCACATCCATACACATGTTTTGAGGTACATGTAGTTACATGTTTGAAGGAACGTAAGGCCGGCTGCCGCCCATTGTGTTGTCAGTTCTGGCATCTTGTTGAGTAAATTTGGCGATGCCCATTGGTCAGACACAAAGATGTGTCACCAAGCGCTGCTTATTGGCATGTTAGACAGCTTCTGCAGAAGCACTACCAAAGAACATATTTAATGATCTGATTCGTGCTTTCTAATGTTGTACTGTTGATTTACCCGTACCATTAAGGCCTTGGGGTGTGCTCAAGGACGAACGTAGAGTGGGAGGTTGTGAATGTGCTTGTGCAAGTGATGTGGTGACATAATTAGCGGGACGGTCATAGACTGAGAAATAGTAAATGGAGCATGCAGATCCCTGCAGGTGGAAGCAAAGCATGCCATGGTCACTAGTATGATAACTTGGCTGCGTGAAGGACTCTGTCAGTAGTGGCGACACAGTGCAAGAACATGTACTTACGTACATTCTGAGAGGTTTTCCCATGTAATATGCGAGGTTTTTGGGGCCCCTCTCGATAAGGCACTGCCCTGCTTCTTTATGGGGGACTATTTTTGAACCGAACTACTACTAGTTGTAGCCCAGAAGCTTTCTTAAGGTACCCCGACGAACTGCGGCTGAGAAATCAGGCAATCTCCAATAGAATACTTCTTGTGTCAGAAGACTTCTCTTTGCTACCTGGAGTGGTAAGCATACGTCCATCTGTAGCGGCCCTGAAGTAGAGATAGCTGGACATCTATGTACCTTTCCCGTTCTGCATAACACCGTTTATATGTGCGTTAAATAAGGTACATATGGATCTCGCACACCTTCCCTTTCATAATAAGGGATAACATCTTCGTCGGCGGTACGTACAGCGCTGTTGTACATGGCATATCAACGGTTCTCTATAGGTAGGGGACATCATCTAGGTCGGCTGTACGTACAGCGCAGCACACTTCATGTCACCGTTGCCATGTAGTTACTTCAACCAGTACTGATGAATCCTTGTCTTCTCAGGTCGCATCCAAGGTTTCAACAGTGAATACTGCCTTTAAAGGTATAAAATGTTATGCCTTACATGAAGGCAAGGACCGCCACAATTCTCAAGATAAGCCGGCGACGCAAATCTGCTTTAAAGTTCCTTCCGGCGTTGTTTGCGCACACAGTGGCAGAATCAAATTTGATTCTGCCAGCGTGTGTGCAAACAACACCGGAAGGAAATTTGAAGGCATGTGTATACGTTGTCAGACCCCTGACCCCGCAGCACCGTTCTTGAATTGATACCGGAGCAAAACCACTCGTTACATGTAGATGTATTGTTCACTTCACACTTCAACTTTCTCTTTATCTCAGCACATCTGTATTGCCTGACCGTACATCCTTCCCCTGGGGGCCTCTGCAATTCACACATTTTCCATAAGCTTGTCGGTGATCAGCTCATGGCCCATGGGTCAGCAGCGCAGCCGTCAAGATAACACAAATGGCCTCAACGCCGTTTCAATATTGCAATCTTTAGGCAGTTTATCAATCAGTGTTGATGCCACTTGGCAGGCAATCGACACACGAGCATTACCAACGTAAAACTGTAGCAGATAAGGTTTTGGCTAGGGGTGCGAAACCAGGTGTCCGTCTTTGCAAAGGTGGATTGATCTCTGCAGAAATATTCCAAACAAATTGCATAGCTGCTTGATTGGTATCTCCAATTGGTCTTTGCAGATATATATTCCAAATGATTTGCATGGCTGCTTGGTCGGTTTGAGCCCCGTCTCTAGAGACACGCCTAAAATGAAAGCAGTACCTGCTCATGGGTTGCTACAATGCTTCCTGATCAGGAAACATTGCAAGCAACTTGACAGACTTGTTGGTAAAAGCCATCGCCTGTTTTAAAAACAATGAAGCCCGGACAGGACAAAACAGCTCTGGAAACGTCAGAACCCACAAAGGCGCAGCCACGGGCCTCAAGGAGCCTCAAAATCGTATGGGACACAAAACCTGCAAAGGAATCCCAGGCTCGAGCATGGGCCTGCTTATAAGCAGGAATTAGGAACCAAAGCCCGCAATTGCAATGCGAGGGCCGGGGGAGTGGGTGCCTGTTTAGGGGAACAATAAGCCTGCACATGAAATACCAGGCCTCAAGCAGGTGCCTGTTTAGGCATTACAGAGCCTGGTTAGGCGAAACAAAGCCTGTACATGAAATGTGGGGACTCAAGCGGGTGGCTTGCTTGCGAATCAAGAAGTCCGAAAATGAAATGCCGATCCTCAAGCAGGTGCCTGCCTAGGAAACAAGCAGGAAGCCTGCATAGGGCCTAAGAAGGACCCGAGCAGGTGCCTGCTTAGGCACCGGAGCCTGCCAATGAACCGCTCTTTTCTTTCTTCCAGGACGCACGCTGTGCTCTCCGGCATTTCATGCCCCCAACAAGCCATCTTTTTTGCCTTCCCATAACTTGGTGTGTAATCATCTGCACCCCTCTTTTGCATTTCAATTGCGCAGCAAACCTCCCCAAATCATTTCGATTCTGCCCCGCACCCCCTTGTTCCGCCTTTCGTTTCTTAGTAAATTTTCCTATTCTCAGAAACCCCCCGACATCGCCCTTTCCTCTGGCAGCAACCCCCTATCACGGCAACCCTTCGCCTTAAGCTTCCCTTTTTTGACAACCCCGCTCAGCCCTCCTGGCCCTGGTGCCTCCTAGATCTTATCAATACTTACAAATTTGATCATATTTTGATTGCTATAGCGGACTAGGGGGCCCATTCATCCTGGCACCGAACCTCTTGACTAAATCGTCAGTTCCTACTGTTCAACAATCAGAGGCATGCCAATTGGTCTTCGACAGAAACTAAATCTGAAATTGTTAAGACTTGTTTGAAGAGGAGCGGGGGAGGGGGGGCTGTGCCTTCTTGATGCGCTGCAAGTCCATAGCGCTATGGGCCTATAGTGCCTATAGGGGAGATGTCTCGGGAGGCCAGTCCCTCCAGGCGGTTCCGCAAGAGGTGCTCCAAGGCCAGGACGCTGATACCTGGGGCCGGGACCGCAGATGCCAGGCTGGCGCCTGCATGCTTGTCGGCCGGGTAGGACGGAGTGAAGTCTACCGACAATGACTTGCCCGTCTTTAACAGGTCGTTGTACAGCCAGGCGGTACGTCTGCCCACCAGCAGATCCCTGTGGGGCCCCCAGCACCGCTTCTTGAGATCTTGAAAAGCTCCTGGCCGTCAGACTGCATATGCTTGGGATATATGGAACGAACACACAAACACACACACACACACACACACACACACACACACACACACACACACACACACACACACACACACACACACACACACACACACACACACACACATACACACATGTGCGCGCGCACACGCACGCGTGCGTGCGGGCGCGCTAAGGAGAGAGGGGGTTCAAAGGGGACAGAGGAAGACAGGTTTCCTGAAGATTACTTGTACCGCTTGGTGGTTCGACTTTACCTGCAGACATCTGCAAAGACATGGTCCCCACACTCAAGGTACACATCAACTGCTAGATCTACGGCACATTGTTTCCAAGATTTCTCTGCTTCTTCGTGCTTTTCTTTCCTTTCCTCCGACCTGGTGTAGGAATAGCTTAGCGGAAGAGGTTTTAGAGACAATGGAGCCGTTCGTGGTGAGCACGGAAAGAGTGTTACGTGATTGATTCGCAAGCGTACTCTTGAACCCAGGGTGGATTGAATTATATTGTACTGCAACTGACGCGTAGTCGGGCAACCGAGCGAACTACCCGAGGGAGGTTGTACTGCGAACCAAGATCACAAGGCAAGTCATAGAGCAATGCCAAGGACCACTAGAGCATTATACCCTAGGAAATGCTACATGCTCTCCCCCTTGGCATAAGCTATGAAATGGTGTTTATGGCAATGGGGCCACAAACGTAGGACAGGGGTGTCACGAACCCTGCCTACTATAACTATAGATAATCACACCTCCTATAGTTACTAATCAGCAAGTAAGAGGAATAAGTCCACAAGGCAAGTTAGCTCGACACAGACGAGGGACTCATCTGCTCAATGCCCGAACACCTTAACATTCGAAGGACTATCGTCTGCAAGGCGGATCCTCTAACTTAGAGGACGAACTCTCTAGACAGCACTCACACCAGTGATGAAACAATTAGGTTGAGCGTCAGACTCCTCAGAGCCCTCAGACTAGCACTTGTCGAAACCTTAGGTCCAGTTACCCTGCCTCGCAGTGTAACCTTCGCTTGAGGTGGCTTTCCAGCACAGGCATAAGGCATATTGTCTAGAGCAGCAAGCCATACACAACTGACAGCCACAAGGTGTATCTCATGGGTAAGATACCAAAGCAAGTCATGCAGACACGAAACTACAATTTGCAACTACACTGCAACAGCAAGTGCATCACAAAATGGAGCCGTGGGTAAAGGAAACATAACCCATGCAAAACATATAAATAAGAGACATGCATACAAGTCCCAATTCATGATCCCTCTTCCTCCCAGACCCTTCCACCCTCCCTCCCTCCCAGATCCAAGCTGGCTGGTGTTGAAGTCCAAGGGTCATCAGCCGCAAATGGCTGGAAAAGTCTCAAAGCCGCAAGTGGCTCAGCCAGGGATGCCGCAAGTGGGACTTAAGAAAGGACTGGTGCAGCTGCCACGTCGTCTGCCAGATGGAGAACATGGGCAAGAGGCTCCCAAGTGTTCTCGGTCTCATCATAGCCCATCCACTTGACCAAGTACCGCCAAGACTTTCCAACTTTCTTCTTAGCTATGATGGCCTCCACTTCATAAACGCCGCCACGCTTGTCTGCATACAAAGGAGGTGGTGAAGTAACAGTCACAGGAGAAGATGAAGATACATAAGGCTTCAACTGGGAAACATGAAACACAGGATGGATGTTTACAGTCTCAGGCAAAACAAGTCTAAAAGCTCTAGTACCAACTGCTGCAGCAATAGAGAAAGGACCGAAATACTTAGCTGATAACTTTGACGAGAGCCCAGGTGGAAGCTGGTTTTTCCTTGCAGCCAACAACACCTGGTCCCTCACCTTGAAAGGGTGGTCTCGTCTTTTCTTATCTGCATAAGACTTCTGTCGTTGCAGAGGCAAGGTTAGACTTGGCACTTTTTAAGGCAGTCTGCAGCCCCTCAACCCACTCAAAAACAGTAGCGTTTGCAGAACGTGAAGGAACAGCAGAAGACAAGGGGGTGAGGGGATGACGCCCATGGTTCAAGAAGAAGGTTGTGTGCAGTGTGGAAGCCTGGAGAGAGTTGTTATATGCGAACTCCACCATGCTTAGATATTTGCACCTATCATCCTGTCTCGGACCCACAAACCCTCTTAACATGTCTTCCATTGAATATCGCGATTGATTCGCAAGCGTACTCTTGAACCCAGGGTGGATTGAATTATATTGTACTGCCACTGACGCGTAGTCGGGCAACCGAGCGAACTACCTGAGCGAGGTTGTACTGCGAACCAAGATCACAAGGCAAGTTATAGAGCAATGCCAAGGACCACTAGAGCATTATACCCTAGGAAATGCTACACCTGGACTGCACTTTCCACATAAGCAGTCCAGACGTCCACGCTTAGTTTCATTCCAATGTCGTGTGTGTGTGTGTGTGTGTGTGTGTGTGTGTGTGTGTGCGCGCGCGCGCGCGTGCGTGTATGTATGCGTGCGCATGCGTGCACGTGCCCCTGTGTTTGGGGCGGGGGGTGCGGCTGGGAATGGGTCAATACAAGACAAGTGGCATCAGCACCGTTTCAATATTACTGTGTTTAGGCCATCTGCCAATCAGTTTTGAGGCCACGTGGCAGTCAATCAAAACACGAGCACTACCAATGACAGCCGACCAGAGGTAACAGCCTTCTGCACATGCTACTTGATTGGAGCCCACCAGTACTGGCAGTACCGGGGCCACGTGGGCTAGTGGTACCAGCCTTGTCCATATGATGGGTCATTAGAGCTTGGCCATGATACCGGCTTCCTCAATGATGCTGATGTGATGCTTGTCTGGAGACCGCCACCGGTACCACGGTCCTGCGGTACCCCGGGGGCCACTTGTGGGCTGCAGTCTTGTCCATATACTACATGGCAGGAGGCCACCAGGGACGAACGGACACACGCATATACGTACGCACGTACAAACGTGCGTGCATGCTGTTGAGTTGTGAACACATATTATAGGATGCCTTGTGCTTTAGGTGATCTTCTAATGTATAATACACGGTGAACATAAGGTGCAGGTATGTACAGGGTAGAATCGAGCATAAAGTACACTTAGATCACGCGGTTTCTGATTGAACATTTAAAGCTGTCCTCGCCATCTGGCTGATGACGTGGCAGCTGCCCCAGTCCTTTCTTAAGTCCCACTTGCGGGCATCCCTTGATTAAGCCATTTGCGGCTTGAGACTTTTCCAGCCACTTGCGGCTGATGACCCTTGGAGCTTCAACACCAGCCAGCTTGGATCTGGGAGGGAGGGAGGGAGGGTGGAAGGGTCTGGGAGGGGGATTCGTGAATTGGGACTTGCATGCATGTCTCTTGGTTAATTGTTTTGCATGGGTTATGTTTCCTGACCCACGGCTCCATTTTGTGATGCACTTGCTGTGGCAGTGTAGCTGCAAATTGTAGTTCCGTGCATGAGTAACTTGCTTTGGTATCTTACCCATGAGATACACTATGTGGCAGTTAGTTGTGTATAGCTTGCTGCTCTAGACGATATGCCTTATGCCTTTAGTTGGAAAGCAACCTCAAGCGAAGGTTACACTGCAGTGCAGGGTAACTGGACCTAAGGTTTGGACAAGTGCTAGTCTAATGACTCAACCTAATTGTTTCATCACTGGTGTGAGTGCTGTCTAGAGAGTTCGTCCCCTAAGTTAGAGGATCCGCCTTGCAGACGATAGTCCTTAGAATGTTAAGGTATTCGAGCATTGAGCAGATGAGTCCCTCGTCTGTGTCGTGCTAACTTGCTTTGTGGACTTCATCCTCTGACTTGCGTTGTTTCGTAACTATAGGAGGTGTGATTGTCTATAGTTACAGTAAGCAGGGTTCGTGATGCCCCTGTCTTACGTTTGTGGCCCCATTGCCATAAACAACATCTCATAGCTTATGCCAAGGGGGAGGGCATGTAGCATTTCCTAGGGTATAATGCTCTAGTATGGTCCTTGGCATTCCTCTTTGACTTGCCATGTGATCTGGATTCGCAGTACAACCTCGCTCAAGTAGTTCGCTCGGTTGCCCGACTACGCGTCTGTGGCAGTACAGTATAATTCAATCCACCCTGGGTTTAAGAGTACGCTTGCGAATCAATCATGTAACACTCTTTCGTTGCACACCACGAACGTCTCACTGTCTCATAAAAACCTCTTCCGCTTAGTTAACGCTACACATACTGTAATAGCACTCCGGATCCGGATGTTGGTATATACAAATATTTGCTGTTGTCGCCCTTCTAAAATTATGTTGTATACATGAGAGGTAGGAAGCACGATCGCGATCTAGATCTGAGGAAAACCACTACGACAGCCAATCATGACCAAAGTTAATACGTAGCACTGGAATCTCAGAGTCTGACACATGGTTTCTATGCATAATGAGACATATGTACAAATACAATTATACTAAAGGCCCTATTGTACTAGGGCCCCTATTATAATCATGTCCACTGGCCATATGGCCATTATACATAGCTAGGGGCCCCAATAGAGTCTGCTGTGTATTAATTAAAATATTTAATTAATATACTTATAAGAGCCGTGCCTACATGATATGTGAGATTGATGTGATTACTTCAGACAGAGTTTGCTGGGCGTTCGTAATGATGGTTTACGATAGCAATCAGTATTGCTTGAAGTGGTGCAGAGATCACCTGAATCAGCAACAGTAAAGTGGATACGGGTTTGTAACCGGTACTGCATGAGGACGGAACACATGTGGAAGGTATTGATCAGTTTACGAATCTCAAACGCCCTCTTCAAATACTACAGGGTCCTTGATTAGGGCCTACCGGTAGCTCGTTGACGAGCTACTTCTTGGCTGTGAAAGCTCAAGTAGATGGGATAGAGCGCCCGAAGCTGTGCACACGTGTATATTCCAAATACATCTGATATTAGGGTCTGAGTACACCAATCATGAATCTTCGTAAGGTGTAATGTTGCAACGTTGCGCAATTGGCCAATTTTCCGTGGGAAACACGTATCCATGCAAATGTATAACCAAGTATCTATGCATGTACCCACGTACATCTATGTATACATTTACGTAATTACGTATCTATGTATAGGGTCCGACAAGTTAGTACTGGCGTAGAGTCAAGTACTGGCGTAGAGTCAAGCTTGGTGGGGCAATTGCCTTGCAAGTATCCGTGGCCCTTGGGAAATAAATATCCATGCATATGGATATCCACGTATCTACTGATACAAAGAGTACGTACTCCAGTACGCAACGGCACAGTACTTCTATATGTAACGTTAATCAGGCCTTACATGTCTTCCATACCTTAGGTAGATGTACGTCTACAATTGTGGCAACGACTCCTTCTCGCACTGGGCAACTTTCAATCGGGAAGCGCTGTGAGTTGCGACTTGCTTGTGCATTGCGCCCTTGTACATGTATGCGTTCCAGCTGGTGTATACTCTGCAGAGTATACATCCATGTATATGAAAAGATGTGACATGAACACTACAGTAACATGAGTACTGTAACAGTGACTAGGACCGGGTTCGAATCGGATAAGTGCTCGGG
>KV908344.1:849960-854960 GCA_002005505.1 Botryococcus braunii | reverse complement strand
CGGGAGGGGATTCATCAGCATGTGGGTGCGGCGCCGAGTCAGGTCCAAACCCCGCCCACATGCCGGAGTCGTCTTGTTGAGCAGTCCCCGGCTGTCCCGCGGCTTGCAGCGGCATTGAAGCTTGGGCACTTTCCGACCCCGCGCACTCATTCCAAGCTTGGAGGCGTGCACTAGCATTTCTTGTTGTTAAGTCCTCGCTCTCGGCTATGCTGGGCTCAGCGAGATTGCCCTGGTTCCTGGAGCGCAGGGGCTGGGCGCTGGAACCAGAGTTGCATGGTTCGATACTTGATGTAGCTCTGCGATCTTTCGTCCGGCTTTTCCTCCTTTCTGGATGTCTTTGACTCGAGCCTCTTTCTTGCCGTTCCCGATGCACCCCCGCCTTGGGATCATGTGCCCCCTCCAGGTCTTGCCATGCGCCTGCACTGCTTCCATTTTGGGTGCCAGAGGTTGATAACCTGTCCGCCGAAGCTTGAAATCTGCCTTGCTGGCTCACAGATGATTTTTCTCCTGGTATGTGCCTTTGCACGCTCGACACAGGATGCTGCTGACAGGCTTTGGTGTTGGGCCTCAAAGGCTTTGACCGACTTGCCGAGATGCCTTGCAAGGGGTGTGGCCCAGCTTTGAACCTCATTCGGATGTTGAATCTCTCGCTTTGATAGCGTGAATGCTTTAGATTGGCACCTCACAAAACCTTTGAAGCCAGTCACCGACTCATGCGGAAAGGGGATTCGCCGCCCTCTGAGCTCCACTACCTGGTGACGGACAGACCCATTGATGGAGATTACATGGGATCTCTAAAACTCTGAATTATGCTCATAGAGGGGGAAACGCCAGCTTATGAGTAACCCGCACGAGCGCATCAGCGAACAACATACTCGCTAATGACCCCCAAATGGGTATATCTACAACTTTGCGGACTCAAAAGGATCAAAAATCAAAAAATCTGTTGAAATGATTGACAGTGTCCATGAGTTAGAGATTACGACAGATTCTGAATTCCGCAACCAGACGATCCGGTTCCCATCGCTTTCTAGGGTCTGACAATATCTCTTCAAAACGTGCACGGACAGGCACAAATCTGGACATACTATGACATACCGCTTGATGGAAATGGCTGTACGCAGAAAAAGAAGGTGGATGAGCATGCAACTGCATTTCGGCCGGTACAGCCTTTGTACGGGGTGATCCTCAGCATAGCACGGGGCGTCCTCACAAGAGCCTCCATCTTCATGCAGTTGTCCACCAGTGCCAAAACTCCAATGGTCCGAAAACCACCTTCGGAAGAGGTGGTGCGCCTTTTGCCCAATTGGGCAATTGCAAGCCTGCTCGGCGCCTTTGTAGCGGGAACGTACTACTACTCGATGCGGTCTGTGGGAACTGGTGATCTTGGAAAAGAGATAGAAGCTGAGTACCAAAGGCAGCTTAAACAAGAAGAACGGTAGGTTGGAGGCGTAGGAAAGGAGGCGTGCTCACATTTTTACAGCTTAGCTGGTCGTACAGCTTAATGGCAAAGGCGAAAGTGGTCCCCTCCAGCACCGCAAAAAGGCCGCCAACACCTTTTGAAGAAAAGCTTTACCAGGTGTTGTATGATTTCGGAACATTTTGGTTTGGGCTTCGCTGGTATGCTCGGCGTTCGTGTTGTTTTGAGAACTCTCCTGTTTGCCTAGGTATGCAAGCTAGTACCCAAGGGCAAAGTCACGACATATGGAGCAATTGCAAAAGTTTTGAATACTGCCCCTCGTGCTGTCGGACAGGCAAGTGTCCTTCCTACTGCTGGGATCACGAGCTGCTGCTGATGGCACGTGAACTAAAGTGCAGTTGCTCCTGGTCTTTGTTAACTGAACTGGAGTTGATTCTGCTACAGGCATTGCGCCGAAATCCTTTTGCACCCATTGTACCCTGCCACAGAGTGATATCTGCGTCCTGTGAGCTTGGAGGCTTTAAAGGAACCTGGGTGAGGTCCGCT
This sequence comes from Botryococcus braunii, assembly GCA_002005505.1. Classification (NCBI taxonomy): domain Eukaryota; kingdom Viridiplantae; phylum Chlorophyta; class Trebouxiophyceae; genus Botryococcus; species Botryococcus braunii. The sequence continues at coordinate 852,994 of KV908344.1, read as the reverse complement.
TTGTAATGAGTTTACTGGTATTCCGTACAAGCCCCTTTGCTGGGTCTTCTTTTGTGAGGAATCACTCTCAGCATTCAGAATTCAGTCATTTTTGAGTCTGCACAGGCTAGTGGGAATCACGGCTCTCATCTGTGGTTAACCTATCAGTTGATGCTTGTCTGCAGGGGGAGACACCAGAGTGTGCCAGTAAGAAAGACATATTGGCATCGGAGGGAGTTAAATTCAAGGGATCAAGGCTTGAGACTAAGAGCGCGCTTCTCGCTGCTGATGACCTTGCGGCATTACTAGGGGCGCCTGGTAGATGACAACATGCCGTGAGGCATCTGGAATCATGTGGGAGAGGGAACTTGACCAAGGGCTTCTACTTCTCTGAACTAATTTTTCAGCGGACTTTGCATATTTCAGTGGGTTTTGTACGAGGTGCTTGATTAAGTGGAGACCATCTGACTGGATTATCCAAGTGTAGTCTGCAATTTCCTATCGGCACATGACTATTACTAATATTGCATGTAACTTGGCTGCCCCATTTGTGCCTCAACCACCACGCAACACTTTTGCTTTAAGATCATCTGTTGCGTGCAACGCAAGCCAAATAGGCAGGAGCCGTTGCCTTCTGGCTTCGAATGCTAGCGCTAGTCAACGGGCGGGGAGCTTCTTTGTTTAATGACTTGCTGCAAACTATTCCAGCTATCAGAACCAATGTAGGAGACTGGTTTTGATGTATCAATGTTGCTTTTGGCTGTGTCCATTTGCTGCTTTTTTGAAGGGACCAATATGCTGGGCACGAACCCGACCTTTGCTGAATTGCATGCCATCTTAGTGCTAACCTAAGCCTCAATTGTGAAGCTCGAATCTTGGATCTTACAGCTCAAAACATTTGCACGCCCTGAACTCCATCAGGGGAAAATTATTTGTTGTCAACAAAGGTCTAAGAGGACAGTCGTCCTGCAGTGTTATTCCGTCACTCCCGTGCTTTTCTGTGATCCACACTGCGCCATGACGTGATTAGCTCATTTGCTCAGCATCTAGGATCTTGTGATTACGTGCATTTGTGCCTACAACCAGAGCGTCTCGCTTGTTGGAGTGCAAATGTGCAAGCACAGCATTCGCAGCTGGAGAGTCTTGGATCACAAGGTACTTGCCGTGTTCTCTTTATCAGACTCTTTATTCGGATAATTAAGGGAATCAAGGAGTCGCTGGTAAAACATGACATCAAATCATATATCTGGTGGGCAGTCGGGCTGCCCCCCTCCCTTCTCCAAGGAGGGGGGGGGGGGACTGGTAGCGGTGCTTTAAAGATGCTTGCATTTTTGTGACTTTGCAATTGCACATTAAGTTGCGTGAGGAATGCAGCGAAAGTTGTGACTATTTGTATGCCTGCCCTCCTTTGACAATGAATTTTGCATTGCTCTCTCGAATGCAGGTTGGCCCAGTCCATCAGTAGTGAGCGTTATATATAGGATAACGCATTCATTGCTGGGATACGTTAGCACCTCAGGGGGGACGGCACCAATTTGCAGGGCATGGAACCACAGATCAATGGATTTCCAGTACCGTAGGTGGAGAAGGTGAATTAAGATGTGTTCAGCAATACACGGGTGAGATGGAGCAATTCTAGAGGTGACTGGAAGATTAGAATAAAGAGCTCCGTGATGCACTCCTTGATGCAGCAAACAACCATGCAGAGGTTGTACGCCACAGAAAGAGCCGCAGAGGGGGTGCCCGATGCCAACAGCGGGCCAATTTTGCAAAACAAAATGCGCACGGGTCCCAACGTTCAAGGCAGGGCATGTTAAGGTAAAGCGCTGCTCATCACCGACCGCTGGCATACAACACCTGTCACAATGACGAAGGTGAAAGGGAATCCCACGCATACGCCCTACCTCAATCCACAAGGCTTGGACCACATATGCATGCCGGTATCCTATGGTACCGTTGTCGCTGACGTCAAACTTTTACCAGGATTAATATCGCGTCAACCACCCCAGCCGGTACCATCGTGGTCTCTCTAGGCTTTACACCATCCTGATCCCATTGGTCATAGGCGTAGACCTCATGGTACCCACCCCATCTCAGTTCAAGTGTTGTGTCACCAAACATATGGGGCATATGTGTGGCACATGTATATGGCACATGTAAGCATATACATGCTGTAGAGACGTGGACGGAATGTACACCGACGGCATCGACATGTGTGCATGCTATACATGCCGTACATATGTGCACATTCCTAATATCCAAGTTACGACTGCTGTGGGGAACGATGCCAAAACATTCTCCGAGGCCTAATGATGCCATGGTCATCCCCATTCATGGCCCCAAAGGGCCCATTGAAAGTGATCATCTGGAGAAGAAGGGCAGTTTTGCAGCAAGCTTGTAACTTCTGCTGAAGATTGCTGAAGCATGCATCAACATCCATCTCACGGGTGACAATAATTGTCGGCTATACATGCATAAGGGGATGGCTGAAGCCAATTTCAAAGCCATTACATACCGTCAAGATTTCATGATTGAATACGCAAGCCATCTACAAATCTCACTCCAGGGTCGACGCCCTAGAGATCTCATGAGATCACTCTGGTGGTGAGTGATCACTCACCACCAGACCAATGCGCTAATTTATAGACGTCCTGATATTGTTGCGCTGCTTTTGTGATATGCCATCATGCATATGCCATACGTCATATGACACAAGGGTTAAAGGAAAGGTATACTTCCAGTCTTAATCTGCAATGTCCTCCATGCAAATGCAGGTTGCGCAATCCTATCGCCTCACCATACAGGTTCCGTAAACATCTTTGCTTGAGATGGCCCTGACTGTTAATGCAAACCACTCAATAAGGTCTGTTCAAATCAGGCCAGCAGCATCATGCAACATGCAGCATACTCAAATTCCCTGAGGAAAGCTCACTTTCTATGCCCACTTGATTGTTGTAACAGAATACGAAAGTATTATTGCAAATACTTAATTTACTATTGCGACAAAGCCTGGGACCACCTGTGGAGTACTAACAACAGCTGTGGCTACAGGTAC
>KV908344.1:842460-844960 GCA_002005505.1 Botryococcus braunii | reverse complement strand
GCCCCCTTCTGCAACAGAGGCAGCGGCAACTTCGGCATGGAAGCGCTCCGGTGGAAGGCTGGACACATGGAAGGCTTCGGCAGGCGCAAAACTGCGACGGCAGTTGCGAACATATAAGTCGCTAAGAAGCTTCCCCAAAACCTTCTTAAGTTCGGAACGCAGGGCCCCTGCCGGCGCACTCCAGCCCCCAGGAGAGGGAGGCGTCTCCACCCATAGTACCTGCCCACGTCATCACCAACACAACCTTCAGCTTCCAAGAGGTTTACCTGCTTTTAACAGGGACCGGACCTGCCTACCCATCCCCCACCCACTCTCTCCCTCCCTCCCTCGCTCACTTTCTCTGTAAGTCCCCCCCCCCTCTCTCTCTGCGTGAATGTGTGTGTGTGTGTGTGTGTGTGTGTGTGTGTGTGTTTGTGTGTGTGTGTGTGTGTGTGTGTGTGTGTGTGTGTGTGTGTGTTTGGGGGGGGGGGGAGAAGGGGGCCCACCCCTAAACCCCAACTTTCCTGTTCTCCATTGCATCCCCACTCCCAACTCCTTCTCACTTCTCCCCATCTCCCTCCAGGCCCGCTCACTGTCTCCGCCTTTCTCTTTGGTGTGCCCTCTCTCTCTAGCAACACCTTCCTGAGCGAACCTACCTGCCAAAGCGCAAACTTGAGGAGGCTGATGAGGCCCACTTGGCGGCCCCCTTGGATGCTGTACAGCTCTGCTAGAGGCAGCGGCCGTTCCTTTACATACATTTCGTTTTCACTTGCTGTGCTGACAAAGGTAATATACACACTGCACAACACTGTGAGGGGAAGCATCCAGCCTGGATCCGCAGTGTTGTCGCTTGTTGGTGTCCAGCCCTCCAGCCCCACCAGATGCGCTCCCTACGTGTCCAATTACAGAACTGATTCAGAGAGAGGGAGGGAGAGAGGAGGGGGACAAAGAAAGGGAGAGGGAGAAGGGGGGGAGGGGGAGAGAGAGGGGGGGCGAGAGAGAGAGAGGAGGGGGGGGGGGGGCGGGCTGATGGTTGGGTATCTATTTCCCTTCATTGTGTGCAAACTAAATCCAGGTAAAATGTCGACCGTAGGCTTCTCTTCTTTTAAATAAATAAATAAATAAACAAACAAACAAAGAAGAATCAACTGTTGAGGGGAACGGCCTCGTTTCAAAATTTCATCAAGCATCCTGCTGAAGGCCGTAATTTTGATCTGCCAAGAGATGGGAAGCAATCATGCTGAACACACAGAGGGCAGCTTTATGCCATTTTCTACCCTGTGAACCTCCAACAAAAATGACAACCCCGCCCAGCCACAAGCTTCCAGCATTTGGCTCCTCACACTTTAATTACAGAAGACCCATGCACCAGCCAGCGAAGCACTCTCAAGCAGAGTTCCAAACTTCCACACTCCACAATCCTCCACAACTCCTTTTCTCAAGACAAAGGAAAGGGGATGGGAAAAAACCCCCTCTCCATCAGAAAAGCCTGCCTCCTCCATTCCTTCTACCTACTACGCGCCTGCGCGCGCGCGCGCACACACACACACACACACACACACACACACACACACACACACACACACACACACACACACACACACACACACACACAGGCACGCACCCTGATATAGGAGAACCAGAGGCGCTGTACTAAGTTTGTGGAGACTGCCAATGTGATGAGAACCCGCTGTTGCAGCCCCCGTTCATCCAATAAAATGTGGAGCAGGCGGCACAAAGCAAACACTGATCCTGCCGACACCACTGCGAGCAGCAAGCGCTCATTACACTTGAACATTGTATGCCCCAACAAAACCAGCAACGCCAGATATGCGATATTTGCAGAGGTATGCCCCACAACAACAAAACGGATGCTGCTGGACAAATGCTTCTGTCTTGTCCGCTGCGCCTGTCCCTTCATACATCCTTTATGTTGGGGCCAGTGCATGTCCACACTATTAACGTACCGGCCTGTATGAAACATATGCTTTTATGATTATATATAAGATATCTATCTACTGTACAAGAAATTTCACACAGCACAAGGTATGTGCGCAAACATCTACCCTATACGTCCCAAAACGTGTGCTCGAGGGCATGGCAACCAGCCTGCACACCCACCTTGGCGCGTCTCCCACCCCTGCCAGTGCTCACTCACACAAGTAACAAGCAAGCGGGCACGAGCGTGCAAACACTGAAATGCAAGAAAAGACTAGCAACATTCAAAGAGCCAGAAAGACAAAAGCACAAGTTCTGTGAAGAATTATAGCAGAGAATGCTCTTTATTGGCAAAATGTTTGTCAAGGAGACAAGGGCGGGGGGGCGGTGGCCAACCGGGAGAGCCAGCTCCAGCACTGAAGGAGTCTGCAGCAGGTAAAACAAGGCGGACAAGTGGGGCCAGGACCTCCTGCTTGGCTATTAGTTCAAGCTGCAAGGCCAAAAGCTTGGGAGGCAGCGAGGACGCTTGCCACTCCAGCTGGTCTGTGCCTGCTCGAGAGATTCCACATACACGTAAGTGTGG
>KV908344.1:833678-838421 GCA_002005505.1 Botryococcus braunii | reverse complement strand
GACAGAGAGAGAGAGAGAGGAGAGAGGAGATGAGGGGGGGGGGGGGGGAAGAGAGAGAGAGAGAAGAACAGAGAGGAGAGAGAGAGAGAGAGAGAGAGCACCAGAGGAGGGTAGGTTGCTCTCGGCCCACCAGTGCTCTTTCACTTCCCCTTCCCTCACTCTCAACGTCCCCCCTTGTTGGTGCGCCCCAGTGTGAATGCTTGCGGATGATTTTTTTTTTTTTGGGGGGGGGGGGGATACCTTCTCCAAAGAAGCGGAACACATAGCAGGAAAGACAAGTTGAGGTCGAGCCCTGACATGTACCGCATCAGAGCCAAAGAACGAGCGGTGAGATTGAGGACCAGCCCCTCGCTAGAAGGCAGTGGCCGCCCAGCAGGCTGCATAGCCTGCTCTTGTGCTGTGACATCAGGTGTGGCAGCCACCAGGATGCGCGCTAGGTTGTAGAAAAGCCCACTTCTCACCAGGGCGCCCAGCAGCTACATCCACCCAAAGGAATTAAGCTGTATCTTCACCTCTTTCGGTTTCCCCCAGAAAGAGTCGAGGATCATTTCGTTCTCGAATTCCTCATTCTGTGTGCTAAACCCCAAACTTGGAACATGAATACACGCGGTAAATGCTTTTCACCCTCCCACCTGCACCTAAAAAAAGATAAGTTGTGAATTGCCTCACCTCCCCCCCCCCCCCCCCCCCCCTTTCACTCCATCCCCCCTCCCTCCCTCTCACCTCTCTCGCTCTCCCCTCCCCCCCCCCTGTTCTCTCTCTGTCTGTCTCCCTGACTGTCTGTCTATTGGTCAATCTGTCTGTCTATGTGTCTGTTTTGTCTTCAGTCTGTCTATAAGTCTGTCTGTCTGTTCCTCCCTTCCCCCCACCCCTCCCCCCCCCCCCAAAAAAAAACAAGGAGTCCCTTTCTCTCCTTCTTCCCCTCTTCCCGCCTGCCCTTGTATTTCCCCCCTCCTCCTACCCTCTATCCCTCTCACCCCCACCCCCGCCCCTCCTCCCTCTCCCTCTCCCCCTCCCGCTCCCTCCCTCTCCCTAATCCCTTTCCCTCTCACTGCTCCTCCCCCCCTCTCCTCCCCCCTCTCCCTCCCTCCCACCCTCCCTTCCCCTCCTCCTTCCCTTTCCCTTAACCCCCCCCCCCCCCGCGGGCCCCTTCCCTCCCCGTCCCTCTAACCCCCCCACTCCTCCCTCTGCTTGCCCCTTGTCCCATCCTGATCCTCCCCCCCTCCTCCCGGGCAAAGGGTGGAAGGGGAGGGGGTGTCATCCTCTCGTCAGACTAATGCACATATCCCCGTCTCTTGCTACTTGGAGCCCAACAATACAAGGACGAAGACGAGCAACAGAAATGCAGTGCGCAGTCACCCACACCTCTCCCCCCCTCATGCACTTTATATTTACTGTCATTGTTGGTCATGCGGTAGGACCAAGTAAAGTTACCTCTGCAGCAACCCGCTGTGAGTTTGGTCCAACAGCAGATTCCCATGTCTGAGGATCCGAAAGCACTGTCAGGAGCTCCACCAGAGGTGGTACCAGGCCTGGACTTCCTGCAGGATTGGCTTGACGAGGCAGTGCCAGCTGGTCACCAATTATATACCTAAGCACAAGATCGGTCACAGGTTGTTGATCCTGGAGTGTGGAACTTCTCAGGAGAAAGTATACACCAAGTTGTGATGCAAAATGATGTTAAGCGTTGCTGCTTGCACCACACGATTCACAATGATTGGACCAGCTGGATGGATTGAATCAGGTGAATTTGATTAACTACCTAAAAACAGGCATAGTTCTCAGGATTTCACTCCTGCAGGGGTGGAGTCCTTCCAGTGGAACTGGAATCAGCTTGCAACCCCATGCTGATGTGAAGCCTTGCAGCTTGCACCAAAGCACTCAAGTAGCAAAACTTCAACACCTGTAACAACCGAATCAATGATGATTGCGGAGGCTAACAGCCGCCTCAAAGCTTGCACCACCAGGAATCCATAGTAATACAAAACCTCGATTGCACCAAAAGGATCCATAAAGATAACAGAGCTTCACAGCTTGCACCAATATCAGCGCAGGTAGGTTGTCAAATAGAGGCGAGTATTTGGAGAAAACACGCAAAGTAAGAGAAAGGAGTTGGGAAAAGGAGCCAAGGAGCCAATAATTTAGAAGGGTATTAAGCAGTTTTTCAATAACCGAATTAAAGCATTAAGGTATTGAGGAGCTGGTCAATGGACAGCCTTACAGACACTCGCATAAACATTCAAGACGGGCAGCAGACTTGAACAATTCCAAGTTGAAGGGAAGCCGTCATGTTGAGGGCAAGAAGGACGGAAAGAACAAGAGAAATATGGGGGAAACCGCGGGGAAGAATAGGACATGAGAAGTAAGGATAGAGGGTGGGCGGGAACTACAACATAGGGAATGACGCCATGGAAGAGAAAGTGGGGAAGAAAGAAGGAAAGAAGGAGAAAAGGAAGAAACAGGGAGAGATGGGAAGAAGGTTTAATCATCGAAGGAAACATACCGATGGGACGTCAGAGTTCCCAGGCAAAGCCTCATCAGCTGTTTTGCAAGCTGCAAAGTTGCTTTGCATTCTTCACTACCGCCAGCAGCTTGGTTGGCAAAGATTGGACTTCCTGTCGAAGGATCAATGCTGCATAAAATGAGTCGACAGGCTGCAGCCAAGCGCTCTTCATCGCCCGGCTGCGGAGACTGACAGAAGAAGACTAATTCTCGAAGATAGTGGGATTGCAAGCTGAGAGCAGACCTGCACAAGCCCCAAACATATCGTCTTAAACATGCAATAGACTACTTTGGAGAAAGCCCTGTCCACACTGCCCAGTTGCTCCATTTTCTCACCAGTCTGCAAGCTCGCCGCGTGCTCCGAAGATCCTCTGCCATCTCTGCCTGGCCTCTGCGCGAGCAAGGTGGACTGCATGTCGTCCACGCCAAAACGCCTGCAGATTCCGGCATTTTAAGCGTTTAAGGAGTGACATAATTCGCTTTAAAGTAAGTCAAAGGTTGTACTCTGTAGCTATTAGCAGCTTCAAGCACAATATCAACATCGCAATTTCAATATGTTCAAAAAATGGTTTTAATGTACATAGTTATCAATCAGGGCATTTCCTGGTTTCGCAGGTAGGAACCCGTGCACCTGGATCGAAGTGGCACTGCGAAGCTCAAGCTTTTGCTGCCTTCTTTGCTCTCTCTCTAGCTTAGTTCTCTCAACAATCTGCTCACGTGTCTCTTCGACTTTACTCCTTCCACCCAAAGCAACTTTCTTCTGTCGACTTGATCCACTGAAGTTAGAAAAGGACATGGCTAGAACGCCAGTGCATTGATGCAGAGCTTCTTTAGAAAAACAATATTGTTACTGTACTTTTAGCAGTAGATTCCAAGCCCAAGCAAAGACTTCGCAAACACGCCGAGGTAAACAGTGAGCTGTACGCACGTACGTGTCTGGTGTCGTACAGAAAGGGATCCCCTCCTCAGGGTAAACGTGTGGGCCACATGCGTGTTTGATTCGGGGACCTGAAATATTCAGGTCCTTTACATCAGAATCTGATGATCAGATCATCTGGTTATCAGCCCAACGTTCGAAACCCACACTATGCGGTCCACAATGTGGATCACACCGCAAACCTATCGGTTTATCCCTTCGCGCGTGGAATTCTTCGAGCAAGGGATTAACAGTCGTTGGCTTAGTGCAGCGGAACAGTTCATGCGTCAAGCTTACAGAGCGGTTCAATCAAGATCCCTCATATGCCTTGTAATCGTAACTAAGTGGGGACATTTCCCTGCAATCATCTCGTGGTATGTTTGAGAATAACAGTGTTATTGTCAACCAGAATGCTGGAGCTAATCCATCCGGGTGCTAGCTGTACTCGTGAAACACTTGACAGAGTTTTACAAACAGTGTAAAGAGTGCATGACCCCAGTTTCCTGAGTACTTCGAAGAACGGAATAACATGAAAGGGGAATCTGACGGATGTACGGTGTTATCATCTTCTGACAGTTCAGGACAGATAATGCCTAAGAGGGCGTGAATGTGATACCCAGCAGATACACATGAACATAGTGCCTGGACGCGGGTACGGCTCTGAGCCCCTTCTGAGAAAAATTATGCACGCACAATTTCAACTAAAATCGAGCTTTTTCATGCGTAGAACGGTTAGGATCGCCCCCTCACGACTCTGCCATCCCATTTTAATTCTCATGCGTTTCCACGGGGCGCGCACGCGCGCGCGCGCACACACACACACACACACACACACACACACCCACACACACACACACACACACTGTGACGAAGGGTTTTTTGGAAAGTCTTCGTATTTCATTCGTGGATACAAAGATTCGCGAAGCATTTACGAAGATTTGCGAAACATTTACGAATTAGAGTCGAAGGTCCTGGAAATACGGCTTGAAAATGCGACAAATTTGCGAATTTCAGATGAAAGGTATGCGAACAATTTACGAATGGTTTGTTAGATTTTACAGATATGTGTGTGTGTACACACACATATCTGTAAAATGCGTACATGTGTGTGTGTACACACACACACACACACGCACATCCCCCCCCCCAACACACACACGCACGCACACGGGCGCACACGCACACATACACACTTCATATTGGTTGTGTCAAGGAGGGGAGTGGGGAGAATTGCATATGCATTGATTCTTACAGTTCTAACAACTCCAGCTGTACCATCAACACAGTAGTGACCGTCATGAGGGCGGTGCCCCTTCACAACCTCA
>KV908344.1:791178-826178 GCA_002005505.1 Botryococcus braunii | reverse complement strand
TCTCACCCCCCAGCCCTGCACAGCATCAAGGCCGATTACCCTGATGGAGACTGAACTTTAGATCTTCCCATCTTCAAATCACCAACACCTTGAGGCGGAAGAATAAAAGTTGAAACCCAAAACACGGCAGTAGCAACAGCAACAGGAATAACAAGATAACAGCAACAGCTCCGGCAACGGCAGCAGCAGAACCACAACGAAACGACAAGGCGGCGGAGAGAGGGGGACAACCTGCAGCACGAGCACAGAACCGCACAAGAGCAGCCCGCCCAATACGGCTTTCAGATTTGATGGCAAAACGAACGAGGGCAGGAAGTTGATCCCAATAGTCCTCTGCGAACGCTCGCAACAAGAGCGTGCGGTAACCCAAGTCAGTGGGGGCAGGGTGTGGCTCCAAAGACTTGCCATATGTGGGCGTTGAAGGCCACTCGGAAGGCATCAAATCGCCAAGCAGGCACAATATTCCCAGCCATTCTCTCGGCGTCTGGCAAACCACACGCTAAGCTTAAGTCTCTTCTACGCAGAGCTGATAAGCAGGAACATGTATGCGGAGTTCAGTTGACATATGTACCAGTGCACTTACCTACATGTACGCATCAACACACGCACACATGCACATACAGAATTGCATGCATCAATGCACTTGCACATACGCACGCACACGTATGCACACCCTCACCCCACCCCCCCCCCACACATACACACACACACACACACACACACACACACACACACACACACACACACACACACACACACACACACACAGGTCCATGCATCAACGCAAATGCACGTACGCACACACACGCATGCACACCCTCACTCACACCACACACACATACACACACACACACACACACACACACTTTCACACTCACACACACACTCACACACACACACACACACACTCACACAGAGAGAGAGATGGGGGGGGGGGAGAGCGAGGGGTTTGGGGAGAAGGGAGGGAGGGAGAGAGACAGACAGACAGACGCTGCGAACCACCCACCGTCACCACCACAACAATGACAACAGTTGCAAAAATTCATGGAAATCCCTGGAAAGACTCTCTCACATTTGCATGGACGGAACCCATGATTGTGCACACACATGAAAGCATCCACGATCAAACTTGCATACCCAAACAGAATTTGACTTGATGAGAATATGTCAGTGTGCAAAAACGTGATATTGGACTCTCGAGTTATTACAGGTTTCTGGGGCGTGGAGGGCAGTAATCTCTGAGGGTCCCTGTTGTTCCGTCGTAACGGTTTGTGAGGGGACACAAGTACATGTTCGGATATTAGCGGGGCTTGGGAGCTGAGCACTTGGCTTTCATAGACAAGCTTGAGACCATTCAAATAGAGCAACAAATATAAGCTTGAGACCTGGCCAGACTTCGGCCTAAGGAAATGGTTGGAAAGAAGAAGAAGAATGGCTGGCAAGCAATTGAATTTCTGAGGAATCCGGTGTTCCACAGAAGTATTCCACAGACAGAAACGGCAACCATACAGCATGAAGAGCAACATACCTTTTCAGAAGATTTCGGGCTGTGATAATAGGATTTTTCCCCAGCGAATACAGCAGCCAACAGGGAGGGCTCCCACGAGTGACGGTCCAACCACAGCTGCAGAGAATCCACTATCAACATTCGCGCCTGTCCAAACACGGCCAGTCAAGCTGCTGCATTCCTGTTAAGCTAACAAACAAAAGCCAAGATTATGCAAAACATAATTGTGATCTTATGATTTTCCTGTCCCATAGGAATCATGAACGGTGTCTTGGGAAGCAGTAAGTACCGAATGGTACCACAATACCAGGACAGTGATGCCTCACTGTAGGAACCAATCCTAGGGTGCGGAGTTCAGTGTTTTGGGTTTAGGGTTTGTTGTTATGTGTTCAAGGGATAAGGGTTTGGGTTGGGGTACCCAGGGGAAGACGGGGGTTAAGGGTTGAGGGTAAGGGTTTAAATGAATAAACGAATGATGGTTCCACTGAAGGCATTTGAATAAAGTTTGCATTATGTCTCTTTAAAAAAGCATTATTGCTAGTTTTCATGAGGATTGTTGGCATCCCAGGGTGGGGTGCAGCAGAGATGCACGGAAAGAATGCGGGTTCTGTAACTCTCCTTTTCGTCTCTTCCTCCGCCTTCATCCCCTTCATAACCATCATCAACAGAAACACACACAATTCTATCGTCGTCTTCAACTCCGTCTTGCAGCGGTGGGAACATTTTGAGTATGGAAGAACATTTCCTCTCATGTCTGCAATTAATAGCAGACCTTCCAAGAGTGATCCATCCATCCATCCATCCAGCAAGGGACACCCCAGACGATGATCCCACCAACTGCATTATGACCAGGTGTGTGTTTTACCCCACAACTTCCATGTTCCAACTACCCCTTCCTGTCAGCACAGGGAGCGTGTGATGATGCGAGCGAGCGTGTCAGCCGACGTGAGCATCTGGTAGGAAGAGGGGGTCTACTCTCTCCCTCCACCCTCGCTTTCTTCTTTTGGGTCCTGGAAGTAGGGGCAGATCCATCTGGGGGCAAATCCTTCTGGGAGTAACACGAAGTAAACAAATGTTCTTTCAACTTTGAAGGCAGCACCTGGAGAAGCGAATAGCCACCGGAGCCAGGCAGCTGACCCATGTGGGTCAGAAGGGACTCGGGGCAAGCCATGATTGTGGTATAAGCATGCACCAGTACGTCGACGATGATGGTCCGCTTTAACTCAATGCCCCTCTCTCGAAGACAGTGCAGCCAAGCGTTCAAAGCCCCTGCCGCTGTAGCTATGAAGCCTCCCAACCGCAACCTGCCCACCGTAATCCCTCTGTCAGGGAAACTGCAGCATCCACCTCTAAGAAGATTCCTTCTTCGAAGACCCCTCCTCCAATCCTCCATCCTAACAGGTTGTTCTGCCAGAATTGTGAACCCAAAGCACATTGTCGACCATGCCTTTTGCATCCACAACAAAGATTTACAGACACCAAATCCAGAGATGGGTGTCGAGAAGACGGGAGGAGGGCAGGAAGGAAGCCCATTAGCGGGCTCTTCACGTACAGCATGGTTCATTAAGAGCGCGCTAATGCAGATTGGAAGCACCCCTCATGACACACAACACACACTTTACCAATTGGTGCCAGTCACTGATTCTCAAGGCTATTGATACAGTATCCTGTTGCTGATGAGCACTTGGAAACTCATGGCAGGTCTCAAGACCAGAAAAAAAGGTGGCCATGGAAAAAACAGAGGTTTGAAGAGCAGGACAAACCAGCATGTTGAACAGAAACTTCCCTGCAGGGCCCATCCCCTCGCATCTTTTTGGATTTATACGATACTCAGCCATCAATTCGGATTTACACGATTCTCGGTTTTGGAAAAGCACAAACACAGACAGCAGAAGAGACAAACTATTTGCACAGTATGCCAAAACCCTTTGCTTATGGAACTGCTTTGTCGCTGCTCCCCCTCCTCCAGTCTTCTCTAACAGGCCAAGAACAACCATCTGAGCAGACAGACGTCTTGGGACAGAGCAACACATCGGGGCATACGCAAGTTTAAAAGCACGAACCTGTTCTTAATTACTCTTTCATCCTCGATTTGCTCGCCCAAGTCCATCATGCGCTGCTCATCGGCATTGCTGGCCACCAGGCCCACAACTGCCATCCGCAGTGCCCGCTCCAGCACCTATGCATTCACAATCCTGCCTCAAAGATCTCATTTCATTCACATCATGCTGGAGTCCCTTCACAGGGTACACGACACATTTGGAAAACCGTTTCCCCCATTTTCGGGTGCCAGTTACTCTGCCCCCACCCCGTGGATTGACTCTCCTATGTAGGGAGAGATTGCAAGCCCTTGACTGAAAAGTCCCTGGCACGGTTTTTACTGTGGCTGGGAGGAACACACCCGATTGACAGGACATAAGTGGCAAACGCATTATCAAAGACTTAATTTTTCCCCAGGTCCAGACCTCTTCCTAGAATCGCAATCATGATCCTTCATTATATGTAGCTAAAGGACCTCTCTTACACGACAAAGACCTGATCCCATCCTCAACACCCGACCCCCTTCCCCCCCCTCTGTGGGCCACACGCAGTAACAACAAAGATTAGTCGGATATTCTACCATTGTCCTCGAGAAGTCTTACCTCTGGTCAGACCCCCCGCATTTGACGTGTGCACGCCTGCCTCCATACCTCCCCCCCCCTCTCTCTCCCTCTCTCTCTCTCTCTCTCTCTCTCTCTCTCTCTCTCTCTCTCTCTCTCTCTCTCTCTCTCTCTCTCTCTCTCTCTCTCTCTCTCTCTCTCTCTCTCTCTCTCTCTCTCTCTCTCTCTCTCTCTCTCTCTCTCTCTCTCACTCTCTCGCTCTCGCTCTCTCCCTCTCTCTCTACCCCCCCTCCCTTCCTCCCTCTCTCCACACTTCCCTCCCTCCCTCTTCCGCTCTCCGTCACACACACACACACACACACACACACACACACACACACACACACACACACACACACACACACACACACTCGCGCGCGCGCGCCTGTGTAGACACAGAGGGGGCGGAGAGGACTGGGGGAGAAAGACTGAAGACCAACCTCTGCGGCTGCAGTATCGGTGAGCAAATTAAGGGCATTGGTGCGGCGATGGCTGGTCAGCCCCATCCTTAGCAAAGCCAGCATGCTCTCGGCAGCCCCAGACTTCTCTCCATTCAGGAGCATATCCACAGCCGCTTTGAACTCCACAATCGTTGGGTTCTTCCTGTGCTTTGCATCTGTGTGTGCTGCTGCTTCGCTCTCCATCCAGGCTTGATCTGCATGCGCAGGGCACACGTCATAACTCTTAAAATGGTTAAGACAAAGTGTTGACTTAAGTTATAGTTGAGTTTTGTGTGCTAATTAAAACTTTGTGTGTAGTAATATGTGTGTAATGTGTGCTAACAATACAGTTTTGATAGTAGCACACATATACAAAGTTTTTGACTTTATAGTTCATTAGCACACATCATGAGTCCTTCCAAGCTTGTCACACCAGGAACAGTAATAATAGAACATGCAGGACCAGCCACGAGGGCTGAAGAGGAGGCATAGCAATGAATGAAAAATGCCCATCAAAGTACTGTCCTCAGGACCCTAAGTACCTTTCCGGGTATGCAATGAACGACAGGAATCGCCCATAGCTCCAGCCACCCTCCGCAGCTGCCACTTGAAAGCAACGTTTGATCATGTAATGTATCACAATCCCAAATGCCGGCACAACAAACGTGTCGTAGCCTTGCTGTACCACATGGGGGCGCACGGCACGCTGCTCGGCAGACTGCTTGGCACGTGCTCCCCCATACTATTGAGGCAAGACTGCATGTCCTCTGTTCGTTCCGTCCACAAAATAGGGGGGTCTTCCTTGGGGGAGGGGAAGGCTCTTCTTCGCAACCCTGGCCTCCCACTCTCCTCCCACTTTTTCCTTTACCCCTTTCTGCTATCCTCCAGCCCTTAGAAGGGCGTTACCTGGGACGAGGGGAGGGAGGATGCTGTCCAAGGATGTGACCATGACTAGGACCCCCTTCATTGAGTAAGCCAGGACGGGCTCGATGCGTCCCCGCAATTCCCTCAGCCAACGTCTCTCCCTCTCCCCAGCTGCATCCAGACACCAAAGCCACACCAAAATCACGATCCCTTTCACATAATGAACCTGTAACAGATATGATAAGCGTTGGCTTTCAACACCTTTGCGGGTTTGAGTAGTGTTTAGACAATCTCTGGGTCTGGACCTTGTATTGCCTGATCCTTTCCCATTAAGGATGTACATGCCTCAATTCAATGCTCATGATATTTGAACCAGATGCTCTGAAGAACCTGAAGCTGTAGAAGGACCCAAAGCAACCTAACAGCACCTCATGCCAGGCTTTGGCATGCAACATATTCTCCTAAACTAGACCGCAAGCTGCAACGCCTGATCATTCTCATGGTAAATCAATATCAACACAAATTTGGTAACGGGCGGGTGGGGGGGGAGGGGGAGAAGAAGGCTCTCTGGTTTGTTTTCCGCCATTTGGGAAGGGCCAACACGTGTTGACTGAGGTTGAAAGGGAGCATGAAGTGATCAGGAATGCTAACCCTCCACAATCACAATCTTCCACGGCACATCCGTTGCACAAGACTTTCTTCCTTCCCTCTGGCTTCTTGCTGCTGTAGGTGCGTGTATTTGTATAGAGCTATTTCCCTCGTTTGGGAACAGGGGGGCTGGAAGCTAGGAGCTGTTCTTCGATGGCCCTTTCACTTCCTTCCGTCATTGAAATTTTCGGTTTTCTCCCATCGACCTTTCTGAAATCCTGTCACCAAAATCCCTCCATTTCCCCCTTAACTTTCCCTTTCCAGCCCTTCTTTAGTTTACCTCCCTTGTTCCGTACAGAAATTTCATGCTTGCTCCTCTTTTTTACTTTTTTTGGGGGGGGGGGGGCGCACCAAGTTCCTGGACTCCTGGAAGGTCGAGGACGGAAATAATCACGTCTCTAATGCCTTGACCATGCTCCAACCATTGGACAGCAACCTGCGGGTGAGTCTCCTTGAATATGTCCATCAGTACCCTGCCAGCATACACGCTCTCTGGCCTCCAGAACGAAAGCTCTGGACCTCCAATGCCGTCGCCCATGCCCGAAACCTTGACCAGCGGATCCTGCCCACCAACATTTCCACTTTGCTCCCAGTCGTCTAACGCCTGCTTCGGTGTCTTGCTAACTTATTGTTGTTGCCCTGCCTGTGTGTGTGTGTGTGTGTGTGTGTGTGTGTGTGTGTGTGTGTGTGTGTGTGTGTGTGTGTGTGTGTGTGTGTGTGTGTGTGTGTGTGTGTGTGTGTGTGGCGCGCGCGCGCCACACACTTTGGCTTTGTCCATCGTATCTGTCAAAGGATGCAGCTATGCTCCGGCATGCTATCAAACATGCTGACAGGGGAAAGTGCAATAACAGTGCATGCAAAAATTTAAGACAATCAAATCTAAGTTCTTGCCATCAGCTGGCATCGACTGACACAACTGCCCAAATACCATTGCCGTGTGATCGCTCGTCCATAATTTAAGAAGCTTCTAAATCCAAATCCTGGGGCCTACAGATCACTGGACGTAAAATGCAAATATCCTCCAGTTAAAACATATGAGGGCTGCACCATATCAACTACTGGGCGATTATGACAGTTTGGAAACGACTGTCCAGAGGAGGGAGGGGGCTAAAAACGTGTTCATGCTGACTTCAAAACCCTCTTTTCCTGCATCTCAATGTCTCGACACTAAGGGTGAAACCCTAAAAAATTACATCTTGAAACTCCATCTTGCAGACCTTCCATCCCTGGAGCCCTAAACGCTAAAACACGCTGGGCCCTAACGGCTTCAGGCTTGCTACTGAAGAGCTTTTCGATGGGGTTGCCCTCTAAACCCCTCCCGATCTCAAAACCATTAGTCAAGACTGAACCCCACACACATACACGGCCCATTCCACCCCCCCCCCTTGGGCGGGGGATCAAACTCTGACCCCCTGACATGCTGACGAGCCTGCCGGCCGAAGTCGAATCGCACAAAAATGTCACGCCCGATGTATACAACGCCTGCCAAACCCCCCATGGCCATAAGAAACCTGTCAAAAATGTCAGGGCATGTAGCTGACCTGAAGAAGGGCAGAAAGCCCGGCAACGGCTCCAGGGACAGTTAGGAAGGCGTTGACTACGGATCTGCGCCCGTAACCAATAGCAGCCATCTCGGAGAGGCCCACTAGGAGACGGTAGCGATCCTCGGTGGATGTTTGGGCATCCGCTACTTTTGCAGCTGCCTGCGCTGCTGCAAGAGCACCCTGTACCGCCTTGGCCGTGTCCTTCAGGGGCCCCCTGCACCCGCAAACAACAAACCCTCGAGTGTCACATGAGCAGAATATCCTGATCAGCACCATACCAACCCTGCTACGCCCTTCAAAGGTGGACCCTGCCCGGCGTCCACGTCTAGCACCACAGCATTACGGAATTACAGCTCCCAACCCGCCCCAACTTGTACTGGCCCTGCTATGCCCTTGGGACTGGGGCCCTGCCCAGCGTCCAAGTCCCACACCACAGCATTACAGAAGTACAGTTCCCAACCCGCCCCAACTTGTACTGGCCCTGCTATGCCCTTGGAATGGGGGCCCTGCCCGGCGTCCATTTCCCACACCACAGCATTACAGAAGTACAAATCCCAACATGTACCGCCCCTGCTTTGCCCTTGAAAGATGGGCCCTGTCCAGCATCTACGTCCCACACCACAGCAGTACAGAGGTAAGGTCCCCGACTCGCCCCAAGCCTGTGCTTCCCTGTACTCGTCTTCAAAATGCATCAGCACCGTTCCAAGAAGCTTACAGGGTGTATCGGCTGAAACGCTCGAGAATCAACGCCTTGTGATGCTGTGTGCCCTCCGCTTTCAATATGAAACCCACCCTCCTTGCCCGCCTGCCTCCCCCCGGTCCCCCCCCCCTTCTCTCTCTCTCTCCTCTCTCTCTCTCTCTCTCTCTCTCTCTCTCTCTCTCTCTCTCTCTCTCTCTCTCCTCTCTCTCTCTCTCTCTCTCTCTCTCCTCTCTCTCTCTCTCTCTCTCTCTCTCTCTCCCTGTGTGTGTGTTTGGGTGGGTATGTGTGGGGCGGGGGGGGGGGTGCAGACGGTTCCCAGACGTCCTAAGTGTAAAAACACACGCACCTGGAAGTAGAATTGTCGTCCAAACTTGCATTTGGAGCCAGGATTGGGTCCATGGCCTGGAGAAGAAGATGTGCAGAGCGCATGTTGTCCAAAAGAAACGACATGCCTGCCTTGCTGCTGAGTAGCAGCGCAACAGCCGCTTGGTTCCCAACAGAAGTGGCTGGCCAGCGTCCCTGACAACACGTCCTGAGCAGTAATCACTTCCTTTCTCGCCATTGAATTTGTCTGCAAACTCTTCTATCCTCGCTCACCACCCCCCCTATTACTTCCCTCCTATCTCTTTTCATCCCCCTCCCCCAATTCCCCCGCCCCCCCCCCCCCTCTTCTCTCTTCTCTCCCCTGCCCCCCCCCTCTCTCCCCCCCTCCCCCCCCCCCCCCCCCCCCCCCCCCCCCCCCCCCCCCCCCCCCCCCCCCCCCCCCCCCCCCCCCCTCCCCCCCCCCCCCCCCCCCCCCCTCCTCTCTCTCTCTCTCTCTCTCTCTCTCTCTCCTCTCTCCTCTCTCTCTCTCTCTCCTCCTCTCCTCTCTCTCTCCCTCTCTCTCCTCTCTCTCTCCTCTCTCTCTCTCCTCTCTCTCTCTCTCTCTCTCCTCTCTCTCTCCTCTCTCTCTCCTCTCTCTCTCTCTCTCTCCTCTCTCTCTCTCTCTCTCTCTCTCTCTCTCTCTCTCTCTCTCTTCTCTCTCTCTCTCTCTCTCTCTCTCTTCTCTCTCTCTCTCTCCCCACTTATGTCTACTTCCTCTGGCCTCATTTTCCACCACCTTCACACCTTCCATCCCTCGGTATCTCTCTTTTCTTATCCTTCCATTGTGATCTCTCCCTCCATCCCCTCTGCCGTTCCCGCTGCCTCCTCTCCTCAGTCTCCCCCCTGATTTCCCGCAATCTTCCCCTATCTTCCCTCAGTTTCCCTCAGCTGTCTCTTCTTCCCCCTACTTTCCTGCAGTTCCCCTGATACCCCATTGACCTTGTACTCGCATACCTCATCCAACCCTCCCCCTCTTGCACATATCTCTTGTCCCCACTTTTCTCTTCATCTCCACTCCTTCCCTCATTGACCTTCCACCCTCAAACCCATCCAGACTAACTCTTCCCCACTGCTTTTCTTACGCATCTCAGCCGTGCCAAATCCATCTTCCATGTGACAGTTTCGCGGAGATTGAGAGGCTACCTGCAGACCGGCACACTGGCGGGGCTTGCTTGCCAGTACAGCATCGCCGTTGCTGTACACATGCAGTGCAGGCGCGTGCATTGCACCAGCAAGCAATGACAGAAGCCTTCTGCTGCTCAGTAGCTGTACTGTGGACCTCTGTAGCTCACGTAAGCCCAGTTCATCCTTCCCTGCCACAACCCCAGGGCATACTATATAAGCTGAATTTATATGTTGAATTAACTTGAATAAATTGAAACAGTTTATTTGGAAAATTCCGCTGAACATCTGGCCCCATTCCTGTGGACCTCAGCTCCACCTTTTATTACACCTCCCCCCCCCCCAAACACACACACACACACACACACACACACACACACACACACACACACACACACACACACACACACACACACACACACACATGGCCTGACACATACACACACAAACATACTTCCCCACAAATTATTTACAAGCGTCCACCAGCTGCTTTACATTCTGGTTGCCAGTCTGGTGCCCCTTGACCTCCCTCGAGACTCGTGCAATAAAGCTGCAAAGGGAATGCAGGAACCCTACCACATTGGCTTTCACACCACAAGACCCACTCGTTTTTCTGATATTCACTCCATGTCAACATGGCAGTCAGAGACAATGTGGGAATACCCGAGGGATCGACTGAGACTCGGTCAGTTCCAATCCAGCGGGGCGCCGCCGAGGCAGTCAGAGCCTTCACGAGTTTGTTTAGGCAAGCAGCAAGGACTCCCATGCCCTGCCGCACAAGCTTCTCTTCCAGCGGGGTCTCCACTGCGATAGCTTCTACCAGCTGCTCCGCCACCTTTTCAAAATTGGCCGCCGCCTCATACACGGCCAGCCGCGCAATTAGCTCCGCCGCCTTCTCAGCTATCTGAACCCCCCAAGTGCCAGACTGAGAGGCAGGCGAGCAGAGAGAAGCAGAAACAGGGGAGTTGGGAAAGGGGGCCGGGCAAGAGCATGCACGCGCGCGCACACACACACACACACACACACACACACACACACACACACACACACACACACACAGAGAGAGAGAGAGAGAGAGAGAGAGACACACACACACACACACACACACACACACACACACACACACACACACACACACACACACAGAGAGACAGAGAGAGAGAGAGAGGGGGGGGGAGAAACAGGGTAGTCAACCCCTTGCACACCTTGTTTGAGGGAGTGTAGCTTTGCATCTTATGAGAATGCCCATTGTTCGGGGATTATACCTTCTCCTTGGTTCAGGGCTTATACCTTCTCTTCCGACTCTCTTTCACCCACAAAGTGTTTTGCTTACTTGTCCCTTGCCGAAGAACAGTCCCTCTGTCCTACAGGGACCAACCTTTCTGTTGTGTTCCACCCCAAGAGGTGTGATGACAGCACACCCATCACCACCTCCCTCCCCAATCAGCAAATCCAGCATCTCAAGAACTAAGACAATTTTCCTTTTCGTCGTGTATTTGGAAGCCAATGCCGACTACTTCAGCTACAATTCAGGGGTTCCAACCCACCAATAACAAATGTAATGTGAATACAAATTTCAAAGACACCACCTTCAGTCTGTTTCACATCCAGTGAGACGAGTCACATAGACATTTGGAACTTGAAGTAGACTGTGACTCTAGGACCAAATACAACTCCAGCAACCATGGACAAATATTACTTCGTGGAGATGGGATATTCAGAGAACCTGTACTCCTTCCCCAGTGCCCAGCTCACATGCCTCCTTTATGAATGAAAGAGGTGCTCCGCGACTTCCGCGTTACACAACATTAATGGCTCACAGCGGCACCAACCCAGCTGATACCAATAACCATCAAGAACGCGACATCAGGGTCAGAGGACATGGTAACGGGCCACGAGCACCTTCTCGGGAATGGGCTGAAGCAAGAGATCGACCAGCTTGCCGTATGACGGCTTTGCATTAGGATGGCGGTTGGTGGGCGTGACTAACACGGCCTGCTCATCTTCTGGGGCTCCAGAGCCAGGTGCATGCGTGGAATTCTGCGGCCGCTCGTCTTCCTCCACCCTGTGAAATGTGAGGCTACCACTGTTCAGTGCCCTGCTAAGCCACATGCACCCCAGACGACTAGAAAAGGGACTGACCAAATCCGTGCTGACACGATCAGGGGTCGCCCCTGCCTCTTGCCAGCATGCATGCATCCGAGCAAGCAGGCACAATGTGGATGCTGGCGCCTGCTTGCACACACAGCGGAAGGAGGCAAAAGAAAGAGGGAGGGAGGAATGGAGAGAGAGGGAGAGCTGGGGGGAGCGAGAGAGGGAGTGGGGAAGGGAGCGAAGGCAGGGTAGGGAGAAATAGGAGGGTAGAGGGACGGAGCGAGAGGGGCAGGAGAGGGGGGACAGAAGGGGGGGTTGAGGAAGCACATGGGAGGGAGTGAGCCATGCGGGCACATATGCAGCTATGCACATGCTCTCTCTCGCTGCCTGTGTGGGTGAGGGGCGGCGGGGTTGTAAAAAGGTGTGTGTGTGTGTGTGTGTGTGTGTGTGTGTGTGTGTGTGTGTGTGTGTGTGCGCGCGCGCGCGCATGCGCGTGCGTGCGTGCGTGCGTGCGCGTGCGTGTGCGTGCGTGCGTGCGCGTGCGTGCGTGCACGCACCTTTTTTGTCATCGTTCCCTCCTTCCCTGGTAGGAGTTCAAGAGCCCAAGGGAGGGGTAGCTGCTGAAAGGGGATGATTCACCTAACAGAAGTTGGGCCATGACTTCGATCAGGCCCCGTAGATCCTTTACGTTCAAACCGCGCATCGCCATGTGAAGCAGCTCTCTTGTCAGCTTCAGACCTCCTGCTCTCCCCGCGGCCCCGATCATGCGCTGTGTCCCGGTCCCGTCCCCGGTCCCCACGAGCTCTG
The DNA here is from genome assembly GCA_002005505.1 of Botryococcus braunii. NCBI lineage: Eukaryota > Viridiplantae > Chlorophyta > Trebouxiophyceae > Botryococcus > Botryococcus braunii. The sequence continues at coordinate 813,450 of KV908344.1, read as the reverse complement.
TCATGGTCTGCTTCAGCCCGCTCCCGGTCTGGTTGCCTGCCCCTATCCCGAAAGTCGCGAGCCGGGCCCCGACCATCTTGGCTCCCGCGCTGACCAGTGCGAGTCAGCCCCCGATCACGGTCACCTCCCCCCCGGGACTCCGGTGAAAGGGGCCCTCCATCTCGAGATCGGTCTCTTGCGGCGAGATCAGTTTGACGCTTGTCACGCCCTCGTTGCTTTTCTCGGTCTCGTTCCCTAACACGCTCCGCTTCCCTATCCTTATCTTTCTCGCGTTCACGTTCCTTGTCTCGATCCCTCTCTCTCTCACGAAGCCGATCGCGCTCCCTCTCCTTGTCACGCTCCTTTTCTCGTTCGCGCTCCCGATCCCTATCCTTATCGACATCCCTCCGGTTCCTGTCCTCCCGATCTCCTCGACCTTCAAGACGATCTCGCGGCCCTGCCTGGGCCCCACGCCCATCATGATCGCGGTCCCTCGAACGTGACCGATCTTGATCCCTCCGGTCCTTAGAACCATCCATTTTGCGCTCAGGTTCGCGGTCTCGCTCCCGCGGTCTCTCGGAAGGACCATCCTTCCGGTCCCTAGCATCTCGGCCCCCGTCTCTTGCACGTGTTCGCTCAGGTGCAACATCTGCTGTATCTCTCCCAGCCGGGGATTTATCCCGCCGTCTGCCACGATCAGGGGACCTATCCAACGCCTTCCTTACAGCGCGGTCCCGAGAGCGGGATCGGCCTCCGGCGGGCTCTTTATCCGCATTTCTAGATGGAGACCTGGATCTCTTTCTCCCTCGCTGTGGCCTGTCATCTCCACCGTGCCCCCCGCGGCCGGGAGAGCCCTTCTTCCCCACCTGATCGCCGTCTGATACCCGCATCGGTTCCTTTCGGCGCCCTGCATCCAGTTTCCCACTGCGCGACGTGTCCGGGGGCAGATTCCGCTCCTCGACCCGCTCAGGTGGGCCAGGCTCCTGCATCTGCGCAATGTGCCCCTCACCGTCTCTTTTGGCCTGGAACATATTCCACCTATAGGGAAAGCATCTACAGCAGTAATGCCTTGCATTTGACTGAACCAAAAAAAAAAAAACACGCACGGCAAATTGGTGGTTGCCTTGCTACTTATTGTCCTGATGTTCCCTTGTATGTAATCCCACGAAGTCTAGGACCACGGGCATCAATAAATTGATCGCAAAACGTTGGCACGGGAAGCCCAGGATGTCCCTTTCAGTGATTGAAACCATCGCCTTGACATGCCTTGAATCCTTCATATGTGGAACATATGGAAAGAGGATGCTCAACTGTGAAGTACAACGAAATTGGTAGGTGACACCTCAGGGGCTTTTGAACAAATGCCCCTTAGGTCAAATATTGCAAATCAATCCCACAACTCGGCCCCCAGCAGTGGAGGGATTGCTTAGGAACATTTCCATGGTTAATCTTTAACACTAGGTTGCCAAAAACAATGATGACGATCATGTCTGGACGCGGGATAAATCAGACCGATTGGCCGAGTAAAGATACTATGCAGGATTCTCGACGCCAAAATTATCATGAACTGTCAAGGAGACTGAGCAAATGCCTACAAGGCTGGGCAGAATACGTCTGCTGAGTAAGGGACAGCACTGCAAATGAATACACTGATCGCAAGCCATTGTTGCAACTTCCAGCACGTGAAGTCAAACCCGGAAGCATTTGCCACTGGCTTTGGCAATCAGATGGATCACCACTAGTTATCTTTGCAGCTGTGATGCAAGACTCTCTCTTTCTAACTCCTTGCAAGCTTTCAATTGAAGCGGAGGAACAGCCATATGTAAATTTTTTGGGCACACTGTTGACTCCTGTGGCATCGGACAGGCACTTCATTGTTTCTCTGTCAAAGCAAATATGAATCGAAGGAAACCAAGGGTGTGCAGGGAACCCTGCAAAGATTTTGCTCACATAGCTGTTGGCCATGAAAGAAGAAAAGGTATGGACAAAGGTATACATGAACAGTGTGCAAAACCTAACGAACGCAAGCGCGCGCACGCACGCATGCACGGACATGCAAGCGAGCCCGCGCGCGCACACACGCACGTACGCACACGCACGCACGCACGCACGCACGCACGCACACGCACAACGCACACCCGCACACGCACGCACGCACGCGCGCGCGCACACACACACACACAGAGAGAGAGAGAGAGAGAGAGAGAGAGAGAGAGAGAGAGAGAGAGAGAGAGAGAGGAGAGAGAGAGAGAGAGAGAGAGAGAGAGAGAGAGAGAGAGAGAGAGAGAGAGAGAGAGCGAGAGGGGGGGAGGGAGGGAGGGAGGGAGGGAGGGACCGCAAGCATAAACTCCCTGAAATGGGGAGGATAGATTGCAGGACCACAAGGGGCCCTTTGAAGCGAGAGGCCGGGCCCCCCCGAGGGGAAGAGGCTTTGCTTACCTTTTGCTGGACACGCGCACGCTTTTCTTTGCCTTTCTCAGCATCACCATCCTTGTCTCCCCTCTCTTTGTCTTTGGACTTCCCTTTCTCCCTATCCTTGTCTTTAGTCTTCTCCTTTTTCTTCTTCTTGTGTCGTTCTTTTGCGCCCTCATCATCTGCACATGAACATCCCTGTCTTTTCATCTTGCTCATCCAAAAAGAGCGTGCGGCTCAGATCTGCCAGCTCTGTGACGAACCTCTGCGGCAACCTGACGCGCAGGTGTTTTCAAAAAGCCGTCTCATGGGAAAACATAAATACTCAATACAGCCTACAACAAAACTATTTACTGCAGGGAAACAAACACACACAAACAAACACACACACACACACACACACACACACACACACACACACACACACACACACACAAACACACAAACACGCACGCACGCACGCACGCACGCACGCACGCACGCACGCACGCACGCACGCACGCACGCACGCACGCACACACACACACACACACACACACACACACACACACAGACCCTTAACCGCAAGAGTGTCCCACATCTCATGAGATGCTCTGTGTCCAAGGTTGTAAAACCGCTGGGACTGCATGAGTACAACACATCAAACCCTGGAACCATGACATCTGAGAAGCAATACCAGCGGGAGGTGGGCCAAATTATGTCAGGGTGACAGGCAGGAGGGGGAACCGTGGCATTCTACTGGTATCAGTAATCCTCAGTTCCAAGTCAACAAAAGGGCCTCCTTAGGCTCATTTGAATCTGTTTTCATGCCGCATACAACACTGGACATGCCCGTAGAGCACCAGAGTCAGATTTCTTGGCAAAACTGCAGCCCAAGATAGAAAGGCTTGGAAAGAGGCACATCAGGCATAAGGCATATCAAAGAAATCAAACCAGCTCGTTGATACTAATCGCCTAAAGCAGGCACATGATGAACCTGGACGGGAAGTCCTCCGAACCACAGGCCACCTGGTAACTGCCTGTGCAAAAATGGGGAAAATGTCGCCTGCAAACCGGGAATGATACTGTGTGTGTCCTGAAGTTGCTCACCGACAGTGCGCTTGGATTTGGACTTCTGAACTGCCTTGACATCCAGAGACGCCGCAGACGTGGCCTCACGGGCACCATTTTCCTCGCTGTGAACAGCACCTCGCTGTGCCACATCACCTGCGCGAACGCCGCCTTTCCTTCTCACAAAAAGGTGGTGAATGGCCTTGTTACCAATTCCAACGATATTGCCTCTGTAGCGGGATGTGATGGAACTAGCCACTCACCAAAAAGGTACATATGTCAAGGCAAATAAATTTTTTCCATACTGGCAGAATTACGGCTCATACCCAGCCTGAACTGGCGACACGATGGCAGAACACACAGCTAATCCACCTTCCATCCACACCACCCTACCGGGCCATCCTCTCCCCCCCCTCTCTCCACACCCCCCCCGCTCCTCACCCCCCCCCCCCCCACGCTCCTCCCCCCCTCACTATCTCCCTCCTTCCCCCTTCCTCTTCCTCCATCCCCCCCCCCACACACCCCTCTCCTTGTGGGGATTCCCATGCAAACTGTGACATGCCAACCCACATGCACACACGGCGTGCGCAGCACGCACACCTGCGCGTGTACACACACACACCTGCGCGTGTACACACACACACATGCGCGTGTACACACACACACACACACACACACACACACACACACACACACACACACACACACACACACACACAGAGATGCGGGCATGTACGCACACAAGCACGCGCGCACTCATGCATCCGCGCACATGTGATAAACATGGTTTCTAAGGAGAGGGAATGCAAGGAGGGCGGAAATATACCTTCAGGAGGGCCTTGATAAGCTGCAGGGCCCACATCCATGTCGGACTGGTAGCCTTCATATGGAGGAGTGAGCTGGTCCTCGAAGTTACCATCCACTTGACTTGCCGCCAAAGAAGGCTGCCCCAGTCCTTGAGCAATGTCATCGACTTCTTCATGCAAATCTTCCTGGTCCATATCTCCTTCCACTTGTTCATCAACCTCCATTGCTTCCTGCTCATGAACACTCTGAAGACTCAGAACACGCTTCACAAACGGTTTTTGAAACTGTCCGTAGGCAAATGAGAGGGTGCACACCCAGGCACGCACGCATGCACATACACACACACACACACACACACACACACACACACACACACACACACACACACACACACACACACACCACACACACCCACACACACACACACACACACACACACACACACACACACCACATGCACGCACACACGCATATGCACTCATGCGCGCACCATTACTACTCTTTCCCAGTGCCAGCCTCGCGATCCTCTTCCACACACCCACAAACGGTATTTAGACCTGTCTCTAGGCAAATGAGAGGGTGCACACGCACACGCACGCGCGCGCGCGCACACACACGCACACGCACACGCAGACGCACACGCACACGCACGCGCACGCACGCACGCACGCACACACACAGAAAGAGAGAGAGAGAGAGAGAGAGAGAGAGAGAGAGAGAGAGAGAGAGAGAGAGAGAGAGAGAGAGAGAGAGAGAGAGAGAGAGAGAGAGAGAGGGGCAGAGGGGCAGAGACAGGGGGGGGTTGGGATTTGACGCCTCCTCCATTCCACCCGCATCTTTTGTCCCACCTCTGCCTGCACCCAATCGTGCTCAGTGGCACTTCTCAACCCTGTTCAAAGCCTCCTCCTGCTTCAAATACGGGGTCAGATTGGGAACTCCCGCGAGATCACATTTCAGCTGAACTCTGCAATGATCGGGACTGTCCCGACTAAAATGGAAGAAATTTGCGCTGAAAATCTACACAAATTCGACCACGTGGGAGTTCCCAGTCAAATGTGGCGGCACCTCAAGGGCTTCAAGAGACGGCGGTGTCCACCAGTCCAACATGACCTCGCAGGCGACCGCACCCAGGGTCGAGGTCAGCATGAGCAGCGCAGAAAGGGTGAAACGGAGGATGGCGCTTGGGGGTCGGAGCAAATCCAAGATGCATGACAGAGCCGGAATGCCCTCCGCCACCACGAATCGCTCTGCATACCTGATTTCAGATCCCCAATGCCCCGCCAAAAACCGATTCAAAGGTGGTTCTCACGCCAAGTGCCCCACAAAAACCTCATACGACGCCATCGCGAGGCTTCAACTGGAATCCAGCCGAAGGATTTCCTGTGATGTAGACACCTTGCAACAAAGAAGATGCTGTGGCAGCCACAATGCACGGTACGGCTTCCAGCAAGCAGCAAGCATACATGGCAGTCAAGACTGTCATGACATCATCTCAGCAGTCCTTCCACCAACATACATGGATCCTGAAACAAAGAAGCACATTGCATGACCTCCTCGCGCCAGGACATGACAGCAAAGAGCCTGTAGCACAACCAGCAAGCATCCTGCAACCCAAGCATGAAGAAACAAAAAAGAGCATGCACAACAGCCGAGAACCTGAGGCAAGCAATCAACGAAATGCCAATGCTAGATAGAAACTCCCAAGGAACCGATTGCCCTGACAACCTGAAAACCTGACAACACGGACTGACAGGCTGAGATCCTGAATGAAAAGAATACTGCCCTGCTAGATAAACTTGAAGGAAAAAGCTGACACTAGATGCTTTGCGCACAAAGGCCATGGCCAAGGCACCCAACCGATGGAGGTAGTCGGGCATGAGCTACCTAGCATTTGCACTTCAGGAAAATGTCTTGCGGTGTCTGAAGATGAAGTAACTTCGAGTTTGGTGACGCGCTTTGCAGTGCAAGAGTTTTGAGTTTGGTGTCGTGCATTGCTGCAACGAGGTAACACCATGTTGCGAACCAATCAGAACCCAGAGCGCTATGTTTGTGGAGATCGATATGACACATTATTATTCCCGATCAATCACCCGCGCGCGGCCGCAGCCATGCCAATGGCGGCAGTCATGCAAGCAGCTCTGCCCATTTCATGCCGCTGAAATGTCCTTGCAGAGCAAGGGTGGAAAGTGCTCAAAATCCAGCAGATGCATGCAACCACGGGGGACATACATCTTCCCCTCTCACGTAAAAAATTGCATTGCACTGGAAGATGTAGTGCGTCTGAAAGCATTGAAGCCCTGATTTAATGAGCAGAGGTCTCAACAATGCCAAATTGCTCATAAGCAATAGCTGAAATGCCAGGCCAGAAATATGCATGCACGATCATTGACCACAACAGAATGTCCCCAGAAATGGACAGAAATGCGCTAATCTAGAGGCACCTCACAAGAACCTCTTCCTCCACAACGATGCTCGCAGCCAACCCCATCGGCTAATGGTTGAGACATTATGTAGTGGTTGATACCTACAGTGCAAGAAGGAAGGCATTCTTCCATTGCACAACATATATGCATGCCACAACACATGGCACTATTACATGCGAGAAAACAAATCAGCATCACCAGCATTCTGCAGCCAGGACACCGTGGCACTAAACACTTAAAAGTGTGTTATTGCGTGGCAACAACAGCCTTCTGACTTGCAATAGCTCTTGCTGCAGCCAGCAGCCTCCAATATTTGCATGACGGCCAAGGATTTAAAACACGCTAAAGCGATGGATGGCGCAACAAGCCATACTCCACATAATAGCAAAGCTCGCACTGCACGGATAACGCCTCCTGCTCTGTGGTGAACACCACAATCACTACGGCATGCCTACCATGCCCTTAATGAAGGCATTTGCTGATCGCCATGAGCGAGCAGCAATCAGACGAGATCCCTTTGCATCGCAGTATGTCCATACCACAAATACAAACAATTTGCTCCCGCCGCAACATGCTCAAGCCGCATACGCCTCCCTAGCACTCAAACTGAAAGGATCTAGACTCGAATGAACTTGGACCTTCACCAAGCAGCCTGGGCCGCCACCACCTTATCACCCTCACACACAAACCAACGGGTCAAATCTCCTACTGAAGGAGCTTCTTTGCCCACCTCTACCTCTTTCTCACAAGTGACCAATAACACATGCACGCAGCATGGAAGCTACATACTGCAACAGATTTCAAAGCACTGCACCTGGGCAACACAGGCATCACATCAACCGGGCACCCTAGCTGCTAAGCTTGACCTCAGCAGCTTTGAATGCATGGAGGCCCAGAAGCATATCAACAACTCGCACACATGAAGCACATCGGAACCAATTGAGAACCAATCAAAACATGCACGCACGTGACACGCGCAGATACAGCTGTGGCAGGCCCTTGGGGCATACAAAGAACGAGCAGCAGGAACCTCTGAAGGACAACCCTGCATGCAACATAGACCAGCAGCAAAAATGGACAGTAGAGCATGACACGCCTACGGTGCAGCTGACGCCACGACAGAGGAAGTAAAACACAGGAACTTTATCTGAGACAGGGAGCGGGAGGTTTTGCTAGAAGAGTAAGGCTCAAGCGTGGTTAGGTGATTTGTGTGGCCCTCACTGTGGGGGTGTCCCAAACCCTTTGCATACCGAGGGGATGACGCCAAAAGAACTGCTGTAGAGAGGCCCGCCAGACACACAGTTGTCTCGCCTGCTGTCTCAGAGGAGCTGGAGAAAATGCTAATCCAGCACGCTGCCATGTCCGCCAACTCGATGTCTGCATCCAAGTCACCTTTCTCCAGATCCGCCTCATCCTTCACGGCCGCATCCTCTTTTGGTAACGCTCGTCGAACTGCAATGCAGCCCTCCATTAGTAACTCTTTTCCAGTGTCTGCCTCAGGTTTCTCCAAACACTTTATTGCCCCCCCACCCCCCACACCACATGCACACACGCACACATATGCACGCATGCGCGCACCATTATTACTCTTTCCCAGTGCCAGCCTCACGATCCTCTTATCACTAATTCCCTCCCTCCCCCCACCCACCCCACCCCCCCCCCCAACACACACACACACACACACACACACACACACACACACACACACACACACACACACACACACACACACACACACACACACACACACACACACACACACACATACACACACCCCCGCATTTCAATCCATAAGCTTGTAGATAAGTGATTCCGCAAATGCTAAAAGCCTTGCACCATTTCCAGAGCCAGTTATGCATCACCACACAGGGTGAACAGAGAAGCTTCCCAAGAGGAACACACCAGGAACAATATAGGGGCATTTGCCGCCCAGGCCGACAATGTCACAGGCATCATTAGCACGACCCACAAGAGCCTGCAGATCCCGGTCGGCCCAGGAATACTTGCGAATCCGGCGTGGATCCGCCTTCACCTGCCTCCAGGCACGCAAGAAGGGTTGCAGGACCACGAGCACATCCTCGGGTAACGGAGTGTCTGCCACCTCAACCTCATGAGGCGGATGAGCTTGGCTTGCAGCTTCCTCATCGAATTCTACCCCCACCATTGGTCTCAGAGGCACCTGCAGGCAGGCCCCGTGCTTCAGGTGGCGCAGCAATGTGCATAGCTGTTCCTCTAGATTTGTTGGCCACCAAACATGTGGGTAGGGTGCCAAGAATCGCAAAAACTTCCGTATTGGACTTAAGTAATGGTATTGGATTGTGATGACTTTTGCAGTCGCTTGTTTAGGCACTGGGGACGTAAAAGAAACCAAAAACGATATCCAAGGAAACAATTGCTTGAGACAGATTCACTGATACTTAATAATATTGCAAATGCCAGGCGGCCACACTGGAAGACATAAATTGAGCAGTCCCCTAACGCAGCATTTGTGTGCTTCACAGTACGTTCAGGAAAATCCGCGCAGTCCCCTTCATCTTTAGTGCACGTTTATGTATAAAGCCTCATGTAATTATACAAATTCAAAACCATATGCGCGACTTATCTACACTTGAAGGGCCATGTCCATCTCCACATCCCCCCCCCCCGGGCCCCCTCTCTGCAACCACACACCGCCCATCTTCATACCTCACACACCGGTGTCGCGCAATACAAACAGTGTCGGCAATGTGCTAGAGCTATCTAGGGAAACAATCATCGATGCAACCCCTCCCCCGGGGGGGGGGGGGGGGGCAAGGTGAAAGCTTAAATGCGCAAGCATGTATTGAGTCCTTACCTCCCCGGTCAGTGGTGGAAGTGATGGCACATATTTTGAACCATAAACTGCTACTGGAAGATTCTTATAGCAGCCTCTGAATCGCAGATGATCTGTCACTAATGCCTGCATCCCAGCACAGCATCACAGACTTATGGGCCAAAGCAAGGGAACACCCGTGAATGCTGCCAGTTCAATCCACGCAAATTGATCTGCTTCACCTTGATGACCGATGACATCCCCAGACATTTCCACCTATGCTGTGTCCCTTAAATCTTGTGTGGCAACCGTTGCCCGCAAATCCACGACCCAGATCCCCCAAGTCCCTCCAGTGTCAAAGAATATGGCAGCAGCTGGTTCAACTTGCATTGCCCTGCCTATATGCAATCTGCATTTTCTCTTCTGGAGATGCACATGGAACCCTTATACTTCTGGTGGTGGAAGAGACCCACTGCTCCCAAGTAACAGTTTAGTCACATATACGCCCCACTGCCTGTGTGGACAGGTAGCCTACATTGATCCATCTATTATGCCAAATCTTACACCCGCATCTGGCCAGGTGCATTTACTGCCCCAAATCCATTAGAAAAGCACCCTTGAAATGCTTAGACACACACATCTTTTCTGAGGATCCTACTGAAACACGTGAACCCATCAGATATGTCACACTCACCGTAGGACGTATGTTCATGATACCGGATCCAGAGAGCTGGGTTTTGTCCACAAGACATGTGAACCTGGCGGACTCCAAACTTGAAAGGTTGCGAGCAAAGACCAAGATGTAGGGGGGGTTCTCTTGGTTCCCGTCTTTAACCGCCCCAAATTTGATGCCAGAGAGCCAGACAGGCTGAGGCAGGCGTAGCTGTGTTCACCAAATCTTAAGTCAGATCCATATGCCACGGTGTACAACTTGAGTTGCAGCACTTCGGGGGGGACCGTGCAACACACCTCATCGTCATGCTGACCAAAATTATCGTGATTGAAAACTTTCTTGAAGAGTTTGGCCTCTTGGTAAAGGCTTATAGCCATTATGAGCTCCTTAAAAGGTCAGATCTGTAATCTCCTTGTCTTCACCAGGCCATTAAATGTTCGTCCAAAAACATGAAAGAAAGTCCGTTGACAGTCTAAGAGACAGTCAACGTACAGACGTCACGGCTTTTAGCCCCACTCGAAGCGCGACATATTAATTCCTCTGCAGGGCCGGCCTGCCGGCGCTTGCAAAGTACATCGTTAAGTCTACGCGACACTATTTGACACATCCCCGCCCCATTCTCCATTGCAGGAAACAATGAAATCCCTGTCAGAGGGCGGAAGAATTCGGAGTAGAGCCTGCAAAGTCTGTCCGAGCCCGTGGTCTTAGGGGCCACGGGGGCGCTCCCGAGCTGCCGCGATTAGGGGCCCCACCCAATCGTGCCGATGAGCCCTCAAGGTCGTCAGCTTGACATTGACTTTCAGGACATGAAGAGGCCTATTTTTCCAAAGCAATCGTCGATAACAATACAGGTCTGAAGAATGACTAGAGTGCTAAGTAAGTGTATTGCCTAGGTCATCACGGCCAAAAGGAAAGAGAATGGTGCTGGCGAGAATCCTCGTACGAGATTGAGCCAAAACCTGCTTTTAACACACTAAAGGAACTGGAGACCCATGTTGAGACTAGTGGACCACGGTGGTATTGTTTTTTGATCAGAATGGAGGGTTATCCTGTGAAGTCTGGGCTCAGACATTGCTCGCTTGCCGGGGCTGTAAAGCCAGCCGCACAGCAATACAGAGGAAGATTGAGGACTTTGAATATTAAAAAAGAAAATACTGCTGAATTCTCTGTGAACACTGTTGTACGGAGGTAATGCCATCCCACCGGGCGCGACGTGAATGCCACTGAATTAATGGGAGGGAATGGGTAGGTGCTTGTCAGCACAGTTTTATCAGTCAACCTATCAATGGCTATCATTCTATGCGTTGTGGCCTGTCAAGGATTTGTTGGGGTGCTTGGCTGCAGAAGGGAAGTCGGATTGGTCGGGACCGGCGCCTTGGCCATTAATCACTGGATTCAAAGAGTTATGATAACAACTGCACTTGGAACCCTTTCGTCATGTCGTGCCCTGGCAATTGCACCACAGTTGCTGGTCAAACGAGGCATGCAGAAGTTTGTTGAGGTCTGACTTCAGCTAGGGTCATGAAGCAATAGTATTTGCCAGATCACAGCATGCATGCTCATGCCCGTGCACACATTCACTTGCCCCCCCCCACACACACTTGCACGCATGTGCGCGCGCGCGCACGCACACACACACACACACACACACACCCACACACACACACACACACACACACACACACACACACACACACACACACACACACACACACACACACACACGCCCGCACGCACACACACACGCGCGCGCGCGCATGCCCGAGCGCAGGCACGCTTGCACGCACACCAGGAATGTGAAATGGTGCGTGAAAATGAAAATAGTGCGTGTCTCCCAAAGGCACCTTGCATCATCCTCAAGGGTCCGGCACCACAGTTACATGTGCACCCAGGGAGATGTGGAGGGGTCGCTGGAGCTGTTTGATGCTGCGTTGACCGCCGATCCCGGAATGAAACCGTACTTGTGGCAGAGAGGCTTGAGCCTATATTATCTGGGCAGCCCAGACAACCCTGCGCCATGGGAAGAAGGGGCAATGCAGTTCAGGGAGGATGTTGCAGTCAACCCAGCAGACACCGAGGAAAGCATCTGGGCATTCATGTGTGAGGCGCGGCTGTTTGGTTCTGCCAAAGCACGCAGCCAGATGCTGCAGGTACGGCCGTCCCCCACGATGTGCTGAAGGGACTTGGGCCAGGAACATACATTGAATGGTATGGGTTTGTGGGGATGCTGTCCAATAATGCAGGCTGTGAGCACACGCCCATGCCCCCCACCCCCACCCACCAACACACACACACACACACACACACACGCACACACACACACACACACACACACACACACACACACACACACACACACACACACACACACACACACACACACACACACACACAGACACAGACAGGTGCGCGAGCGCACGTCAGCAGAATAGGAGGCACAACATTTGGGCGGGATTAACCCAGAAAATGCCTTTCAGTAAGGAGGGTAGGCCATCCATCGGGCACCCAAGCCAAGGGCTCACACTAAGCAGGCAGGTTAAGTTGCCAGCTAGCCTTAATAGCACAATGGACATCTTATGCGCATCGACCGGCTGGGCATGGGAGGAAAAAAAGAGCAGGAAAAGGGAGAGGGGAGACAAGGAGGGAGGGCCAGAGGGGGCGGCGGGAGGGCGAGAAAGGAGTTAAACTCATCAGGCAGCATGCTGAAATGCGTGCGCAAGAGAGGAATAGTACTTGCTGGCGAATGGAGACTGTTGGGGTTTAAGAAAGATAAAGAGGTTGCTCAAGCCCGCCTTGCTGGCCTATGCCGTTCCTGCCCCACCCTCCACAGCCTCCTCCTTCTCCAGCCCTTGTCAGGCCGCCGCCTTGACTTATTTGGATTGAGCGTGCTTGTGGAGGTTCTGGCTCTCAGGTGGAGAGGGACCCCAGGCCAGTCATGAGAAGTGCTTATTCGGCTTTCCAAGAAGGAAGAGACCCATCTGCCATAGCACTGTCCATCGGTCCTCGTCCTTCTCCTCAAGATCTCTTCTACACGCTGCTCGTGAGCCAAACTTCCCGCTTGCGCCACGTGCTCCGCATATACGTTACCCTCCGCGTCTTCTTGTGCCTCTTTCTCTCCATTTCTCCATCGTTCCTTTCCCTCACCCTCCCTTCCCCCGTCGCTCTCTCTAACTCCCCTCTCCCCACGCGTTACCCCTCCCCCCATCTCTCTCTCTCTCTCTCTCTCTCTCTCTCTCTCTCTCTCTCTCTCTCTCTCTCTCTCTCTCTCTCTCTCTCTCTCTCTCTCTGTCTCTCTCTCTCTCTCTCTCTCTCTCTCTCTCTCTCTCTCTCTCTCTCTCTCTCTCTCTGTGTGTGTGTGTGTGTGCGCGCGCGCGCGCGCGTTTACGCGTGCACACATGTGTGTGCGTGTATGCGCAAGGCGCTGTGCAAGTGCATGCTGTTACCTGTGTGTACATGAACATGCACATGCAGCTGTCAGTGTGCTGAGACCAAAATGATCAATGACAGCAGAGTTCTGAGAGGATGCTATGGCTGTATGCAGTACCAGGGGCTATGGCACGAAGCGGAAGGGAATGAAGACGCGGCAAAGGCGGCAATTGTAGCAGCGGCAGATTCACAGTATGGGAAGCAGAGCGGGGACTACATGGCTGCTTTGGCCAAGGTGCACTGTCGCCGGCGTGGCTGGAAGAAAGAAGCCATGTAGCAGTAACATTTGTCACTTGGCTATGTCATGTCTTGAAGATCAATCAGGGACTGGCGATCGACTCAGCCAATCAGGGGCAAGCAGGCGTTGGTGATGTTGGCGTGTTAACGTTGGCTTTTACGTCATTGTGTGTACAAGTGAAACTTGACACAGAGCAGGACTTCCTCGCCCAGCCCTCATCATCCCCAATGGTGACTTTAAGGGAGCTTCCTCCCCCAGCTACTGTGGTGTTTCCTACCCCGGGTTGTCCGATAGTGGAGCGGCTACATAGGGAGTGCAAAATCCTATGTTCTTTGTTGAACATGGAGGAGGGCTGCTGGGATTTTCAAGTTTCCCTCGGAAGGAGGTACATTTTGCCGAACTCCTGGAGCTCGGCTGTCAGTACAGCTGGTATGTAACCTATACTGATATCACTACTTCATAGTTATGCCCAGTATCACAGGATTGGGACAACATTGCTACTTACACCAGTAATGTGTCAAAGTACTGTCCGACACGTCCAGTATACGTATAAATCCAGGATGTACTGTACTTATGTACCGGAATATAAGGTAATACAATATGTACTGTACAATGTGCTGGGACATAACTACAATACGTCTTGGAAACTCGATGTACATGTTAAACCGGTACCGAGTGTGCACTAGAGTACTCTACAGTGCACAAACCTGATATTGATTTACCAGTTTCGAGGCTAGCTCTTGCTACATGCATGTAGTTGCAGCACATGTACATGCCTTCGTCCCCACTGCCAGCCCCCCGGGGACCCTTTGTTGAACTGCAAAGTGAACCAGCTAGTTATTAAAATCATCGAATTACTTCAACTGGACGACTTCTCTGGCTCGATGCACTTATGCCAGCAGGCTCCCCCTTAAGGGGGAGCTCCGGAGGCCCCAGGGATTCCACGTCATGTCCACTTCCAGCCTTTATGACGCCATACATTGAGCCCACTAGCTTGTGCTTGCGGACCTTGCTCTCCATGTCGAACTCCGGCTCCGCATACCAGCAATCCCCGTTCTCCAGAAAGAGGGCGTTTACGCCTCGCTCAATGCGGAAGAAGCCCAGCTCACCCCAGAATGTGCCCCAAGAGTTTCGTACGCGCCAGAACTTGACCCCATCCTCCTCTCCCCAGCCAACAACCTGCGTCACTCGGCCAAGCCTGTCATGCGACTTTTACATCTGCAATGCCTGCAAGGTACGAGACGAGGCCTCCTGGAACCGCAAGGACCTGTCAAGCGACATCACGTCCACGTGGACCTACCCACCGGTGCCGCCCCTCGAGGCGCTGGAGCTCCCAGCATCACCACATGTGACCTCTCTACCCGGCTTGTACAAAGGTCGCATAGAGACGTGACATAGTGTTACAAATACATGCGTAAGCAGCAGGGTTTCATGATATTACGTACACAAACTGTATGTATACAGTTTGTATGTATACAAACTGGTATCGATTAATGTGACCATCCACTTCCACATCCATATCCACATTAATGTGACCATCCACTTCCAGGCGCGCTGAGGTTCGAGCGTATTACAGCGAATCACACAGTCTGCAGTATATCGGACCAAGACTGATCTTGTTCTGGAAACGAAGTTGGTTTCGCCTTCTGAGTATCAGCCCTTCTTGCCACAAGGCCGCATTGCCATCAACAACGCTGCATTTACGCAGCAAGTGGATACCGCCGATGTCCTTTTCAATGTTATAGCCAAAACAGCCGAATAGACAGATCAGCATGCTGCTGAGACCATTGTGTCCTTCCAAAGCTTGTCGTTGGAAGACTACGAAATAGTCGCCATTACATCATTGGCTGAATTTAGGGGGAGTTTGAGTTCCCAAAGATGCATATGTCAATCTGCACAGAACGTGCATATGCAACACAAAACGCTTGGGCCGCACCTCGACATCATGATCTATCTCTTTGATGGTACTGTTGGAGTGGTCAATGTACACTCCGCCACGGTAGTCATACTCCAGGATGTACGGCACGGCCATGCTGCACACAATTGGGCCTCTTTTGAATATTTCAGACATCATTGCCCTCTCGTGATGATGACCTTCAACCTGTATCCCCCATGGACCAATTACATGAGGACCTTGCGTCTACATGTGCATGTGTGTGTGTGTGTGTGTGTGTGTGTGTGTGTGTGTGTGTGTGTGTGTGTGTGTGTGTGGGTGTGTGTGTGTGTGTGTGTGTGTGTGTGTGTGTGTGTGGGTGTGTGTGTGTGTGTGTGTGTGCATGCGTGTGTGTGTGTGTGCATGCGTGTGTGTGTGTGTGTGCATGCGTGTGTGTGTGTGTGTGTGTGTGTGTGTGCGTGCCTGCGTGCGTGCATGTGTGTGTGTGTGTGTGTGCGTGCCTGCGTGCGTGCGTGCGCACGCGCATGCGTGCCCGGGTGTGCGACCCTCCCTCCCTTTCCAGTGGAGAGTCTCCACCCCCTCTCTGTCCCTCCCTCTCTCCCCCGCCCCCTCCCGCCCCCCCTCTCCCCCTCCCCTTTGGCTCTCACACAACCCCCTTTTCTCCATCCTTTCTGCTTCACCCCTAGGGATGAGAGGCCTCTCATCCCCCACCCCACCCGGGTCAGCCGATAATCGGTCGAGTGTCTCCCGACAGACATGCGTCTTTGTCGACGGTTTGGGTGTTCCAGACCTGTCAGAAACTAGAGCCGCGAATAACATTACCTTCCCGTATCTTTTCAACTTGTACAGGATGGGGGTCTCAACAGCCCAACACGTGTCCGTCCCATTGACAGGCATGCAGTTTCGGCAGATGGCACCTGCGGGACAGTGCTCAAGGTCCCGAGGGTACTTTGTGTGGTCTGTGGCATTATACCTGCGATTCGCACACTTCGTGCCGGGCTCATGTATACACAGCTTCGCACTTAATGTCGGGCACATGTACGTACGTGTGCTTTCCGACACGGCTTACATGCATACATGGGTCAGGGCTCCCTGCAGCGAAGCTGTTTTTTGGCATGCATGGTCGGCAAGCTACTATTGAGTTTCACTCGAGCTACTTTTGAATTCCACTCGAAGAGCTCAGGATCTGACAGCTGTATATCGTATACTACTTAGTCCGTGTTGGGTATCTTAGAAGCTTCCCCAGGTTTAACAAACGCAAGAACATGAAAGGGCAAGGGTCAATAGCGTTGAGAAAGGCGATGGCTTCGTAGTTTACTTCATCGACCGTCCGGACGTCCCTATTGCATCAAAAATGTTCAAGGTTGGGACAAAGAAGACCCGGAGAGGTCTCCTCGTGAGTTATCCCGTAAAAGAAAACCGTCTTGAGAAAATGAGGCCTCAGGCAGAGAGAGATATGTGATTTCACTGCACATGCGTGCACAAGTGTTTCAATCACGTGATTAAAAAAGTCTCATAGCAGAAAGTTGGGGGGTCAGGCAAAGATCTTCTATAGGCGCACGTCATGCACGACTCGTCTGGCAAGCCAAACTTAGCCATGTAGCGGAAAACGTCTATGACGTCGCCGCCATCACAGCCATGGCCCATGTGTTCGTAATGACCACAATTTAACAAAGTCTGGCGGGACAGCATGACGTCTGGGCCTTTGGCATTCTTGCGGATCTTCAGGCGGTCATTGATCATAGACAACGCCCCATGCGCCCAGCAGGACCCACAGTAGATGGGTACGTGTTGGTTCCATGAAGTTGTGCACCAGTCCTCTCCACCCAAGTTGCACCTGTAAACATTTTTAATATAACAGTGTTAATAGATTACACAGTATCACACTGTGTTAATGGATACACACTTGCCGTACACTGCTCCACACAAATGCAACTGGTGCTGATTAATTCCGCAGGAGACAGATTATGTAATCACTAGTGGAATCATGCATTCCTCCTGATGAATCCTGGCAGTCCATTCATGAATAATACTCCAATCAGTGAGTACCCATGAACTCTCAATGACTTCTCAAGTAATCCTAATAAGATCTGTTCATTCAGTTGGACCACGGAAGTTGAAGCGGGTCGCGCGCCCATGGGCCATGCATGGCAATCCTGTGCAGATTCTGTGGAAGTATTGTGCAACACAACTAAAAAGGCTTGTCAGCAGCAATTCAACTACGCTACCACGAGTCCTGATAATCTTGTAGTCATTCACTTGGGGAAAGGACGACAAGCGAGCTTCGTCGGAAAACTTGTAGACATCGATGTCTACAAGTTTGATGATTGCCTTCACGATATCGTGAAGGCAATCATCTAGGATACCTAGGCCTTCTGCTAGAACAGCACCTGCAAAGTAGAGGCAATTGCAATCATGATCATACATACACCTTGATGCATTCAACTGCAATGAAGCTGACCAGCTCAGCAACTCTGTATAGCAGTTGACCCAATCCAATGCGCCTTGACATGATACATATTTCCTCCTAGATCTAGGAGGAAATCTAGATGGAGGGCAATCAAGCTCACGAATGGCATGCAGGACAACTGCGGCTCGATATGAAAGATGAGCCCAAGGCAGGTACTCCATCAAGGTAAAACAAAAATATTTCAAGGATGTAATACAAAACATCAGACTTTTATTTCGCACCAGTCAAACTGCCGGGGCAGGTGATGGCGTTTGAGCACTTTCGTCGGTTTGTGGTTGAAGTACCACAACTCCTGGGGCACCTCCTCATGTGTTCGTCCCCGATAGTCTCCACCAAGACATGATCCAGTGATGACAGCCCAGATCGCAGCGATAACAGCCAGGTACACTGCCCAATTCGCAGATGGTGACATCATTTGCTGCCGATGCCGGAGACTCCCTGGACATATTTTCAAGCGAATTCAAGTCAGACAATACATAGAATTTAACGAAACTTTCGAATATATATGCAAAAGATACATTATTTGTTCAGACTCAACCAGGTATGCCCTTGTGGAAGTGTCTTCGAGATCCTGCATTGCAAAGGAATCATGCTCCATTCTACTTGAACTGGGTGAAATAAAGAATAGTTTGTCAAACTTGTGAAAACATTCACATCATGGTAAGCCTCAGGTCGCTAAAGGATTGATGTACTCGTCGACAAATCCGAACATGGCCCGTTTCAAATGTGCCCGCCATACCGGAGACACAAAACAAAATGCCCATTGAAAACATTGTCGTACCTGTAAATTTAAGTTCGTGACCAATGCGTCTGCACAGACTGCGAAGTAAACGGTCGACTTGATGGAATCCCCGTCAGGATCCTACGGCCTGGAGGCCGGTCACGCCGTACATAAGCCTTGAAAGCTAAAAACACACTGGAAACACTCTTAAGCTTTTAGAAATATGTGACACAGCCAGTTGCAAGTTCATGGGACTTGCATTTTAGGATCCTGGGTCGCCTCGGCAACTCGCATCAACAACATTTCGGGAGTTTGCGCAACATGTGATTCACGTGCTTGACAACAATCGATCTACGCGTCTGATCTGCGGCATGACAAAATTAACGACACCTGTTTCTTTCGTTCCTTGGGTCTACGGTAGCTCTGTTGTTGCTTCACAGCCACCTCTAATGCCATTTATACCTGCCTGATATCCGTGCCTGCTCTTGGTCGAAACCTCGCAAACAACACAAGTACGAACGAACTCACGTACGCAAACACATACCCCTCCCCCGGGGGGGGGGGGGGGGGAACACACACACACACACACACACACACACACACACACACACACACACACACACACACACACACACACACACACACACACACACACACACACACACACACACACACATACACACACGCACGTGCGCACACACGCACGCACGCACGCACGCACACACACACACACACACACACACACACACACACACACACACACACACACACGCACGCACGCACATGCACGCACGCGCACACGCACACGCGTGCGCGCGCACACCATGTTTGCAGCTTTGGATATGCAACACCGTCCCCATACAGACTGTGAGGGATCATGGCATGCCGGAAAGTGCTATTGTACAACCGCATATTGTTTGTACACCGGAAGTTTGTAGCGCGCGCTCCTTTACAGGATGTCAGCGGGGACCAAAAAGGTCGCCAACTTTGTCATTTGGCACACAGAAAGGTACGTGACAACAACTAAAAGCCATGCCATCAGCTGCACCTACCTACACTTCCGGGTAGAACGTTTGCTGTGGTGTCCTATAGTATTACTTCAATGTGCAATCTGCACAACCTCCATTGGCAAGTCAAACAGCCCACATGCGCTACATTCTCATTCCAATTGGGGACCTCCATCGGACTATGTCCACTCCCAGAGGGGGATTAGCGGCTCTCTATCTAAATCTTGAGATGGATATGGAAATGGAGATGGAGATGGAGATCATTGAAGATCTTAACCCGCTAAACAGATACAGGTGCCGAAACCATCTTAGGATATCGGTACCAGGCCTACCGATACCAAGCCTGTCCTCGCGTTTATAACCTTAATAATCTTGATTAAGGCTTTCTCAGAAAAGCTACGAACAGGGAAGAATGCATGCACGACATTACCCTGGCCCAATATTGGTACATTAAGGTATTTTGAGCAGGCTTTTTCTAGCGCCTGAATCCCAGTTTTGACTTGCATACCAGATACCTGGCATAGATTGAATTTACGTTCCGATAGGTAGGTAGATACGCATATGCCGAACAAGGCAGCAGCAATCCGTGATATCAGTGAGACCACAGTTTCAAACGATAGCCACATGCATTTTCGAAGATGCTCGCGAACTCATTGGAAGGTTGTGTTATCGGTTTACTTTAGCAGGGCTTTGCTATGCAGCACAGCCATGCACTCAATATGGTAAGTCTGGGGAAACATATCAAAGGCCACTGCACGCTCCAAAGTGTACCGCCCAGACATGCACAGCTCGCTCATGTCTCTTGCCTACGCACCCTCAACACGCAATTATAAAGCAAACTGTCTGGAAACGGGGCTTCGTATACGTAGGGAGAATGTATGGCCTTGCACATTTTGTGGAAAGTATGGAGTATGCGATCCATTGCCACAGGCGGGCCTGACAGCGTGCGTGCCTGCACGTGTGCATGTGTCTGTGCGTGCAAGCGTGTTTTGGCGTCCGTGCGTGCGAAGGTGCGTGCATGCGCACACTCACGTGTGTGTATGATGTTAGGGGGGGGGGGGCGGCATCCAATTTAGTCAATCAAAAATTGCGAATGCCTCATCAGATGACTTTGACCAAACCCACTTTATACTCACGACATCTTTAATGAAAATGAAGATTCTTGAAATCTTCTACAAGTGAATGCTTGAAGGCCTGTCACTGCATCATAGTGCGGGCCCCATGTCAATTGACTCTTGGGAGGAAAACCCAACCCTTGCGGACGTATTTCCATGCATTTTTTCGGTTTGACGCAAATGCGACCCACAAACGTATACCCCCGGCCAAGGAATAGGAGACAACGTTGCCAGCGATTAACTTTAGACACACGTCCCTTGTCCTCAACCACGTGTTCAATACAGAAACAAGAATGCATGAAAGGTACAACGGGTACAGTCTAGAGCATGCCTGTGTGGAGGG
Source organism: Botryococcus braunii (assembly GCA_002005505.1). Classification (NCBI taxonomy): domain Eukaryota; kingdom Viridiplantae; phylum Chlorophyta; class Trebouxiophyceae; genus Botryococcus; species Botryococcus braunii. Next base: position 792,101 of record KV908344.1, on the reverse strand, counting down.
GTTGCAGCTGACATAAACAATCCGCCGTGCACCGCTGTTGAACATGAACTTTCGGATGGCGGGGCTCAAGCCGTCTCGCCCAGGATCTGTCAGAACCACCACCTCACATTGTCACCATCAGACTCCGCGCAACCTCGAGCCATAACTGTACAGTACACTTAAAAGTGTACTGCAGAAAGTACACGGTACACTCATAACTCTGGTGCAGAAAGAAGGACAAATTCAAGGTGACTGCTGCTATACCAGAATATAAGGTGGAGAGGAAGAGGGTGGCTGCTACTGCAAGGATACCATCGAGAAGGAGAGAAATAAGCTGCCATGCACAACGGCCATGATGATGATGGGGTAGGGGGCGAGCTGCAATGCACACCTGCAATGATAACGTCTGGGGAGGGGACTAACTGAGACAGGGTGGTCACGTCCCGCTCCAGATATAGGTTCAGAGTATGGAACGCTGCATTACGGATGCCATTGCGATCTGCACTGATGATGGCGTCCGCGATTGCGCTGGCATTACTGTCCGCGCCCACCACCTGCCGTGCTCCGCCAGCCAGGGGCAGGGCCAGAGCGCCCCCTCCGCAGTACAGATCCAGCACGGTGTCTGTACCGCCCTCAGCAAGGCCTGCGGGAACCTTGCGGGCGCCTCATGACTCGCATCGGAAAAGAACTTCTTTTCCTCTAGGAGAAGAACCACACAAGGTCGTTTGGGAAACCAGCAAAGGAACAAGCCCGCATCAGAGAGGAAATTTGCAGAATCCAGAGATCACAGTAGAAAAGAACGAGCTCAAAGGCTCACACTTCTTCTTTTGTTTGTCGTTGAGGGTATTTTTGAAGAATTACCCCCACTGTCAAGTCCATCAACTGCTCAGGCTGCAATTTGGATGACCTCTCACACTTGCTTAGGCCCCCGGCTCGTGAGGATC